>VYXC01006691.1:301427-405243 GCA_013397175.1 Platysteira castanea | reverse complement strand
CCCCACCCCCCCCTGGAAAAGAGCAGGAATTTAACCTATTTTGTCACAGAGAAAAAAATGAAGAACTTGAGCAATATATTATCTTCTAAAATACATTACTGGAAACAGAAATGGAAAATAGGAAAGTGGGAAAGAGATAAGGCCATTTAAAAAGCCAGAGAGAAAAAAAAAAGAGTGATAGATAAAACGAAAGAAGGGAGCACGGTGAAAGAGCTGATAGGCAGGTAAAATGAAGTAGCAATAAAGAGAAGATTATGAGTAAAGGGAGTAACAAAGAGAAAGAGATGGAAAAATAACCACAGGCAGAAATGAAAGAGAAAATAAAAGAATATAAAACCAAATGAAGACAGGAGATGGAAGGGGAAATGGGAAAATGTGGGAAGGAAAACAAGAGAGTTGTATTTAATCAACATGTGTTGCTATCTTTCATCAGAGGGAAGTAGATGCAGGCCAGTCAGGCCAGTTAGGCCTATAGCATGGAGATAGAGAGGGGCAATGCCTTTTTTCTTCTCATTTTTAGAACACTCTTCAAGCTTTTTTAGCCAAGGACAAGCATAATGAGGGCCAGAAGAGAATGTTTAAAACGTGTAATGTGTGTTTGAAAGTGAAATGCAGAATCTAGCAGCAGCCCCTCCTGAGGAGGTCCCCATCAAGCGTGGCAGGCACAGTGTGGGCACTGACATCCCTAAATCCTTCTGAATTCCAACCTCAGCTTCCAGCACTTGCAGTGTTTTCCCTCACTGTGGTACATTTTACAGAAAAAACGGCCAGCTGGGGTTGTTAGGCTGCTTTGTAGGGCTGCAGAGGGTTGCAAACAATCCTAATACTCGATATTCTGGCTCTGCTGGCGAGACCCATCTCTGCGGTGACAAGATGTGTCAATGTGAACCGGACAGCAAGCTATCAGATGTGGGAAGCCACTGTAAAACTGACTCTTCTCCCTCCATTTTTAAGCTCATATTTTCATATCAGAAGTCTAGCATTGGTGTGGTCACTGCTTCAAAGGGTTTTCTGTAGGCAGTTTTAATAAGTAGTATTTTAAATGTGAATTGCAAGCTCTTCAACGAGCATGAGCTGGGGAGCAAATTTTGTGCTGAAGTGTGTTACAGCAAGACACTCGCCCTTGAGTGGGCCCACCAGGAAGAAATCCTGGACAGGTTTTGCTGAGCATTAGTTACCTTTGACTTCCAAGGGGCAGTGGCCAGGAGAAGGTTAGTTTTTACAGGTTTGAATGGAAAGATCTGTTTTTATCATCCATCAAGTTTGAGAGTCTTACATTTTCTTTCTTTTTTTTTTTTTTTTAATTTTGAAGGCTCACGGGACTTAGGCTCACAGGCCCCTGCTCCAGGCTACAGCAGCCAGTGGAAGCAGCAACACCAGCATCACAAAGGTAAGCCCTTGCAGTGGCAGGTGAAGTCTCCTGATCAGCACAGGGGAAATCCATAGGACACTGGAATATCTTCTTCCTTGGATCAAGAGGAAGTCTCCATCCACAGCATCTGAAATATTTCTGACATGCAACCCAAACATAATAAAGGTGTGAAGACTGGAAATGGGAAACACCTACCACAGCTCCAACAGCCAAAGCAAACAGAAAAGAGCTGAGTAGTTATGGCTTCAAAAGAGCCTGTTCCTCAGTCCTTTTTGTATTTCACTGGCATCCTCACACACACTGGCCCACATACATAGAAAATCCCACATGGGTTTTAAAATTAGGGAAAGAAGAGAAAACCAAAAATTCTGTGGGTTAGAGATGACTTCTCGGCCCTAGATTCTGTACTACCTTAACATGTTTTGTTTTTCTTGTTGCTTTTCTCTACATTTGTTTGATTTGGGAAGAGGGGTTGTTTTTTGTTTCCCCCTTTCCTATTCTTTTATCTCAACTTTTCCAAAGTACCAGACAAAAAGTCAGATAATTAATTTTGTTCTACTCTTATTTTATAGACCACTGAGAGAAGCTGTAAAATTAATTTTTTTTTTTTTGCTTCATAGTTTAATGCTAAAAGAGAAAATACGCAGAATTAATGTGGGCAATGATGTGATTTTTCCAGCAGCGTCATAATCATCAGGGAGACTATTACTGATGCTTGATTAAATAGCTCAGATTTACAGTGATTCATTATTTTCTGAGAAAATCTAGACAACAAATGGATTCTGTCTTTACCACTCTCTCTACAATTCTATCAGTAAGCTCTTTGCTACATTTATATCTTGGAAAAAAAAAAAAAGAAAGGAGGTGGAGGTAATCTTATTACAGTAATCTAGAACAGTGGAAAGATGACGATTGTGAATTTGTCTACTCTCTTGAGTGAGAAACTGAAGTGTGATCTGCTTGGCAAGCATGTACACACCACCTAAAATCTACTCACGTGCTCCTTGTTGCCAGAAATTGAATGCATTAAGGAGAAAAATGTGGTCTCTCCCAGAAGGGCTGGCAGTGCAAACACCCCAGACCTCTGTCTTCTCTCCCTACCTGCCCACATCTGCAGACATGTGCATGCACATACTCTGCTGCTCATGTTTTGTTAGAGCCCCTGCTACAGGGCAGCCAGTTTGTCTAAAAATGACTTTTCAAATAATTCGAGTACCTCCTTGTTTGCATTATTTATTTAACTCCAGGTTCAAAGGTTACTGAGCACAGAAACCTCTGAAAAGAAATCATCATGTTTATCTCATTGCATTTATTTAGCGAACGAAAAAGGTACCCAGATTGCATTTGGGTGCAGGTTTGGAAGTAGGAAGCTTTCTTCAACTCGATTTTGCTTGGCTAAACTTAATTGAATCATGCAGATTTCCCTAACTTTGAACTCCATGTGGAGCTGTAAAAATCATGCTTTGCTTTAAAAGTTCCCTGGTCTCTCAGCCACAACCCTTTCTGGTGCATACTGGCATCTCAAGCCAGCAAGTGCTGAACACTGTGGGGCTGATCCAGAGAAGTATTCCTGTAAATGTTTGATTTCAGGTCTCATTGAGGACCAGTTGCTGAAAACATAAAGCTAATCACACACTGCACTGCTTTATTGGATCGAGACCAGGGCACAGGGTCTCAGAGATGGACGTGTCTGTGCTGTGCTGACAAACATCTGCACCTGGCAATGCGGCCGGCTTCCCTCACAGCACCACGCTCCACTCGGCTATTTTAGGACAGGTTAGGTACCAGGACTGGGCGGAGGGGGGTGGTTTATTATGTGAAAAAAGGTCAGAAGTTTGCCTGCTTGCTCAAACCAGCCAAATCTGGTTTTAATCTATGAAAACACACCAAAACACCCTCTTGGAGAAAAAGGTATGTTATGTTTTCCTGCCCACCGTTTTCCCTGGTGGCAAGTTTCTCATTCAAAATTATATCCACAGCTTTGTTTACGGGACTTTACAGAAGGATTTGTATGGGTTAGAGAGGGGAGGGAATACTCCCATATGCAGAAACACAGAACCCATTAAAGCACATGAGGCTCTGTTGGTTCCCCTCCCCAGCTGCTACTAAGTTTATTTGCAGGCTGCAGCCTGAAAAAGGGGCTGTGGCCCATCTGCAGCACATATGTGGGAATTAATTTCCAGCTTAGCCACAGGAGTGTGGGTCCAGCAGACCCTCCCCTAACCTCCTCTCAGATCCCCCTCCACGCTGGCTTAATTGGAGCCAGAGCAGCCTCCGAGTGCTGCAGTGTCAAGGAGCAGGAGGGTCAGGGGCTCGGCTGCAGCGCTGCCTCTCCAAGGAGCCCCGGCGTTCCCTCCCCCTGCCATAACCGTGGGGTTAAACAGCACGGGGAGCCTTGTGTGGGCCCCTAAAGGGGCGAGTGTCACCCCCAGAGCAAACCTGGACACTGGGGCGGGAGATCAAAGAGGGCAAGGCTGTGCTGCTGCCCCACATCTCCTGGGGCTGCGCCCTTTGCCTCTCCGGCTGCAGCGCTGGCACTCGCTGCTCAGTGGCAGCGCACCGGGGGATGCTGTGGGCAAGAATCTCGGGAGGAAATATCAAAGCCCCCTGTCGAAACTCAGGCAGGGAAAGGAGAAGCTATTGCTTAAATTAGCTCTCACTCCCGCATTGTCTTCTGCACAGGAGGAACAAGTTAGTTGCTTTTTATACTTTAGGCCTGCCTGGTAGATGTTGGGAAGGGTTGTCTTGGAGTGGGAAGTGCAAAGACATCATCTCTTTTAAACTTGTGTTAAAGGGAAAGGGACAAGTGTAAGAAAGTAGGAAAAAGGAGAGATGACTAACTGCAATCAAAAGCATTTGTGTAGGGGTTCATCCTGAGAAGAAAAGACCTCAGGTTTTGGGGGCTCTCTACTCATTTGCAAATACAGGAATAAGCATTAAGAAAAGCAGTAATTATGTGGCTTAAGTGAATAACTAAACTAATGAAGGACATTTTAAAACAAATGATTGTATAGGAGGTACGTGCAGGGCAAATTTCAGCAGGCAACCTAACTTTACCCTCAAATGTTTTTAGACATTTTAGCAGTTTTATAAATATCCACTTCCATGTGTATCTATCTGTTGTTCAGCTGAGTATCTGGCCCCCAGGGCTGTCTCTGCCCAAAAGGTGAAGTCACATTTAAACTAAACAGTGACCTCTGAATAAAAAATAACAGAAGAAGAGGTGCGATGGTCACACTTTGACTTTAAGCTTCAGTTTCGGTTTTTTGACACTAACTTCCGTGGGATCTCCTGTTTTTTATTTTCCTTTCTTTCTTTGTTTCTTAATAATTTAGTTTTCTTTTTTCTTTTCATATCATTTAATTTTCTCTCTAGAATTTTGACCAATAATTTCTTTTGCTAAAATTCAGAGTATCTAGAAGCAATAAATTTGGCTAAAGTGTTTTGCTTTCCTGAAATGTACACATAGATACTGAGGTCCAGTTCATGGCTGTGGGAAGTGCTGCTGTGGCCTCACATACCCACAGCATTTTCCTGGGAGGCATAAGCTCCTCTTAGGAAATGTTGGTATTCTAAAGAGAACTCCACAGACACCCATTTAAAACTCCCAGATGTGGACAACGGGATGTGGTAGCTGCTGGGAACATCAGCTGCTGTTTCAGGCTGCTGCAGAGAGGAACTGGGCTTTCCAAAGTGCCAGAAGGGCTGGCTGGGAGCTTCCCTCCCTCCTTCTCTCCTGCCTCCAGCTCAGTGGTTTCCGTACCACCCTCATCTCCTCCTCGGTTCTTCCTCACCAGTTTCCTTACCACCTTAAAAGAAAAGCATTAAGTATTTATTTAGGACTTGTATTTTTCCAAAAGAGATGAAAAGGGAATGGTTTACCTTGGAGTCTGGGAGTTTTGCCTGTAAATAACCATCTGTAATATCTGTCTCTTTGCTCTAACAAACCAAGGTCTAGTCTTCTGGTCTTCAGAGAGAAAACCCTTATTCACTCTGCTATTAGCCACCACCTAATTTATTTCTTTTCCATGGCTATTAGTATTGAATCAAAGTTTGTTTCTGAGGCTGAGAGGAAAGATGATTTTAGTATTGGCTCTAATCAGGTATTTTTCCTCAAGCCAGTAACACCAACATTTATTTGCTCAAGGATCACCAGAGAAGTGGTTGAAAAGCACCTAAAGATTTTAATTGGAATTGGATACATGTTCTACAATTCAGATGATCCTTTTATCAGAAGTAAAGCCTTAAAATGCTGAATTGAAAATACAGTAGGCAAAACCTTTCTTGTGGTATTTACAAAAACCTCTGGTCAGGGCAAAAACTCCAGGGAAGCTGACTTCCCCTCATAATTTTACCACTTCTCTGCTAAATTTGGGAACTAAGAGCAAAAGAAACACATTTTTTAGTTTTTAATTCAAAATGGTCCAAAGCTAAGACTTTCTATTCACTACAGAGGAAAGTGCTACCAAGGTCTAGTGTTCACCCCAGCCATAACTTGTGTGACAGCTACAAGTTTGTGTTTCTAGGATTCCACCTCAAGTAAATACTTGCTATTTGTATGCGTTTTTTGTAGAGATGATGGAGTCAAAATGACTGCTTTACTTTTGCCGTATGTATCTTGGAGCTGGATTTTTCTGTGAAGTCTGTGGAAGCTTGTTACCATGTTAAATGCCCAGCTTTCATTAAATCCCCACCTGAAGGGTAAGTAAATGAATCCTGGATTTGAAGGTGTGTGCTTTTCATGGATTTATGCCAGCTAGATTTTAGATTTAAAGAAACATTGTCATAACTTTAACCACACTGCGGCTAGGCCAAACCTCAAAGATCTTGTTCTTAGGGCCACTGCCCTTTGAAGTGGCACCACTGACAGTTTTAGCTACTGTAGGTATTTATGAGGTACAAAATTATAAAGTAAACAGGCATAAAATGTTATTTTAACAGCATGCAAGCATCACCAAGCTGATTATACTCTTGTGTTCCAAGCACTGGTTTACTCAATTTGATTTTTGTTTTCTCTCATCTCTTCTCTTTTTTCCTTTTCTCTTCTTTTTTTTCCCCCTATGAACCTTCCCTGAAGAAACACAGAAGCAGTATTTGCCAGCTGCGATAGGAAATCTCTAACAGCTCAGATGTATGTGTTTACTATGAATTGAACTCACAGCTCTTAAGTAGTACTGTGTGTTTAGCCTGTTTACTCCCCAAAGTAGTTGGAGAATTATCTGTGCATTTTCCACATTGTTTTCAGTGTGCTCCTTTGTTTAATGGTGGTTTATTAATGATACTTGTGATTTATTACTGTCACTTTATTAGATTATTTGCAAATCGGTGACAAAGCACTATGTGGATCATGTCTTGTTAGTCATAAAAGCAGTCAAGAAGCCATGAAAATCAGTTAAGCTTGAACCTATTGAATGAAAGAGCATAGTGCTCTCTATTGATCAGTAGCCTTTAGATATGTAATGAATAGTAGGACTTTTGGCTCTGTCAGAGAGTGTTTTCCTTTGGATCTGATGAATTACACTCTTTTGTACTGGTGGTTTGAAATTTGGCATAAAACATTCTTGTACTAGTATTTTGTTCAGTTCTAGTGCTGGGGTGATCTTACGTGACCAAGGATATAATTGTTGTAAGAAAAGCTGGTATTTACTCTTCCAACGCAGTTTTGACCATTGAGTTAACACTGATCTAACTTTCATTTGTGACAGGAGATTGAGGACTGGATTGCAAATGATTTGTAGAATATTTTTATGGCCTATGTGCATGACATATACAGTCTCTCTCATAATACATATGCAGATTTGGATCGTAGCTAATTTCTTTATTAATACAGATTTAATTCTGAATTTCTTATTGAACAGGAAAACATAAGATTAAGTCCACATTTTTTTGTTGGTTTGAAGGGTACTGTGCTTCTGTTTACAATATCAGAACTTGATTTCTTCCTTTCTTTGCAGCTTGTACAGTCCTTTACACAAAACCAGAGCTGGGTTGTAGGTAAAAAGTTACTATTTTAATTGGATGAAGTTGAAGGCAGAGCTTGGGGTGTAGCAGGCCCCAAGTCTTACATATGTGTCATTCTCTCAAGGATATCCTCACTAATGCTAATAATCAAATGCTTTGGAGGTGTTCTCTATGATATTCATCTGGATTAGAGTCTCCTTCCATCCACTCCTCTCCCGCCTAAGAAAAATAATCAGAAGGATGACCCCAGTAGCCTATTTTATTAATAGAATTAGGGACAACACATTTTCAGCATCTTTTTTTTTCCCTAGATGTTTTCTAATGCTCCCTTCAGTGTTTGCTCAGGTTATCGGTGTTTGAATTAGTTCCTCTCAAATGAGCCCAATTCAGGCAATAGTAGCCATAACCTAGAGGGCATGAGGACTGCTTGGCAGCACAAAAGAGCAGTGACAGTAGTTTGAACACCAGCAGTGCCCTGGTGTGTAAAATAAGGAAAAGGTTCCATTGAGCCGAGTATAAGATTTCTTAGCTGTGTTTGCATTTACAGGCAAAATGCAGTCACACCACCATCTAACACTCAGAGAAGAAGCAATGTTTGGTAAAATCCTTGTTCCAGTGTTTTTTGCCTCTCATGCACAAAAGGATTCACTTCCCTACTCTTCTTAAAAGACAACAGCTATGAAGGCTGAGAGCTGAATTTAAAAAATGTAAGTATCAGTAGAAATACAGTAAGCACAGTTTTCTCTGTCTGGAAAGGCTTGGGGACAAGGAAAAGGAAGCTTTTATGAGTCTTTACCTAAAGACACTATTTCTCAGTCTCTCTGGAACATCTGTTTTGTGACTGACTCTGGAGACCCCAGTTGTAACAGTTCTTCTCTTCCAGCCAAACACCTCAGTGGGTTCACCAGCAGTGACAATTTTGGCACATAAATAAAAACTGTTTGCTAAGGTGGATGAACTCTGTCCTGTCTGTTGGTTTAGCTACTAAATTCAGGATGGAATGCCTTCAGTTGATATTTTGACTCTTTAAATCACTTCAGTTACTTCTGTATGGATTCACAGAATTAATTCTTATATTGATTCAAAAGCTCTCTTGGCAACACTGTGACTACCTAAACAGTAAATGAAAACATAGCTAAAAAGGCTCAAAGCTTAGTAACATCTGCAGTACATTAAGAAAGGTTTCAGAGCTCTAACACATGACCCAAGTGCCAGCATCCTTGCAGAATGTATTTTACTGCAGCCTGGTTTTGCTCTGGTCTTTCTCAGAGCTGGCTTAAAGGGCAAGTAGTCTCTAATGACCACATTAATTGACCCAACAGAATAGATTAAGGAGGGGGAAGTGATTACCATCTCAAATCACTAATTTCTATGTAAATTTTTACATTAAATGAATCAATGTCTAACTCATTAAATAAATGCTTCTTATTCTACGAAGGCAACCATAATTAAGTTATAAAATTACAGAAGTCTGGCTGAAAATTTTTAGCTACAAAATATTTTGAGGTCAAAGCAAATAATTTCTTGTGACTGTTTAGAAATTCTGATAAAAAGCTCTCTCTGTCTCATGTCATAAAAAAGGAAGAGTCACTGCACTTTACATGTCATCCCATTAAATCTTTAATAATAATTTCATTTTCTGTGGACAATGCTGAAATTTTGTCAATACCTAGATGAATCAAATAAGGGTACCCCCACCCAATCATGTTTTGATGAAAAAGGGGAGATCATAGTATAACTTGCCATAGAAACCAGGCAAACTTGGCTGAAAGACAGTTTGATCAGGAAAGCATTCCATTCATTTACTTGCAGCCTTAAAGGTATCTGTAATAATATATCCTTACCTACCCAGAAGAATTTCATCTTTGTGACAATTTCAGAGAAAACAAGTGTGTGCAGTCCCTCTCATTTATATGTGACATATGCACATCCCATTTGAAGACTCAGTCCATCCGTGCTGCCTAGAGGCAGTGAGGGGCAATAACAAGCAGTGGATATTATTCTGTCCCTATTGAGTAAAATCCTATTCTGTGACCTGTCCTGCAGGAAATAATACCCAAACAAACCAAAAGAAAAAAAAAGGCAAAATAAAATCCAGGCAGAAAGAAAGGGTTTGCCTCTTCTTTTTCTCTATTAAAGAGTGTCTTTTTATATCTTCACTTGGCTTTCACACCCCAATTTTAAAAAGATTTAGGCACTGGAGTGTCTGTGGTTGCCTGCTCTGTGTGACTTAGAAGCTTTAGTAAAATTGAAACTCAGAAGGCTTCTTAAATGTGGGACAGGGTTGCCACTGTTAGCAGTGTGACAAGACCCAGCACATTGCTGGGACTTTAATAATAATAAATAGTACTAAGATTGACAAGAGAGAGGCCTGACTTGAACACAGCTCTGTGGCCTGTGCAGCATGGACAGCAAAAGCTTCTAATGTAGCAGTGTGTGTAGTTGTTAGGAGATCAGTAACAGTCCAGGAAATTTACATTACAGTTTCTCTCTGTGAAAAAGTACACATACAGACACATAGCTTAAAAGGAAGATTTATTATCCAACATAACCTGATCTGGCACAAAAGTAGTATTTTCTACTAATGCACTAAGTTATAGAGATAGAAACCAATGTGTTTGATGTGTACTGAATTACTGTCCCTAAAGTAAACTACAACAAAATTTGGAATAGTGCTTCCTGAGAACCAGAAAGATGCACTTCATATTTTATCCCTCATGTATTTTCTTAGTTCTTGATTTGGGGACAGTTTAAGGGTCTGACAGTCTTACCCTGGGGTTCAGAGCAAGACCCTTCTAAACTGCTCTATCCTTCTCTCTCTCTTACTCTTTGTGCCTCATGCAGGCTGCCTTTTATTCAGGGATCTTTCTTCTACACCAGCTATGGAGAACCACCACTGCCACTAAAGATGGCTTTGCTAATATCATTTTAATTTTTATTATTATTTGCTTGCAATAATATTGTAAAGTGAAAGTAGATTCTTGATCCTAGCCTCCACTTCCCCAGGACTAGACTAAAGAGAAGACTTTTATTGTTGCTGTGAAAATCTCCTAGCACCAACTCAATTTGGTTAAGAAAAGAGGGCAAAAACATGAATGGGGTTGATTTCCTTAAGCAGTTTAGCACAATGCTGATCACAGAATTTCAAAAGCAAAAAAAGCTCACCAATATTCAAGTAGATAACAAACCCGCCTTTGTGAAACGGTATTTTCTTTGTACACCACTGAGAAATAATTCCATCCATCCATGAAACATTTACAAGAGAGATGAGACTGTAAAAGATCTCTTGAATCTTTCAATCCAGACCTCGCTATTATGTGATTCCATGAGTAAAAAATATGCAATTTAATAATGCAATTTCTATATGTTCTACATGAACCCATGAAGTTTCATCTTAAAATTAGGGTTACTCTTCTTGTGCTGTGTTCCAGGATCCCACTTTATTGAAGATTAGGTACAATCCCATCACTAGATTTTTATCACACTGTTTCCTTTTATCATATTTTTATGGTTTTCAGCACAGAAAAGGAACGCCACAAATACAACATAGCCATGACACAAAGTAATGATTACGTCCATTAGAAAAGACATTTGTGTTGTAGACATTGGAAAGGAGAGTGCAATCTTCAGACATCCACGCCAGCATTTTGAGTGAAAACATTTTTATTGAAAGGAAAACTAGGGTTGAGCTTGCTTTGATTATTTTTGATTTTCTCTCCCACATAGAAAGTTCCAAAAAGGAGGCCAAATGAGTGCTATAAATTATTTTATAAGATGACTGTAGGTTGTATATTGCAAAACAACTAAACCAAACAAACCAGAAAGCTCTGGTATTAAGCAGATGAAAAACCTATTCCAGATGGAAAAGAGCTCAAGAGTCAGAGCTGCCCAGAGTCCAGAATGCTCTGTCAAAATTAGGTTATATTAGTGTAGTCTTGAAAAGGAGGTTTGGAAAAGAGGCAGAGTTAAAACAGGAATTAAACTGTGTTTGACAAGCTAAATGGAATACATTTCCTAGCTCCAAATGGCTGCACAGTACTCCTGTAATGGGTGATTTGCTCAAAGCATAATGAGAAGAGGGAAAATTATTTCATTTATCCAGTCTATAATCAGTCACTTCCAGGAAAAGAAGTCTTTCATTATTTTCCAGCAGCAATAGGAGTTGTTAGGTATATTATTTAGATGTACAAATTGCTCTGTGAAAGAAAAAATGAAAATTTATTAGCGAAACAAGATGCACCAAATTAATCTGTAAATTTTATAACTATTCATAGTCATTCTGCTGTCTTTGTGCCTTGATACATGCCTTTTTTCTTTATCATCTCCAAAGTGCCAATAGTCATAAAAGCATTAAAACAATAGAAAGGATGGAGAAGTCTCCGAAGGAAAGGAATTTTTTCATCTGGCAGCATGTCCAGCCCTAAGCCCATCAAGACCTTTCCTGAAACTTTTAGGATTGCAAAAGTATACTCAATTTTGCCAGTTTCCTTGCTTCTGATGGAAATTCCCTAGTGGTACTAGTGGTTTCTGGACAGTGATAGAAATGATTACATGAAGTGATGGCACGCAAATGATTAGAAAATATTCTGCACAACTATAATACTCAAGTGCTTAAATTTGTATTGTCTTATCTTGTCATGAGAATACTACCGCTCCCAAATTTAAAGAGCAGGAAAGCTGAATCAGAGGAAAGTCGGCCTTGCTCTCCTTGAAGTCAATACTATAATGCCTGGAGACCAATGCATGTATAGAATGCAAGATCAAACCCAGAATAGTAAGGAATTGATTTTGCTTGCCAATGTGCCCTTCATTAAAAAAAAAAAAAAAAGAGAGAGAGAGAGAGAAAGAGAAATTATCCTTTATTTTCTAAGTGTTCTGCATGCTTGGAAAGACATTTTACTCAGGGAGTACAAGAACAGATTCAGTGTTTCTATCTTTCCTAGAGTCTTCAGGGTCTTGGACAGAGGAAAAACCAGATGAGCCCAAACCAATCTCCCCAAGTCAAACAAAAAAAACAACAAAAAGAAGTCCATGAACCACGCAACGCCAGGAAGTTAGTGGCTGCACTAATTATCAGCTTCCAGGAGTCATTTGACATCCAGGAATTTCCTACAGGCAATATTGTGTCTAAACGCAAAGCTCTGATACTTTGCAGACTCTCTGGAAGGCCCCTTGCCCAGGTTGCCATCAGGTAAATTTGTTATAGAAGCAGCAGTGGATGGATCGAGTCTCAGCTGTGCTCCTGAACATGCCCATACAGTGCTCTCCTGCTTTGCAGATGTCAGCAAAGTCATCTCTTGCGATACTGCTCTACTTTCAGTGCCACCTGAATCAATTTGTTATCTGGGAAAAGCCTGTTCTTTAAAATAGTAAGTCAGTTCAGAAGCAGACAGCTCTAAAGTGTGGGTTTAGGTATTATGTAGCTGCATGTCAGCTTTATGGACATAATCCCTCAGTTTTAACTGAGCTTTTTAATTTCACCTCAAAAAAGAAGCCAGCTGAATTCTCCCAACCCCTTTTAATTCCCATCTCTGTGTGCAGCTTCACTTAATGTTTCTTGTAACAAAAAGGCTTTTAAAGTTGATAAATGGCTGCAGAGATTTTGCTTTACTTTGTTGCTTTTCTATTTATTTAACCAAGAGCAGTTCTTTTAGTCCTGACCTCAGCCTTGTCAAATAGACTGTGTTTGTCAAACTGCTCATGCTCCCATTAACTCCTAGCTGTTTCAGTTGTCAAATTTGATGAATGGCTCAAATGCTGTGAGCATCATTAAAAGCAGGGATACCGAGGAAAGTATTATGCTATACTGAGTCCAAATACACACCATAAATAGGAAAATTCCAAGCAAAGAAAATCTTTTATTGCATAAAGGAAATTGCAAGTGGTTTAAACTAATCTCTTTTAATGCCATCTTTCATATGTGCAGGAGACAAGAAAAAGCCGCTCAGGTTTCATGGTTGGTATTATCTCTTCATAGTTAAAGAACATTAGTAGCTTTATAACCTTATTTATACACAGTTCATGTAAGTGTTTGGGTCTGCTCCGGGGAACAGGCCTGCTCAGTGGGAATAAAAGCGACAGAGCTGTTCCCACAGTGCTCTGTAGGTCCGGAGGGTCTGTCCCTTCCCAAAACAGCGCCTGCTGTTTCTGGGCTTCCCCGAGGCGAGATCACAGCGCTCAGCTCCTCCTGCGCTTTCCCCTGCGGGGCTGGCGGGGCCCGGCGCTGCCCACGGCGCAGAAGGCACAGCTGAGCTCTTCCCGAGGAGCTGCCCGGGAAGCAGCGAGCTCCGGCCGGCCAGGGCCTGGCACGGCTCCGCTCTCCGGTTATGCTCCAGCGAGCCCCAGAGCCGAGAGTGTCTGCGGCTCCGTCTGCCCTTTGCCGTCCTTCCAGCACAGCGAGGAGCGCAGTCGGGATTAGTGCTGGCAAGTTGGGCAATGGTGCAGCACCAGGGATAACTTGTTTTTGTTGGGGTTGTGGTGTTGTTCTGGATTCTGGGCTATTTTTAACTGTTGAAGTCTACCTAAAGGCCAAACAACTGCTGTTGGAATAATTTTTTTTTTACATTCTCAAGGCAGATAAAATTCTTCAGATGAATATTTTTACAGAGATAGGGATATATTTAGATATGAAAGTTATGCACTTCTAGACTGGTGACACTCCTATGCTTATTAAGGTCAAGACAGAGTTACTGGGGTATTTTTTTTCTATTATTTTTGTTTTTAAAATTTGTAATTCTAAGTGCATATGCATTCAGGCTGGTTCTAATATTCCTGAGTGTTACTCATGTGGAATTTTCATCATTTCATCATGAATAAGTACACTGCTGCAGTAGATTTTTCCTGGGCAGTGGTACAAACCATTACAATGAGGACAGCAGGCAAATTCTGAAACAGAATCAGAAGTAGGTCATCAAAGTTTATATTTTCCCAAACTAGCAGCACATCAATTTTTTTTCTTATTGTTAGAAGATATGAATTATTTATTGATCTCAGGTTTTTAGGAAACAAATAGGAAGCAAATAGACTTCCAGTTGTGTCAGACACTGCATTAGCTAGTGTTTGTCTTCAGTGAGTGTAACTCTTCCTGGCTGCTTGAGTTCAAGCAGTGGCAGAAATCCTCTCTGCTATTGCAGCTAACTCAAACTTTAGTTTTGAGGTCATCTTTCAAAAGCTTTAGTTTTGGAAAGGAGATGGAGGATGCCAGTTACTGAAGGTGAGGCACCATTACTCTGAATCAAAGATTTGCATCACAGCCATAGCATAAATCTAAAGATCTTGTGAGAACCACTGACAGTTAATCAATTCATGTAAGTAATTTTTCACTTACCTGGATGCCATAAGTGGCAGAGTGCAGAGGTGGGCTCTGGGCTTCCACCACTGCCAGGGAGGGTGCCAGGGTGGGCAGTGAGAAGCCTTACTGCTGCCTGCTGTCCGCACCAGGGGAATTGAAACCACCCCACCTGCTCACTGGCTGAGTGATGAGAGAATTTTTTTTATTTCCTCCCAAGTGGAAAGATGCTGCTTTTTGTCTGGACTAGATTTCCCAGGTTTGCATGTATTTAGATCATAGAGACTGGATGGACAATGCAAATTAATTCATTTCATTCAGACAAGCCATGAAATGATATCAGTGTATATAATCATGAATGTGTGTTACTATCCTAGGATACATCTCATGTTTGTTGCCTAGGGCCCCAAGTATATATTTCGTTTTCTGAATAGTTCTAGGGTTTCTTTAAATCAGTGGAGTTCTCAGTTCTTTTGTTATTCACTGGGTGGTAATGCTATTAGCAAGCAAAATACTTTCATTAGAACAAATGCTTTCTTTAAGCCTCAACTTATTCTTATTTCTGCCTGTAGCAGAAATTAAGTATTTATTAAGCAAAACAAAGTAGGAAAGCTACAATCATTCCCTAATGAGGCTTCCTGCACTTTTAATCATGATTTGTTGGTGTCTCTGGATTTCTGTTACTCTCAGCAGTACTGACTGACTTCATTTGATTAGCCACATTCAATCTGAATCTGTAGGAACAGGCTCTGTATTTCATATTGCATTCTATTGGACGGAATTGTAACCATCAGGGTAGCTGCATCTCTGAATTAAATATAAGTATGTACGTACACAGGTGGATACCAAGCCCCCAACCACACATGCTCTCCCACTAAGATCAGTGAGACCAGCATTTATGAGAAAATAGAGTTCTGCAGGCTCAGGTGGTCTCTAATGAAACATGATCATGACCTGGGAAAGTGGGATTGGAGATGTCAGTATCTACATACTTGTTAAAGCAGTGCAATGAGGAATTTGGCTCATAGTTCACTGAAAAGGCACCAGCAAGGTTAAAGCAAAACATAAGAAAAAGCTTGTTTGCTGTGCCCTCTTGTTCAGCAAATAAATGTTACTGTCAGGAGTTTCGAAGCAAGCACTTCAGTCTGTTCCTGGAAAGCATCGCTGGCGAGAAAGATAATTTTAGGTAGAACTCAAGAACTGAGAGGAAAAATTCTGTATAAATCAGTTAACAAGTTGGCCCATAGGCAGCCAAGCTAAAGAGGACTCATTTCCTATGGATTTCTGTCTCGCCTGCCTCACCGTCTGCTTTCCAGCTCTTGTCCACCATCAGCCCTGCCCGTCCTTCGTGCCTGCAGTGCCTGGCAGGGAGCACCAAGTGCGTGGCCAGGGTAGCACTGCTGTGTGTGCAGCCTTCAGCTGTCCCCGATTTGCACGGAACTTGTCAGAACTTGACTCACTGAGACCTCTGCCCTTCTGTAAAATGGAGTTAAAACTGGGGGGAAAGAGCAAACAGATGACAGGCAAACATTGATATGACACAATTATGTTGAAACCTCATTTCCCGAAGGAACTGTGTACTTTTTAGTAGTCAGTATTTTTAGAGATTGGATATTTTGCTTATTTTGGAAAGCAAGTAGAAAGATGCATAGAAACAACCACTGAGGTGGCACCCTGTTTTCTCTGAGTAAATACCACAAAGATGTTCCACACTGCCTTATTCCACAACAAACATATCCTAACCCTGCATCTTATACCCCTTGGATTAGGCTGCACCCCAGATGCTGAGGACCTGAAGTGCAGAAGCCCCATATCAAACCAGCCTGCCCCCTTTGTATGGTAGTCTCCAGGATTGCTACATTTATGCCATCCAGACATGTTAAAGTTTGGAAGACAATTTGCAATGGAAGGAGTCACTTCTACTTGAAAAAACAGAGGAACAACACCAATTTCTCCTTGAGAGCAATGCTAGTGGTGTCAGTAGGATTGCAACATGTTAATTTATCCCAGCATTTCTGAGTTGGGTGGTTCTCTTTCATGATTGTCAGATTTTTTCTATAATGACCAATTAATTGTAGGACTAACTCAGTGCAGCTATGATACCCTCAGTACCCTGCAGCAGAGTTGTCAGAGCAAGTACACACTTTTCATTTTCATTCCTCTGTTTTGCTTGTTTGCTTGTCACTTCAGTTTGCCCAGGAGTGTTTGCCTTGTGCTGTTGCCACCCAGAAAGAATGCTAGGGGCTGGGCAGTAAATAAGGGACAAAGATAGTATCAACTTAGATAACAATGAGGGTTTGTGTGTGTGGCTTTTAAGAAAGCAACTTTGAAGAAGTTTTGCATCATTTGAAATTTTCTAGCTTTTATTAATCAAAAATTATATCTTTTCATTTTTATAGTAATTAAGAGATAAGTAGGAGGGATTTTTTTGCTCAGTTTCAAAATTCATGAAGGTGTGACTGAAAAGAATTATTTTCCCTGACATTAAAATAAATAATCATCTTGCCTCTGAAGTCACAGACAATAATTTATGTATCTCCTGTTCTCTATTTTACATTTTGTCTCACAGGCATAATATAAGAGACCTACTTTTCTCACAGAAGGCACATCTCTCTAGCACTGTGTATGTTGGACAAATTTAGCTAATAAGTTACATGTGCAACAAGCCCTTGCTGGTTAGAGAGTTCTTGGTATTTCTTCTTTCATTTTTCCCTTTCCAATATATACATCCTACAAAGCTTGAAAGCTTTGGAAAGAACTAGATGTAACTGAATCACTTACTAATAATTTAGAAAGGTTTACTTGGACCTAAATTTTGTTCTTCCTTTTCTCTTTATTTTTGTCATTTCTGGACTAAGAAAATATTTCTGGCAGTGGCAAAAATACTGGCATTTTCCACCAGTGCACAGAAATCATGTCAATGCAAATGGTAAATGAAGTTTTTAGTCATATGGTGTGATCTCCGACTCCCTGAGTCACTCACCAAAGTGAGTGAGGCCGAAATTCCCTCATGGTACATCTCTCTGCTGTAAGTTATCTGTAACTGTTGTCCGTTTGCTACAGAAGTTTTATTATCTAACACTAGTTACTTCTTGTCTTTTAGGTTTGTTGTCCTTCTAGTTGTGTGAATTTTCAGGCCATCCAACACTCTTCTGAGGTACCTGGTACTTGCTGCTTTTGCTTCAGCATCCTACAAATTCAAGGGTCATCTTGACTTCTACACTATGGAAGTTATTGCATTCAGATAAACTGCAATTCTAAAGAATAATCAGCTGCTTGCAAGAACATTTCAGCTGACTTCCCAGCGATTCTGTGCTGTTACTTTGTTTTACTATTTCTAAATACTCTGTTAGGGTTCAGCTCCTACAAATTATTTAGAGGCATCCTCCAGACTAGACCTTTGTCTGTCTTTTAAAAAGATAGTTGGCATGGGTTGCATGAGGTCATGAAATCGCTGCTTTTTGGGCATCTCTCACTGAAAACTTAAGCGATGCAGAGAACCTGACTAACTCACAAAGGCTGAAGGTATCCAAATTGTTATGGTCTAACCCATAACTGTCCTAAGACAGAGTTAAATATAACAAAGAGGTGGGAATTTCCGTGTCTGAGTTCTGCACCAAAGGTCTTAGATTCTAAATCATCACAAATGCTTGTTTTTCCCAAAACAGAAACTCCCTTCTGACCTCTCTGATTTTCTGACATAAACTAAGAATCTTTTCTTGGTAATCAGAGTCAAGTATCAGTTCCAAAAAGCCATTGCTGTGCATTGTAGGCACTTATGCACATTAGAAAACAAAACAAAACAAGCAGTCTACCACTTTCCAGGATTAATGCTATGAAGGATTTTATGGATGGTCCATAAGTGGACAGAATGTTGCACTAATGTGTGACTGCATGGCAATTAAGCTTAATTAGGGAAGGTTTTGAAAAAGACAGATGAAAGTAAATTATGGGAATGAAAGCAACTGCGCTTTTGGGGACCACATTCTGCCACACTGGTTCAGTGAAGTGTTGCTAAAAACGTCCCCCTTCTGTCATGTTCTGACGCACATCCAGCCGTTTGTCAAACCAAGCGTTTTTCTCGGGAAGGGGGGATCTCTTAGGAGCACATTCTTCACCCGGTCTCTGCTGAACTCACTGGTTTCATGAGGAGACAGCTGCGCTTCCAGGGTAAGAGCAGCAGCAGATGACCCTGAATACATGGCCATCCGGTTTAGTTCAGCATTGCCTCTTTTCTGCGTGGAGTTACAAAGGTAATCATCAATGTGGATTTTCATGTACGCTCTGGGGACATTTTTTTACAATTTCGTATTTTTAGTGCTTTCTCAGATTTACAACTGAGCACCCCATATGGAACATCTGATTCTGGTTGAAGTGATTTTCTCTGGTGAGAAGACCTCAGTAAGCAGACCTGGAGCAGTTTCCTGGCTTCCACACTGCATGGTTTGAGGGCATTCCATAAAACAAGCTCTTTCAGAGCAGAGGGCTTCAGGTTTTCTGTGCTCACACTCTTTCAGAGCTAGGGGCCCTTCTCCAAGAAAGTTTTAAAGGAAACAAAACTCAAAATGCTGAAATCCTCAATGGAACAGAATTGCTTTTTTCTGCTCTGGACTAAGTGGCTGTTACTGCAGGCACCATTATAGTATGCTGTGTTACACTGGATTTTATTAAATTATGGAAAATAATTAAGTAGAAAAGCAGAGGAAAAATGCTACACAATCTGCAGGCAGATCTTCTTTTAACTTGAGTAGTGTCTGGTATTGCTTTCCACCAGGACACTGTGATGCTTTTTTTCCCTAATGAACTTTTTACATCCGAGATTTTGTGGACAGAATTTATTAAGAAAAGTGCCAGTTTCATGTAAGGAGTTTTCAGTCCGATAGGGAATTTGGATGTGGAAATCATATATGGGTATAGGGAAACACCTCATAAAAAGAATGACTAAATGGTCAGCAGCTGTAATTTATGTTCATTCTCTTTTAATAAAAAAATATGTGTTCAGACCAATCTTTTACATTTTTTATTGCAGCTCAGCAAGGTACCCTCAACTGTAGTTGTTTAACCTCCTGACTTTCTTTGGTTTGTTTTTTGAAAAAAAGAAAGCTAAACCCAGTACTTTGTGTTTTCAGTTATGAAGCTCATTCGTATGTGAAAGGTGCGACAAGGACGCCTTTCTCCACTGAAGGATGCTGAAGTGAGTGTTGATAAAAACATCATACATAAAAGAGTGTTAAAATGAAAACAGAGACAAGAGGATGCTAAAGAGAGAAAAGAAGCTGGATCTGGGATTTGATGGCTGACCATGAACAGCTATGCATGGATAATGCAGATACATGTCCTAACGCCTAAGCTCTCCAGGTTAGGTACATGTTTACCTTCACAACTCAGATAAAAAATTGCAAATGAGGTATGTGTCCATAAATCACAATCTTCTTCAGGTCAATTGTGGTGGAAATTGTCAAATTAAAAATTACATTACCAGAAAGGATGCTCTAACAAAACCCCTAGATGGGATCTCATATTTAGCACAAAGTGCTATTTCTGAAGAGAGATCCCCTTAGCTGCTGTGGAACCTTACTCAGATCCCCCACTTGCTTCCATCTCTGTAACTGGAAAGTAAAGGCACATCTACAGAGTTGCTGGTATGCGAGGTAATGAGAAATTCCAGGGTCTGCTGGGATCCGTGGTAACAGCACTTGTGAGAGGAGCTGGCACAATCTCCTTGGCAGAGTTGTTAACAAGCTCTCCATAGACTCACTCTTTAGTGGTGATGATCAGATATTGGTGGAAGTCTGATGCAGCTATGAAGCAGCAGGTGAACAAGCCAGTTCTTCACTAAAAGCCTAAACCCAGCATTTATTACTTCCTCCTAGGTCACAGAAACATCACTGGTCTGTCAGTTTGACAATAACCACTCCCTTTTCATCTTCATCTGCCTCTTCACTCTGTCCTACATCTCTTTTGCACATGCCGTAAATGCCCCGCCTCCAGCACTATTTCTATTATATTCCTGCTGGCACCTTCTGCAGCAGCCAGACCTCTGGGAATTCCTGGGACAGACTCAGAAGGGAATTTTCTGAGTCAAATTAGTAAGGGCAAAGGCCAGTATTGCTCAGTTAATGACAAGAAAAATTCACCTGGATTAGTACTGGCTACGTAACAGGAACTAATAGAGCATCAAGATTTGGCCTTCTGTGATTTGGATACTTTCTAAATCATATTTTTATGTCAGAATGCTGCCATGTTGCTTGTTGGAAGACCTAGGGAAAAGCAAATTTTTACAGTTTGAGGAGACCTGCAACAGCAGCTGGAGCTATTCTGCCCATGCTTTCCCCACATTGCAAGCCTTCACAAAGCGTTAAAGCCAGAGAAAGTGAGCTGCCAAAAAAATACACTAATAAAGCAGATGAGTCCATTATTCCCAGTTTTCTAGGAGATATGTTTCAGTCTGTGTGTTCTGTATTTCTGTAAGAAGTGTTTAATATTTACAGGTGGAGGAACTCAGGCTTGCTGGTATTTTTGAATTCCTTTCTAACCTGCTCTTTCTTTTTCTCCCCACCTCCTTCCCTCTTTTGTGGCTTTCCGGTGTAAGTGGCCACAGCAAACCCCTGTTCAGGATCCAGGAGGAATCCTTCACCGCCAGCCTAGGGAGAACGTTGGTGACAGCCGCTGGAACGCCTTGATCACACACTCCCAGCACCCTGCCCTGCCAGCAGCAGGAGGAAAGTCCAGTTAATAAGGTGCAGAGAGTGGCCAAAATATTTTGTGAATTTTCCGGCTCAAAAGGGTAATGAAGCTACCTCTGTCTCAGTGCACTGGCACGGGAGCAAACTAAACAACTGGGAAACATGTTTCAGAGGAGAAATATAGAGCACACACTCCCTGAATTTCACACTTCCACTGGAGGCTGAGCTTTGCCTCTTTCTACCCCTCTTCCAGGCTGGCTGAACCGTTTTCACAAAAAGTGGGAGGGATGGGGGAGGGCGAGCAGGCTTTTCTGCAGATTAGCTTCAGGCAGCTCTTGCCAGACCAAAAGTTACACTGGAAAGCATTTCTTAGTTTATACCAAAACAATTAATTGTTTAATATGTAAAGTAAACCCAGAAAGTTATTCCCATAAATTTGGTTTAAAATCTACTTTTTTATTAGCTTTGAGCAAAAGAAACCTCCGCACTGCTGGGAGCACAGTCAGATTCTTTGGGCTCTCTTCAAAAAGCTCACTCTTTTTGTCATTCCTCTCTGACCTCCTCCCTGCTAGTCCCGGGATGAAAAGCAAGCCAAAGATCTGCTGAGAAATGGGCCGAGCCACTGCTGACCTTTGCAAATCCAATTTCTTCAAAGCGAGAGCTAATCGACGTGTTCCCACGCTGTGTATTGCTGAAACTTACGATGCAATTCAAGGAATGAATTCACCATGGTGCAATCTCATTTAGAATCCAGTTTTCTTGCTATGTGTCAGAGGGTGCAGGAGGCAGAATGTGGTACATGTTATAGAGAGCAGTCTCACACAAGTTTCACAAGCTGTGTAAGTCTGTCTTTGAAAGACTTTGCACTTTGGAGGGGCTCTTTCCCTTAAAATCTAAAATATATTGGCCTCCCCCTCCCCCCCTTCTACCTTCCTCCCTTCAAAAACAGAGAGACATTTTGCAGTGATTTAAAACAAAAATAAGCTGATGAAAGTTTGTACTAAGCAATCTCCAAATAGAAAAAAATAAAATAGGCTCTGAGCGTATTATCTGATGTGTAACCAAGGTGCCTTTTGGGGAGATTTTTGTGCGCTGGAGCGGTAGGTAAATGAGATTGTGCTACAGGGACAGCTTTAAAATTCGTATTCAGAATTCATATTCACTCTCTCACTTTGCATATCTGATCTCTCTTCTGATATGGCGTGAGCACTCTTCTGATTTTACAGCGGCCGGAGTGCTCCACTCTGTGCGAAGGTTTGCAGTCTCTGCTAGGTACCGCAGCTGTGCCGGCAGGATCCGTGCAAGAAAAGCGCATTGGCATTCCCAACCTAAATCTTATAATCTTGTTTCAACAGGTGCCTGGAGCTGGCCCCGTCCCTGTTTCCCAGAAGGTGCTGCCGTTTGTTTCCCGCTCCGCTGGCCAAGCCCAGGCTGAGCACAGCCCCGGGCAGCCCACTGGACCCAGGGGGAGCGGCGGCACACACCGCATCCTGCTGGCACGCCCCGAGCGGGGCGGCTTTGCGCAACGCCGCAACAACTTGTCTGGGGCAAAAGGGACACAAGGGGACTCTCGTTCCTCATTTAACTACTGTGGGGCATATGTCATGGGTAGCACATCCCAAAGAGATGCTTTCAGCAGCCAAAGAGAGCAGTTATGTCATTGCCAGCGGGGGTTGGGCTCGCTGTGCCTCCCTCGGGATGCCACCTCTCCAGCTGGGAAGTCCTGGCACGGCAGGTAGCAGCCAAGCTGCTCCACGTTTGGTGCCTGACCACAGACCTCCCAGAGTGTGATGTTCCTGGCCAGTTTGGCCACGCAGTAGAACCAGAGATATCGTCATTTACTTTTTTAGCTCATTACCATCTTCATTGCACAAGTGCCATTCCACTATGGCTGATGTAATGGCAAATCAAGTCCTTGGGCTAATGGGCTGAACTGTGCCTTGGCTGTAAACTGCAGGCTTCCAGAGGAAGCCTCAATGCTCTCATTTTGTATTTGTCCTTAGGAAAGCAAATGAAAATATATCATTGTTCTCAAGATTGCTGAAAGAAGCAAGTCCTTTTTTAAAATCTTATTTCCATAGCCATGAATAGTAAATTTCCTTCATTCATGACTGGTTTATAAAGGAGTTTGCTAACTAACCAGATCTGAAGAACTTTCTTTCTCAGCAAGTATTGCAATAAGAGAATTGTTTGTGTTTTTATTACTTTCTCAATATTTTTGTTATCCTCTTTCCCAAGACACGATTAGATTTTCCAGTCTTCTGGACATCAAAGATTTTGGAGAAGAGATTGTATAAACTGGATAGGTAACAGCTGTTACCAGATGGATTTACTGGTGGAAAGGGGAGAGGGCTAATTTGTTTTATGTGTTTCCTCCCACTGCTGGCACCTTTCACTGTGGCACACTGTTCCTGTCCTGTGACAGGGAGTGTCCTTGCACAGAGGGAGCCCTTGTCCACAGGATTACACCTAACTTTGGGTTTCGCTGTTGGTTATAAGTGACTTTTCCAAGTGCCTTCATCGTAGCTATTTTGCCTGGTCCTCCAGTTTATTAGAGAGACAAAAATGCAAGAGCAGCTCTAATATTGTTAGATAACAGCACTGATTGACAGATTTTCATTTCTGACCTTTTGAAATCAGAAGGTCTAGTTTGCTTCACTTCTGCATATCTCAGGACACTTACAGTTGGAATTATTTTTGTAAAATAAATAATTGAATTCCTTGAGAAAGATCACAGTACTAAAGGAGAGTTTCAGCTGTATCATCTCTATTGTGCCCTTCTATTTAACATGGGAATGAACACTTGCATAAAATCTCTTTATTTCTTCATCTAGTGTAAAATTCCTTGTGTTCCTCTTTTAGATTTCTGACCGTTTAAGAAAGGTCATAGAGGGGAAATGGTGAGTTGTAGTATTGCAAAGTACTAACTGGTAAAAGAGACTGTGTGTGTGTAACAACCTGATTTTTGCATATTGCTATACCAACAATATCTGATCCCATTCAGATAGCAGTAAAGCAGCCTACAGCTTTGACCAGATTCAAACAAACTAACTCCGCTTGTACTTTTCTTTCTTATTTTAGGATTGACCTACTTGCTTTGACATTTGCATGTTGTGTTTTAAGTGCCTACCCTCATGTTCTTCAAGCTTCAACAAGAGAGAGCACTTTCTATATATATTGTCTGCAAAAGTGTCCCATGTCCTATGAATATGCTGACATTCAATCTGATCTGAAAATGTGAGAGCAACTGGCATCTTCTCAGTCTAGTCTTTCTTCCTGGGGTAGCCTAGATTAATACTTTTGATTCTTTCCTTCTCTGAGCAGCTTCAGAATCCATTGCCATTGCAATGGCTTCACCCAGTCTGTGAGGACCCTTGGACCTTTGCAAAACTGCTCAGATTCTCACAGAGTTTAACTCTTTTCTGCAGCTGGCCTGGGGGCACTGGGCACCTCAGCTGGGGGAATACCGCTGGAGCAGATGGTCCATGTCAGTGGCTGCTGGACCACTGTGGGGAGAATGAATCCTGGCTGGAGAGGGACAGAACAGAATCCATGTCCAGAAAATCATCTCTAATGTGATTTTAGGCTTTAAGCCTTAATTAGTTTCAAACTGGTTTCCTCCATCTCCTTCATTTACTCAGTACTGCTCCATATAGTTAATGCAAATGGCTAAGAAAAGAGAGGAAGTCCATCTAAAAGAGCAACTGAGCTTTTGTGCAACACCCAGAGTATTTTTTTCTGCATAACCAGTGGAGAAATTAGAACAGCTCTGCCAGTTCCAAGACAAAGTTACCCATCTTTAGTGCACATTTAGACTCCAATAAGGATCAAACTACAAAGCCAAAGACAAAACCGTGGAGGAGGCTCAAGACTAGCTGGGCAGTTTTCTGCATGAACAGGGAAGTGAGGTCCTTGATTTTTCTTTGAAGATAACAAGTTTGCTGTGTGAAATTCATGCAACTAGGAAGAGAAGGAGGTGCCTGACTAATAGTGAAAGGTACAGTGAACTCTAGGTTGTAGTCTCTGTTTTACACACAGCCCTTTCCATATGCCAAATTAGGAGCCATGCAGGTAAATGAATGTTGTCCAGTTATCTGTGTCCCTGGCTGGGTGCAAGCACATATGGAATTAAGAATACTTAATGCTTGTACAGTGGCAAAAACTGGTGTAAATCACAGCCTTTTAAAGGTGTGTTAAACAGGACAGTCTCTCGCATGCAGAAGAGGGGATCTTGTTGGCAAGTCTAAGAATCAGCAGGAGCTTGTACAAGTGGTCATACCAAACAGTTCCCAAGCTATGAAAGCAACAGGTAATTCAAGTGTGGTATCTCACAGCCTGTTGTTATCTTTAAAGTGAGGTTTGTGAGCTTGTGTGCAGGCTTGTGCGGGTAGTGTATGTCAAGTTAAAGCTACATTTAATCAAATCTCAGAATCACAGAACGATTTCTGTTGGAAGGGACCTTAAAGATCATCTTGTTCCAACACCTTTGCCACTTGCAGGGACACCTTCCACTAAACCAGGTTTCTCAAAGCCCCTTGCAGGGATAAGGTTTGTGGTATTTTTTTTTTGCTTCACACCACAAGCTTTTTGCACAGGAGCTAGAGGGCTGTTTTCAGTGCACTATGGATAGGCACTGCCATTGTTATTTTTACTACTTCCTTATCATGTATTTCAGGCTCTGCAGTGACAGCGATAATTAAATAAAAAATCAAAAATCATTAGCTTGACTACATATTTTCCACAAAGGAACATTTATTTATGGTGACACTGAAATATCATAGCAATGCTCTGAAGCAGTACAGAAACTGTGGATTTTAATGTATATAGCCAACAGGAGATTGAAGGTCTTTGGCTCAAGAGCTTTACTATGAAGACATAATAATATTTTTCTTTTAATGTAGTTGCATCTTCATAAAAATCTGTTAAGCTGCAGCTTGTGGAGGAAGTGTGAAGCACAAGGCAAAATAAAGTGCAATAACCCTGAAAGGACAAATTGATCTAACCAGCGATGTAGTACTTCCACGAAAAAAGAATTGAGATTACTGATGGCTCAGTGCACAGAAGCAGCATTTAGTAGGATGGAAAAGTGTATACCGTGAATTAATTCTGTCAGTTTTGACCTGGCCTGTTTTCATTTTACGTGGCAAATACTTTGATCCATGTTATAATCTAGGTACTTTTACAACCCTGAGAAATTTGCTGCCCCAGTCTACAGATGAAATAATTTAATCATAAGTATTTCACCAGGCATTTATCAAACCAATTTAATTAGGTTTCATTGTTTACAGCCTGTGAGTATTGCGTCCAGAGATAATTTAGGAGCACAACCTGCTTGTCGACTGTAGTTTGAAAGAAAATTAAAAATTGGTTAGTTGTTACTATTTAAAACTCCAAAGCATTCAAGCTGGAATATCTGTGGGGTTTTTTCTTTGAAAGAATTTCTTCTTTTTATGAACTTCTCTCTGTAATCTTGCCGTTCCTGTGCCTGTGAATACATATATTCTCATGTAGTTTAGGAAGGAATTATGGCATTACAGTGATTTTGGATGGATTTTGAGCTCTGCTATATTCCTATAACATCTCAGAATTTCCAGGGGCCTCAGAAGAGTTGTTCCAGATTTATGGTTGTATAACACCAGCAGAATTATATCCCTTTATATTTGCATTTGGAGCTAATGCATTAGTCATCCAGGTCCCTAAACAGGTTAATTATCCAGTCCAGTTCTTTAGTGCTGTTTTAACTGTTCCACTCATAACTTTTATGAATTTTATTTAACATTAGATGATGGTAAATATGTTTAAAGATAAGTTGAACTTTTAAAGATGGAAACTGCTGGTATTTTTTACTAATTTCTAGATCTGTTGTATTACCAGTACTCTTTGGGAAAGTTCTGATTTACAAAATGTGATCTCACAGCATGTTTTATCTTATTGGCTTCTTGCCATGTTGCCAGAATGCAGTGTATTCAGGCAGAGACACCCAAAATGCATGCTTCAGCATGCAGAGGAAGAGTGCAAAGCTGGTTTTCATTTTCTAGAAACAGATCCTAGTTACCGTCTTCCTCCAGCTGAATGGCTTTTTATTGTTAGTTTTGTGCTTTTGATTGAGTTCTTTGGTTTTATGTTTTTGAGAAATGTAGCATATATTCACAAGAATAAGTCCAAGTTTCAGAAGTTTTCTTAAAATGAATTT
Organism: Platysteira castanea; assembly: GCA_013397175.1. Classification (NCBI taxonomy): domain Eukaryota; kingdom Metazoa; phylum Chordata; class Aves; order Passeriformes; genus Platysteira; species Platysteira castanea. The sequence goes on along the minus strand of VYXC01006691.1, from coordinate 377,743 downwards.
AATGCTTTTGAAATCTTTACCTTCTCAATAACCTCTATGAAGAATTTTTGGTTTTCAAGCATCTACGTAGTTCAGTTGAGCTGTTCATTCCCTTCTCGTTAGTAATTTAATACCTGTATTTTTCATAGAGCAGCTCAGCAGTGTGCCAAATGTTATTAGCAGAAGGGCAAAGCAAAAAAAGATTCTGATCAGAAATCAGAACAGCCTCTGTAAAAGCCTGGCTCAAATATCCTCTGAATAGAGGTGAAGTTGGCAGTTTCACTTGTGGGCAGTTCATGTGAGATCATTTAAAATGATCTGGGAAAAGCTCTGAAGATCAGCTCCTCAGTGATGTCTGTTCTTACCTTGTGCAATAATGCATTTTTCTCCTCGCCTTCTTTTCATCTTTATTCATCTAGCTGTATCTATAAAATTAATAATTAGTAATAGATTAATACAGATACAAAAATTTCACTTCCCCCCCCTCCCCCCTTATATTTTTCCTCTCTTTCTCTCCCATGGCTTATTTGATTAATATTTAACTCTGTCGAAGGAATGCAAATACCGTTGCACTCACTTCTTGGATGGTTTTTCAACAACATTTGAATGACTATAAATTTAGAAGCTGTTTTTGCTGAACCTCTGGTGATGCACACTCTTCTTAATTGCATTTAGGTCCCTGTGATAATATTCTGGTAAGATCTGAGATAGAATTTTCATTTCCAAGGACTGGACAGGTTTCTGACAGGAAACTGACAGTGGAACACTTAGTAAAACTTGAGTGATAAGGTAGCACTTGGTGAAATAGCAAGCAGTATTTAACAGCTTTGCAGAGAGGATTATTTTCCTGAGAGTGTTCAACCCAGATAGGACCAGGGAGTTTAGAAACTGTGTAGAAAGTCATGCCCTCACAAGATTTGGTCACTGTCTAGGTCAAGAGTTAGATGAGGTTTAGACAAGGTTCATGTCCTGATGTGTTGCCATCCATAATGAAAAATTTGATATGAATTTGAGCATCTGGTTATGCAGCTGGTACCAAATTAATTTGTTGTTAGCCTTTTTAAATACTGCATTTTAGAAATCTTCATCTTTTTCAGCCTGAATGGTGTTTCTCGGCAACACTTTTTATGGGATTTTGGAGCTGTGACCGACAAATAGTTTTGTTCTTGTTTCTGTAACATTTTCTACAATTTCTGCCAAAGTATTGACATATGTGAAGAACTGTGCATTTGTTGAACTCTATGGTTATTTCAATTTTGTAGGTTTCAGCCAGTAATCATCAAGTACTGAGATAAAGTTTGAGAAGTGATATTCCCTGGAAGAAGCACAATATATTCAAGTGCTTTGGAAGATGAAAAGATGATATACAGAAATACTATACTCTTGGGAATTCTAGTAATGTCAGTTTTGGAGTTCTTCCACAAGCTAGCATAAGAGGTGGTTTGCTGTATGTAACAGGTTCAGTGCTCAGTCTTACCTTAGGAGGGATTCTTCTGAGCACAGCTGACTCCAGTCTGCTTCTCTTAATTTGAGTACAGTGATGGGGGTGTTATGCATGCTAGACCACACCAGCAAAGTAGTCTCTGCACCCACATGAAGTTTAGCAGAAATAGGCTGAATTTGGCCACTTGTGTCCATCCCTCTCATTTTCATTTATGAGAATGAAATTAATTAATTAATCAAATTAACCGTTTGATTAAAGTTTAACATGTCAGGTCCCCTCAGTTTTGATAGTGATGGTTAGCCTCCAGAAGAGCTTGCCTTTAATGATAATTTCCCATTTAGAGCATAATTCATGTTTGGTACTCCGGCAATGTATGTTTCATGAACTGCCCTGATGACTGAGGAAGCTTCAGCTATTTTTTCTTTCAAAAAGATACTTAACCTTACCTCCCCAGATGGACAAATGCAGTGATGAATAATCACTCTTACCACTTTTCTGAAATCTCAAAGTTATCTCTCCTCGTGGCAGAGAATTCCAAACTGTCCTGGAGAAAGCAGGCCGTGTGAATATCCTTGCTGAATTCCTAATTGTTTGCTCTGGCAGTTCCCAGTGAAGCAGCTGGTTGTCTTTGGAAAGCTGTGCTTGTTGTTTTGGGTTTGAACATCATGTGTCTTTAATTTTCAGCACTAGCCACAGGGATAAGTATCACAAATATCTGCTTGAAGGCCTTTTGCCCTTGGGAACCCAATATATACTTGGCAGCCTCTCTGACAGTGGGACTGAGGGGGAATCAAAGTTGACTCATTGCCTTATATCCCCTCGAGGAAAAGAATGAATAAAAACGGCAATTGCTGCTTCCTTCAGTTGCCTGAGGCAAGTCTTTCCTGTTTTGTAGAGAATAAACTAATGCCATTTCTAAAACAATCTTCCTTCCCTCTGTATGAAAAAATTATTCCATCCAGGATCATACAGCTGATTCTGAGGTCTGACTTCCTCACATCCCAGTGCGGTCCCAGTAGGACTTCAGATTTCCATAAACCCACACATAACCAGAAATGGACATTCACATCTTCCATTCAATGCCTACCTCCAACAGAATCTACGGTCATGTTCCTCAGCTCAGCATACAGTAAACTCTAATGAAAATGGCTTTGTACCATGCTGTTTAAGTCTGCAGGTGGAGAGAACGTAGATTGTGCTTTATTTATTGTGCCCAAGCTGTTAGCAGACTCTGATTTCCTACTGCACAGTTAGGATCAGCCTAAATGAGCATCTTGCTATGACTTCCGGTAAGGATATGTTCATTACTCTGCCTGTGGATATAACTTCCCAAATATTCCCCACTTTCTGTGCCACACTGAGGTGGAACAGTCATTAGTGTTGGTAACATCATAATGCAAAGGGGAAGTCTGAGCCCCAATGTGTGCATTAGCTAAAGATTCAACAGGGTGCCAGATGAGCTTTGATTCTTTTAGAAATGTGGCTAGGCAGAGCTCCAAGCTCACACCAAGTGATGCCAAGACATTTGCTCATGTCTCCATTGCCCCTTATCTCAAGTGGTGCAACTGCCAGAAATAATTTTCCTTAATAGAAAAACTTCATGCATTTTGCATGTTGCTCTTTCTTATGTAAATCGGATTAGTTTATGATTTCGATTTGAAAATAGAATTCAACTCTAGTATTTTAGATCTGAAAAGCATCTTTCTTTAAGACAGCTTTTCCATTTTTCTAGGAAACCCATTCCTTTTATTTTATAATCAGCTCAACTCAGCACAAGAATCTTATGGAAGTTGGTGGCTATTATCAAGTACACAAGTCAATCATTTTATTTTCTGGTCTCCAAGTTTTGCTGTTAGTCCTGAAATTCAGCGCTATTCTAGGGAATTCGTTTTTGAGTTGATGAGGGATTTGTTACACTACTTAAATACAAGAGAGAATTTTAGCTGGGGAAGGAGCTTTCCAAGAGGAATGGATGTATTAGCTTAGCATGGATCTGAACTTTGTCTTGCAAAACACTGCACAGGCTTTCAGTGATACAGATCCCTTGGAACCAGCTATTGTCTAACAGCTGAAAATTATAGGCCTCAAAATGGTTCTAATTATTCCTGATTTGAAAGGTAAGTTGGTATGACTCTTTTGATGCTTCATTTGAAATATGCTTGTATATTGTTGAATTATATTAATATATGTATTTAATCACTGTGTCCAACACAGAGAATATGAACTTGATCTGTAAGCAAGACCCAATCTTTACATTTGCAGGAGTGTATGCCTGGACCTGATTGTACAATTAGCCTTGCTTTTGATTTGTAACAATTTCCTTAAGTTACAAGCACTTCAGTTTTGGTTAAAGTATGATTCCATTTGCATTTTTTATGTCTGCTTCCAGTAATTTATGGGCATGCAAGAAGCAAAGCTTCTAAATCAGTGTTGTGTATTTTATACAGAAGAGCCAGACAGAAGTGTGACACAAGGTAAAGTTCTTTTATTTCTCCTTCCTTTTTCCTTTTAGCTCTGCTCCACCTAAGGTATGGAAACCATCTTGCACAACATTACACAGACATAAGAAGGCTCCCTGTACTTGAGCAAGGACTGGAGTGAGAAAAACAAGTGTGATGTTAAGAGCACAGCACAGCAGAAAATACTTTAGGAGGATCTATAAAAAGTTGAAATTGGTAAGGCATGTATGTGGGTGGGTTAGAAAGAATAAAGCATAATTAAGTTACTGAAGCCTCAGCAGGACTCTGAACATTGTTCAGCGTGCATTGCAGTTCACTTTAGAGAAATGTCAAGAATACCCACAACCTTAGAAAGGGGACTCTTTTTTTGTAGAGTAGCATTAACTTCACCAAAAGCACGAAGGCTGCCCTTTCTTGGACTTTGCGTCACTGTGCTGCAGGGTACTGAGTGTATTACAGGAACACATGAAGGCAAAAGCCCCACCTTCTACAGGCTGGTGACAGAGAAGTGTTGTCCATATTAGGCACGGCTGAAATTCAGAGGAAACTTTGCCATCCTGCATGACAAAGAGTGCTGGGTCCCATCTTCTTCTCCCCCCGGTGAGGATAACCCCATCTGGGAGTCCCTGCCTGCACATTAATACCAGGAGAAAGGTGGATGGGTGAGAGGAGGTGGCTTTGCCCTCTTTCCTTCTGAAGTATCAGGGAGCAGAGAAAAGCGTGATAATCACAGAAAAGTCTCCTCGAAGCTACTGAATAGCATTTCTAATTGCTCTGTGATGTGGATAGCTTGGGTCTGATGCCCCCATGCCATGAATGACCCAGACACTGCCCTCTTCTCCTCCCCACTAATCCCTGCTTGCCCTTTTCTTTCCCTGGAGCTTCCTGAGGTGACCCTGACTGACCACCGCTGTGGAAGACCCAGGCTTCTCCTTTACAAAACCCTGTGTTGTCCCTGAGGCTGACAGCAGAAAACAGCACCGTGAGCTTCATAAAGCATTTCCTTGGATGACAGCACTTCTATAGTCCTTGGAGCAGATCAAATCTGAGCCCAGCCATGTGAGTGCCGTGGTGCACACAGTGCAGGACAGGTGGGTCTCAAAACTGAAGCTGGAGAGGGAATTTGGCCCCCAATTCAACAGGTAGCCTTTCATTTAACTCTTCTTCTCAGAGTCCCCAAAGACCAAGGCCCCTGGGAGTTGGTTCTGCCCCTTGTCCAGGCCCAGGTCCTCCCCAAAACACTCTCACAGGAGCACTCAGCAGGCTCTGTCGTGGTGGGGGACTCCTGCACTGGCAGATTATTGCAGTGTTGTGGCTGGGAAGGTCATGTACAGCAGCTGTAATTGTGAAATCATGAAGAGTAATGAGGATTTGAATGTTATTTTTCTCATAAATACACATTCTAATGTGCAGAAAAAAACCCCAGCGTTGAATGAAAATATTGTGATCTTCAGGGAAAAAAAAGATGTCAGCCAGAAGTGTCGTGCCTTTCCATATGGCCCGCCTAAAAAAAAACACCCCTTTTTTAAGATGGCTGCCAGCCAACATTTCAGAAATATTTCCTTTTTGTTTCTGCTCAGAGTGATTTATGTCCAAGTGGTCTCTAGCTGGTTCTCAAATTGCAGTAATGATCTTGATTGTTTGTTTGTAGTTTTAATCTGAACATTTCTGCCTGCCATGTCATATATTCTGAACCAGCATAAGTGTCATTTATAGGCAAGTGCTGTGCCCGTGTAGAGTCCATTGTTCTGTCTTGTTTCTGACTGTTCACACGTATTAGATATAAGTTTTTGGAAAGAAAAGAGAGAAAAAGGACTGTGTTCTCACCTTGCTGACCAAGAAAATAAGTTTTCAAGGAAATTATTCTGACAGATGTGTAGGGAAGTCAGGATTCTTGGGCCAAGTGGCACTTTTTTCCATGGGAAAAGTTAACATACTTTCCCATGAAAGAGGTGAGTCCAGAGCTGCATGTCATCAACCCAGAAGCTGTGAGGGAATTGGACTGTGAGGGAAGTGCAGTTGGGCCCAGCTGTGGTGAAAAAGGTCATTGTGCAGGACACGGCATGGGGAACGTGCTCCAGGCCTTCAGGACTGGCCTACACAATGTCACAGAGGAGATTTAGCTGAGAAGTTTGAGCTGAAAAGTCTGTCTGCACACCAGGCAGCTTGTTTTGCTCATTTGAGACCCAGGCGCACATTAATGGTTTGGATGTCCTTTAGGCAGTTTTGCATGACAACAGAGGAAAGGGAGAACAGATTTAAAACAGAAAAGAGGGGTAAAAAAGGGAGGGAGGCAGAAAAAGAGGAATTAACAGTAAAACAAAACAGTATATTTCTTGAATCAAAATTCAAGGACATAATGTAGTTCATGTCAATATAAATATCCATATGACAAGTGTGACTGTTTCAGTGAAACAACACTGGTTTTCTTTAAATAATAAACTCCAACAAATACTTCAGTGTTGTGAGAGAAGCTGAAAATGTCCACCATCATTGCAATAAAACAAAATAGTGGTGTATGTGGGTTGTCTTTTCTTTTTCCTTGTGGAAACAAGAGACAGAACAGTTAAGGGACAATGAAGAAATTTTACTGTTCAAAGAGAAAAACACATGCAAAGCGTTTGTTAGTTTGTTGGTTTGGGGTTTTTTCTGCAGAAAGTACCTTTTCTTTAAGTGTAGGTATTTTTCTTTTCAAAAGACGTCAGAGAAATTAGAACTCAAAAATACCTTATCCTCTTATTTACTTGGGACTCCTACAGATTCATACACATCGGCCAACAGTCTGTTGTGATCACTGTCTCATCTGATTTAAATAAATCAGCTTGTATTGTTTCAGTCAGTAATTCCTTTACCAAGCTTATAACAATATACTGCTAATTAAAAGGTTGTGATCTGATAGTGTTTTCACTTATGCTGAGTTCTAATGGCTTTAAAAGAACTAATCACAGCCACATTAGACATTAAAATACCACATTAATCCTAAAATGTGTTGATACCAAAAGCATGATGAACCTACTGCTGTCACACATTCTGAGTAAGGAATCCACAAGGATTTTGTGCGGGAGGGAGGGATTTCGAGGTGAAAGCCTGGTTCTTTGCTTCACCCCTTCTGCAGCCATCGGTGTGACTATCGACAACTCTCAGAGGATCCTCAGAGGCTGTTGCACAGAGAACTGTGCAATGTGGAGTGTGTAGCTTGTAAACTTAGCATCTTTGGTTTTCTTACAAGTAATTTACCAGACATTGGAGATGTATTATGGTGAGAGAAAGAACATGGGGGTATTCTTTCTGAAGAACTATCATCCTTCATCTTCCAGACAGCTATAAATGTCTTCTCTTTTCCAACCTTACTCTGTCAAATGAAAGCCCTAAAAGCAGTTTTGTTACTGAAGTCAGATGTGTTCCCTGGTAAAGCAAGGCCCCCAGCTCCAGTCCAATTTGTCTCACAAATAGAGCTCAGGAATGAGCAGCTTCAAGGAGCACCCCAGCTATCAGCAGTCAAACACTGTATCCCACATGCTAATGTTAATTTTAACAACACAGCCCTAAAATAAAATTTTTAGAAGGCACATAGAGTACTGGGAGTGGAAAGAACAGAAGTTTTCGATGGAGAGAAATAGTATTCATACTTTGATAAGCTCCAAAAATGGCTTTTCCAAACAGAGGTGCTTTGTATTACACCATTCCTCTTGTCTGTTTGGGGGTTTTCCATTAGATGTATGAAGTTCTTGCCACAGAAATAAAGGTCAGGGACTATTGTGCCTCTTTTATGATACTGACTAGCACAAATCATGTATACAAACTCAGGAAGTATTTATTTATGTGGAATACATACTTAAATAGTGGACTACAAATCATTTAAAGATGCCTGTGATATGAATCATACCTCAATTTCATGGATAAGTGGAAACATTATGCAACTTACTGAGTTTTTAAAGCACTAATGAATGTGAACTACACAGCAGACTTGAGCTGGACCTTTTCACCCCTTCTAATATAAGCTGTGGCTATTTAATATTCCTCACTAGGGAGTAATGCTGACCTACAAGTCAGCAATATATTAGGCACCAGAGCCATGAACCTAGTGAGAACATAAACTAAACTGATTTTCAATTTTGGTACATTACAAAAAGGACCATTATGGTGAGGTTAGAGATGTCAAAGTTGGTGACCTGGTATAATGAACTATTCCCTGCCACATAGTCAAGCATGAAAAGTAATTGGAGGCAGTATAAACTTTTAGAGGCTTAGGGCTTTTTCCCTCTCAAATTAAATATTCTTTTCCACACAATTTTTTAAAAACTAAAAATAGAATTTTTTTTGTGAAGCATCATAAAAGAAGAAATGATGCTCCTGTAAAGTTTGGAGTGGATGGAGAAATGTGTGTTTAGGAATGAGGTCGTGTCTTAACGCTTGGGTTACTTCCATAAGGCACTGATGAAAAGCAAGTTGCTACCTGCCAGCTAGGAATGACATTAAAATATTATGGCAGCATGTGACCAGCTTTAGAGCTTAAAATCCTGAAAGAACAGAGACAATGTCCCCTTTTAAGAACATTCCTGAAGATCGCTTTACAGTTTCTGCTAAGCTTTAAAGCAAAGAGTAAACTGCTCCATGTCTAAACAGCAATGATTAAAGTTGTGACTTCTTAGCTGCAACATTCACATCTGAAAACCCACCCCTAAAGTGTGCACGGGTCTTTCAGCTTGTCAGTCAGACATGTGCCCTAGCACTTTATCTTTTGGACAAAGGTGTTTTAATACTGTGGACCCCATTCTTCAGGGGTTCATTTATGGCTTCACATCCCGACTTTCTGCACTGGATTTGACCAACTTATTTCTGATTTCCTCTGGCACAGCATCATGTGAGTGGGCACAGCATCTCTCCCCAGGAACTAGACTGCAGAGGGCACTGCTATATAAGAAGGAATTGCAGTTTCCAGGCTCATTTACTTTTTGCCTTGATGATTCCTTGTTATTTTTTCTTTTTTAATAATTAATGACACTATTATCACACTAAAAGGAAAATCTTATTATTCTTGACAATTGGTTTTGTTATGATTATTTAATTTCCCCCCTCTCCCCAAGTTTATACAATTACAATGGCTGTCAATGCTCATATCATGTTCAGGTCATCAGCCTCAGAAATTAAACATACACAGAAGGACAACCTATGCCATCCCTAGGCATAACTTGAGCACAGCAGCATAGGGAGTGCATAGCTGAGGATGGAGATGGCTTTTGCCATGTGCCTGGGAAGCAAGACAAATGCTGTCTGAGGCAGATCATCCGTGGAGCAATATGAAAACCACTTTCCTCTTGCCCCTTCTCCAGAAGGGTTTGTTGGAAGCATTACTTTGGTCCAGATTTCAGCTGTGACAGTAAGAATAGAGGTAGTCTGTCAAACAACAGTTCCTGAGCTTCATGGGGTAGATTTCTGTCCCCTAAACTTACTGGGAGATGGGGCTGGACAAGCAGGCTACAACTCCGTGTGGCCAGAGCTCTGCAGTTTGCTGGCGTGGTGGAGGCAGTATGTTGTACTGGGGGCTCTCTGAGTAGCAAACAGCTGGGTTTAGGCTGCCACAATGCAAACTGCTCTCCAGAGGTGTGATGTTGGGCCACTGAAACCCTGAGATACCCCAAGATTAGGAAGCAGTGTAGTTCATGCCAGCCTCACACATACTCATGTACACACATTCCCCTCATTTTTATCAGCTAGAGATAAAACCTGCAGTGGCGTCATCGAGCAACTCAGTCTTGAGGCTGAATGTCTTAAACCTAGCAGAGGTAACTCTAGAAGATCAGATGGAGCCTACGGAGCTCCTACAATGCAGTTTAAGTGTGCTTCCAGTATTTAGCTTTGTTTAATGAGAACAAGTCCATACGAGCCTTGGCTTCTGCATGGCATACAGCTCATGTATCATCCAGCTGACAACAGAGGGGTCGTTTCGTTTCCTGTGGGTAGTGGAAAGTGATCTTCCTTTTCACACTTACTTCTGGAAGCTTTTCACAGGGGAAGTGTAAGATCAGGCTAACGCTGTGTGCAAGAGCTGACTGGGCAAGGAGAGTGGGACCTGGCTGTTGGAGCAGCACACGCACTTCCCAGCTGAGCCATGTTTATTTTCAAACCAAAGACCTCACACTGCAAGTGAGAGATTTGCTCAGTAAAATGCACGCATTTCATATTTCCTTACCACATGCTGTATATATCATGCAGTGGTAAAGAAATGAAGGAGTGTGGAAAGGACAGTTATTCAGGGGAGCTGTAACCATAAAGATTCCATTGAATAGGATTTTCCCTTGGTCCAAACTGTTATCTCACTAGATAAAAACATTGTGCTTTATGGTTAAGCTGATTGTGTTGGACAAGCCAGCAATCTTCCATCCTAGAAGCCTGGATTTTCAAATATGCTGAGCACTGGCAGCTGCAACCAAAGTCAGTGGGGACATTTAAAGTGCAAATAATGCAGAGTTCTTTAAAAATTCAAGCCAGAGGCTGTCTGTGAAATGGAAGTAGAGATGCTACCTTGCCTCACAGGGGTGCTGTGAACATTTGTGGCAAAGCTACTTAAACTAGTGGGAAGTTACACTGAAAAGTCCGTGAAAGAAAAAAATTATTTTTTCAGATCAGGATTTGATTATAAATGTTAAAAAAGGGCCTCAAGCCACAGACTGAAGAGTGAAGAGGAAACAAATATGTAGACTGAATGGATAAGAGAGTGTGCCACTCCCTCCTAAAATAGGTTAAAAATCGTATTAGGCACACCACATGAACTGAATTAATGTTGTGCAGGCTTATCTAATTCTAGCATTCCCTGCAGAATTCCCCCCAAAGCAGGTGTGTGATACTTTTTAAAATATGTGCAATATAATTATAATTAATATGCATAAACAATGTGTATTTGAGTAAAAAATCTTCATAGATAATCCAGGAAAGAGAAAGAAAGATGATTAAGGAACTGGTGCGTCTGACATGCAAGGAGAGGCTGAGAGAGGTGGGACTGCTGAGCCTGGAGAAGAGGAGGCTCGCGGTCGGAATCTCATCAGTGTGTGCAAGGGGAGGGTGTAGAGGAGACAGAGTCAAACTCTTCTCAGTGCTGTCCACGGAAAGGAAAAGAGGCAATAGGCACAAACTGAAACACAGCAAGTTCCATTAAGAAAATTTGGGTAAAAAATATTTTTATTACAAGGGTGCTCCAACTCTGGACAAAGTTGCCTGGTGAGATTGTGGAGTCTCTGTCCCCCGAGACAGTCAGCATTCCACTGGACAAGGTCTTAAGCAACCTGCTCTCATTGACTCTTCTTTTAGCAGGAGGTTGGACTAGACAATCTCCAGAGATGCTGTCCAAACTCATCCACTTTGTGAAAAGCAAGGAAATATTTTTTTTCAATTTCTTCTTTATTCACTTTCTTTGCAGAATTGATAAGATAGGTCAATTTTCATCCTGTTTTGGGCTGGGGTTTCTGCTTTCTCTTCTCCTTTATCAACTCTATTTTTTTTCCTCTCGAGGATGCTGCACTCTAATTTTGCAGGTTATTGTAGTGTTCTGCCAGGTCTCCTGAGGTTAAAACCTTTATTCTTTTGTGAGTGAAGTTCCAGAACATTACTGAGTGGCCCACTGACAAACTGAAAACGAATAAAAAATGTAGCATGGATTGTAGCAGAAACTGAAATGAAAATATTGTCCCTAATGTCACTACAGAAACTGAATTCATTTCAATGTACTTTTCAACTGAATGGGGAAAACGCTTGTAATAGGTAAGGACTAATTTGCCCATAACTACCTGTGAACTGAAGAACTGACCAAGAATGAGAGCTGACGTCCTAATAATAGTGGTAGGGTGAAATTATTAAACAAGAACAGAAATTTGTCATTTAAATCTTTTGGGAGGGTGGTTTTAAGGAAATAGAAATTCCAGAGTTGAATACCCATAACAACAATAATTAGAATTATCAGTAAATATTGCCCTGCAGTCTGCTGTTACGGCTGAGATAGTTTTGTAATGTCAGTGACAGTGTTTTATATGCTTCTCTTCCAAAATGTTGGGGCAAACTATATTCTGTTGCCTTAACATATTTCCTGCCTTTCCATGAATGATTGTGGCTGGCCTATTCACTTTATAGTCATTTTTGCTAGGTTTTCAAATAAGTATTTAACCACATATAGTGACTGGCATGACACGAACTCAGCAGTGTACCTTGCCAGAGTGATGGGAACACTTCTAAATAGTGCTGCATAAAGGATGGAAGTACAGCAAGCCATTTAAATGATTAGCACCATTACTATTATACGGGCTGGAAGATGATTCACAATGTTTTGTTATTGTAATAGTTACTCGTATTTGGATTGTGGTAACATTCAAAAATTGTTCAACACAGCTGCAAAAAAACCCTATAAAAATCTATAAATACTTCACAGGCAAGCAGAGACAACGCTGTGTCACATTGCACATGTTAGTTATGGAAGATCTTCGAATTAGATATCAATTTTTTTTCTTTCACAATTTCTCCTTTTTCTCCTCTTTAACATTAGGTTTTTAACTATTTGTTCCAGTTGGCCTGCACTGAACTTTCTTGCTGCTTTTTTTTTTTTTTTTTGGTAGTACCCTGAAAAATACAGCTGACTGGTGTATTTATGTCATGTCAGTATGTAATGAATGCTATTGGATCATCTCTTTGCTCATTCAAAATTCTAAGTAGAATGGCTCTTCTGTGCCTTATCTGCCCAGTTCCAACAATGCCCCAAGCACTGAATTTTTTATAGTGGTATCCAGGCTGATTTCCAGACAGACCAAGTCATGTCCGGTTAATGGTTGGACTCAACAGTATTAAAGGCCTCTTCCACCCATAATGATTCCATGGCTCTGTGCTGACTGGAGTCCCTCACGGCATTATTACGCCTGTTGACAAAATTATTATCTGTTGAATAAGATGAGAATGAATAAGACCAAGGGTTTCCCAAAGTGCCTTGGCGGTGGAAGACAAAATGGGGCACTGGCAGTGGAAAGGAAAGACGAAGAGATCCCTTAGGCCCCAACAGAAAGACTGAGAAGCTTGAACGAGTATCGTCTTCCTTTGAAGAAATCCATTGACAAATGTTCTAAGCCTCACTTTTCCTAATTTCCTGAGCTGTAGCAAGGATTACTGGTTTTGGTTTAAGACTGTGTCACAAATGAAGATGTGTACTAAAACCAAAGGTGTTTTGCTGACTCCTTTCTGTGCTGTGCTTGGCAACTCAAAACAGGATGAAAATGGCCAGTTTAGAAACAGCAGTTAAAGGACCCAAAAGTTTCCATCAAACAGTAGTTATTGTTATGCTCATTTGGGGGTGTTTGAGCTGTTTATGAAGTCCAGATAGAGAAATTAACATTTCTGAATAATTTTAGAACAAATTATATGTGGGACCATGTGAAGTCTTAGAACATTTTCTTCTATAAAAATATTTTCCATTATACATTGTGGGACTTTTCTAACCCAAAGGATTCATGCAAAAAGTCCAGAGCATTATTGCAACAATATAGAGGGAAATGACACGTAGCAGAATGATAATTGCTTACCATAAAGTATGGATTAAGATGTAGTCAATGCCTATGCTTGCTTTTAACTTTTGAATGAAGTCATGGTAGTACCACAGGGCTTATATAGTGCAGGTAAAACTGTGTCCAATATTTCTCTTTTCCTACTGCTTTTTAAATTCACAGGAATTATAGCCAGAATGAAAAATCTCAAAGATATAACATGAAGACTATATCTCTGTCAAAAATATTTATCCATCAAGGTGACATTGGAGGAGACAGAGATAAAAATATTTTCATCAATGTCATCCTTGGTACTGCAAACACAATGGACACAACTGCTGGAAGAGGGACCCCGGGCACTGTGTAGTCACATCAGAGAAAGTAGCTCACGTTCTAAAGTTTGTGTTTAATATACGTATGTCAGACAGCAAGGAGAGGGAGCGGGAACACCAGGGTGTGACTGGAAAGTGAGGCATGAGAGGCTGAGTACCTGGCTCAGTATCACTCAGAAAGCTGTAGCAGCAGCAGGAACTGCTCTCCCCTAAATCTCAGCCAGCTCTTCAATAGCAGTCTCAAGCGAAAAGGAGAACTGGAAGACAAATAAATTGACTAACTTTTAATCTTCCTTCCCTGACAGCTTTAACTGCTTCAATTTGAAGTTCAGCTGAAGGTTGAGTCTTGTCTTATTTTATCTAAATGAGTTCATCTGTCTCATATCATGGCTTTACTTTGTTACGCATTTCAGCCTTCTGCTCTTTTTCATGTGAGGTAGTAAATACTGGCTCTTTTCAACAGCTGAAATGTCAGAGCATGATCATTTTGCATGTGCTAGATAAAATCTGTGAAATGCTGCATTTCTTTTGCAGTGACCTCTGGAATGAAATCACAGTTCGTAAGGCTAGAGGACTGGAAGTGACGTCCAGGGTCACCAAACCCAGTGCAGAGAGTTCAGTCCAGCACACAGGCCTCACATTTATGATCTGTCTCACATGCTCACAGGCTGTTGAGGGCCTTTTGGGTGGTTGTTTTTTTTTGAAAAGTTTGAACACTTCACTGCAAGCACTAGATTAGGAAAGAACTTGTTGCTCTTTGATGGAGACTGAAGCCGGCATCCTGAAACAGAAAAGAACTTGAAGGATCAGCCGTATTTTATGTAGGTGATCTGGTGTGGGGATATTGTTGCTGGATTTTGCCTCTCACATCAGGTGTGGTGAGATCCTGACTCCACTACTACTCCTCACCTCAGGGATGCTGCCCACCTTATCTTTCTGTATTTCCGTTTCCCCACTTATCCCTAGGAACAACAAATGAGGAAAGCCTACAAATCTCCTGGTGCACAACTTTCTGTAAGAGCTGCATTCAGTGTGAGGCAGGCCAGAGCAATCCAGGTATTTTCAGCTTCTGTTATTTTTGAGTACTTTACCCTAAATTAAAAATAATCTTGATCCTGTCTTATTTTTTTACGATCAGCAGTTTAAGTTGAAACGGTCACTCCTTTCTCTGGTAGGTCTAGTTCAGTGGGTTTAAGTACTTTCAGGATTTATCATGTCACAGGATGTCAGATGCTACATTCCTCTGCACTTTTAAAATCATTGCTTCTTTCTATGAGAAAGTAAAATTTTGTTAGAAACCCATTCAGGTTTACTTTCCTTTGAAAAACATGAGGCTTTTATCTTAGAAAACATTTCTTCATACAGAGCTTACTGATGCCTACCAGATCAAGTTTTAGGACAAAAAGGGAATTTTTAATAGGGATTTATCACTCATTAAATCTGAGATACAGTTTCTCTTTTTTGTAGGAATTATGATATATTTTTCAAGATGAGACTCTTTTGGAATCCAATCAGGCTTTTTGGAACGTAATGGAATAGTACATAACCTTCACTATAACTTCTCAAATACTACAATATAATGCATTTGCTTAAGTCTGGGAGAAGGAAACCGAACCAATTTATTATAGCCTGTTGATTCACACTCACATGCTGTGCAGTTCGTGTGAAGGTGCCATTTACTTTTTCACATGAACTGCCACAGCATGGTTTAATAGAGATTTCTCTAGCAGTAGTGTTAAGGTTTTCTCATTAACATCATTTCTGGAGTCACTGGGCCAAGTATATCCCTAGTGCAATTCCACTGATCTCAGTGGGGTTATCCTTGAGATATATTTGGTCCATTGTTTCTACAGAATCTCTTTGTTCTTTTCTGATCTCTTAAAGAATTTTGTTACTTTGAACATTTCTCACAGAACAAGTCATTATGCTGCAAAGTTTGCAACATTTATAAGTAATTTCTCAGGTTTTCTTAGTATTTGTACAGAGAATTAAGACATTATATCCAATAACATATTGATTTTTTTTTAATTTTATAACATACACATATATCCTGTTTTCCAGGAATCAGTAAATTTACTACAAGGTTTGTTCTTGTTTATCTTTTTTTTTTTAGATTCCAAAATTTGATATGACTCCCAAAAATAACCTGAGACAGACTACAGGGACAGTTGGCATTATTTTCTGACCAGCTCTGTCACTTGCAAATTTTTTAAGCACGTAGAGAGTGAGTAGTGACACTCTCATACCAATATATTTTCACACTGAAAACTGAGCTAGTTGGATGTTCTATCTGAATACTGAGTGTACTTCATTTGAGGTTTTGGGGGTGTTATTTTTATTGGGAAAAAAATGTATGCAACATTAAAAAATGTTAAATCCCATCTTTTTACAAAATTTTGCACAAGTTAGATTTGCAGTTAATGTCTATTCTGTACATTATGCATGTGATTTACATGACTTATTTACACTTCTGGTCAGGAGAATGAAAGGCTGGGTTAGGGAACACAGCATAACAAAATGAATTCCTCCCTGTGAAAAATGGTTAGGTAACTGGAAAACACATCTTTTTTCTCAAAGCAGCATCTCTTATTCCTTGCTGTACATCAGCGCAGTTTTGCACAGACATTTGGTGGCCTTAATAATGTATATTGATTTGCCCAGCAAATTATGAACTTAGTACAGGAACTTCTTCATTTGCCTGTGCATTCGAAGATTCTGTCAGCTATCACTAGGATTATGTACACAATTTATAAAAACTAAATCAACTAAATCTGATTTTTGACAAATCCATAATCAATCAGCAGAGGAAAGTAACTTGGACTGGGACCCTTGGCTCCCTGAGCTCATACTTAACTTGCTGTCAAGGTTCTTTTATTTCTCCACACTCTTAAAATAATTAAGTCCTAAGGTGAGATTGCATTCTGCAGAGAACAGCCTACAGGCCCCAGAAAAATTAAACCACTGCTAGTTAATTGCTGCTTGCACAAATAACTTTTGCATCTGATGATAACAAATGGAGGTGGAAATGCTGGCATGGGAAGCTCTGCTGCTAACATGGCCTTTGCTTTACACGCAGACCCACTCCTTCAGGAAAGTGCTGCAAGGGACGTGCACCTGTGACTTGAGCTGCTGATTTTTTGCAAAACTTTCAGTCCCTTTGAATATGTTATTAACATTCAAAGCAGAAATGATACTGCTTCTCAATAAGGATGTGAAAAACTCTCATTTAAAGCAAATGAGAAGCAAAGCTTGTGCTCGAACTGCACACACAGGATTGGTTTATGTTTATAGAGATTTATATGTGAGACAAAATGGAAAAATGTAATTTAGTTTTATTTAATATTGCTCTCAAAATCCTAGAGACCATTTTCAGATGAATTAGGTGCTGGTGAGTACAGTGACTGTGTAGGCAAACATTAACAGCCAAGCTTCAGTCAGTAACAGCCCAGGATGTTATATGATGTGTTAAGAAAGTGAATGTTAGCTAGAAACCTGGGGCTGTCCCTGTGCTCTTCCCAGAAATGCAGTGCGATCATTTATCTACAAAACGCTAGAGCTCAGATAAAGAGCTGTGGGTCTCACCTGAGAGCTGATGCCTTCAGGCAGCACCTGGCACATCACTGAAGTGTTTGTATTATTAAACAGCTCCAATCTCAGTGTGTTACTCATGTCTTCCTGGCCTGCAGATCACTGAGACCACATGACAACCTGTTGAACCATATTTTAACTCTGATCTTTGCACAGAGTGGTCCATCAACAGAATAGTCAGAAAATGAGGCAATAACCTGTAATCTCCATTTCCTGAGCAACTCCTTGCATTTCTTTGTATCAGTAACAATTGATTTCACAGGGAATACATGAAGTCATGACTTTGTCACCTGACAGCTCATCTTGTGCAACACAGCAGAGCCTCCAGAGGCACAAATACAAGACACAAGACACACAGTGTGTGCTCCATGGATAGAAACGCTCTGCTGAGAGTTCCACACCATCTTTGGGATGTGCATCCCACAAAATGCAGCAGAGGCTTAGAGTGGAGGTGCCATTTTGACATTCTCAGAGTGCTCTGGGAGCCTGACAGCATCTCTTCTCCCACTGAGCCTCAGTGCCACTGATGCCTTGAGTGGCTACCTCGAAACAGAGACTAGACAGGAGTAAGGGAATAAAGGTAGGTATTTATTTGAAAGGCCTTCAAAGGTACACCCTGGGGAGCCAGAGGCCAATTCCAAAATGGATCCCAAGATGGACAACAAGTCACGAGTTCTTCACACTTTTACAGGTTTGGTTCGTTTGCATATCAGCATAAATTCACCACTTAAAACTTTAGCTAATGATGTAATTTCTTCAACTTCTCCACCTCTCTAGAGGCCCTAGTTTACACCTTTTGGGCCTAGGACAGTCTGAGTGCCCTTAAATAACAAGCTCGGAGAGGCTTTGTTGTGTCTATCTGGCATAAGAGACCAGCAGCTAGCAGGCTATGAGAAACTTCAGAGTTACACACGAGGCAATACAGGATTTGAAAAATATAAAAGTTAAAACCTAAGGCATCACCACCACGTACTGATTGGAAATTAAGATTACCTGGGACTTTTCACAGATATCAACCTTGTATGCACAATCTGGACGGGCCCTTCCAACTGGCAGCCGTCCTTGGGCCATTATGGCTGGGTCTATATCATGCTCCAAAATCACTCCTAGGGGCCCTCCTTCTGAGAGCAGTGCAGCTTGGAGCTCTTCATCAGTGCTATCACTGCAGGCTTTCAGGCAGCTCCTGAGCACTGCAGGGCCTTCACATTCTCACCGTCCTTTGGCACAAGTGGGGAAGAGTCCCTTGCAAGGCTTTTTACAGTCCAGCATACTGACTTTTGTTGGCTCCCAAAATCTTCACTGCAAGAGCAAAACCCAAAGTTTAGCCAGGGGAGAGCTTAAAACATGAATGACTTTGTCATATTGGGAGTACAGGAAATCCCTATAACACTTTTTTTCCCACCCTTTCTTATCTCAAGGGCCTGCCCTCAGAGTACAAAGCCTTGGTTGGTCAAGCCAGCTTTGTGAAGAGAAAAAACCCCAAGGACTTAGGATCTCAAAGTGCATAGATATGTACTGTGTTGTCCATTCAGGACACTGATAAAATCTGCTTTCCTGATAAATGAAACAAAATTAAATGAAAAATACTTCATCAATTTTTGTCTTTAATTTAATTTAATTTTAAAAATGCTTCAGTGTGCAGAATCATGCATGACCATTGTAGTAGTGCTGGACCTGCTGTTAGTTGAAAGACCTAGTTTCTTGGATTCTTTTGGTATTTTCAGTGAGAATCACTAACAGTGATGAGTAATTTCCTGGCTAGTAAGTGCATCGGGCAATGCGCGTTGTTCCTCAACCCATTAAACTTTTAGCAAGGAAGTTCCCTTCTCTGGGGTTGCTGCTCTGCCCTGGGTTTTCATCTCTTCATGCCCATGTGTGTAATCTAGAGTCAAACACTGAGTAATCAGTACCACCAGGGCAGTGTTTTTAATGAGAAAAGCAGTTAAATAAATGGAATGTCATTAAGACATACGACTGTTTTGGAGATGATGCCAAGAGTATAACAGAGAGTTAGTTTAAAATATTACTTGCTACACATTTATTTTTAATGCATATGAAATTATAGAAACAAAGCACTTTAACTAGCTGAAGAAATAGAAACTTTTTGCACACACAGTTCCTAATCCCAGTAGTATTTCAGCCTCTTGGAGTTGTCTCTTGGACTGTAAAAGAGGGATCTGGACAGTCTCTCAGTGTCTCTGACTCTTAAATCCTCAAGTGACATGTATATATGCTTAAGGAATGGGTCAGCTTGCAGACAGAAATGTCCCAAACTTAGCAAAAAAAAAAAAAAAAAAAAAAAGGAAAGAAAGAAAGAAACAGACTGGTGGTTAGAACAGAACTGTGAAAGCCTTTGCCCTCAGCTGGCTGGGTTTGTGCCAAGTTTCAGTGGTCACTTACACATGATATGAAAAAAAAGTGGTGTGGTTGAATATTCTTGTCACATGCTTTGGTGGTTTATTTTTCTTTTTTTGGACAATGCTTTGTTCTGTGACTGTTTAGCTCAGTGCATTGAACATGCACTCCCAAACCTGCCATGCCATTTCTTCTGCAGCAGTTAGAAATTTAAAGATACTTTAACCTAATAAGAGACTGTGTTTTTCTTGCTTTGTGTCTATAGTGAACTTTTCCCATTCAGAAAGGATAATTTTTTAATGCCATTGAACATAGATATAATTAAGATATATTTGGCTTTAGCTTGTTAGGAATTACATACAGAGTAACCCTCTTCTGGTTATTGCACCCATCCTCCTCATCTACCACCTCTTTCTTTGTTGTAAATTTCCCATGTAATTAACAGCTCATAGCAGAGTCACAAAGTTATTCATGAGCCAGAAGAGTTTTTCAAATTCTAGCTGTTACTGCATTCTTTCCCAGGTGAAATGAAGATCTGCCCTTTCTCGGGAAATCAACCTTTAAGTGCTAGCAATGCACAGTCCTAAGAGCACAGCTCTGCAAAGCACAGGTTAACCAGTGCCAGGCAGTGGGGACTGGAAAAACAGGAAAGAAGTAAAAAGAGGGTTTGAATATTAGAGTCCTTAGACCTAGTGCTGTTTATTTGTTTATTTGTTTCTCTTTTCTTGAGATGGGAAGTAATTGGGGTCATTGGTTTTCACAGTGTCAACACCACTTAAACATTTAGTTTACTTTTGGAAATTTTGAAAAATGTTTTGTAAGTGGGGTAACAGAGGCAACAGGACAGAATATGTTGTGAGTCATCACTTTCATTCTCAAAGTTCTTTATTTTTCAGCTTTGTGGCTCCCTGGATGTACGCCCCACGGGAACCACACTGATGATACAATAATTGTTTTCACCCGAGAAATTTATCACCCTTCTTCGAGGGGGAACCGAAACTCCTGGTAAGCAGAAACTTTCCAGATACCCAAGGGCAAGAGTCAAATTGCCCAAACAGTTTGGCTCTACATAGCTGCAAGGAAGACCAGCTTCAGGGAAAGGCAATTAAAGTTATTGCATGACAGGTAATTTCTTATTACATTGTAATTAAATGCAACATCTCAACCTGGAAGCAGCTCTATAAACTAGGAAGTACTGAATGAAAAAGATTAAATTATTATTTTCAGCCTAGGTAACTAATGTTCTTCAGTTATCAGATTCCCATGAGATGCTAAATGAAGTAAAGTGTTAATTCATACTCGTATCCTCTTTGTTTTTTGCAGTAAGTTTAAAATAACTCTACAGAGACATTTCAGAGTCAGACGGGTATAAATTTAATGTTTTGCAAACACCTGTGGTTCTTTTGGCTTGTCCACAACAATAATTGTTAAAGGAAGAGAGTTGTAGAGATTTCTTGCAGCCACTATATCCTTTGGATACCTAGAATATCTAGTGCTGAATGATTTTGCACATCATGACACCTGCATCCAAAACAACAGTGTTAATATAAGCAGTGCCATCCACTGCAATATAATCTAATATATATCTATCTTTTTAAATACTAAAGATTAATCCATCATTTTCTAGACCTTTGGGGATTTAAAAAAAACATGAAAACAATCTTCAGTGGCTTTTAACCTAAGCTCATTGAGGGTATAAATGTTTCCCTGCCTTTTGGGGGAAAAAAAGAAGAAAAACTCAACTGTAGTTTGAATAGAAGTCCACCCAAATTCTTGGCCTCTGGAAAAATTCTTGTATTACATGGCAGTATGGAGGTTATTTCAGTAGTCAGGAAAAAAAGTAAATGTATTTTTTACGTCCTGAATTTGAATCACCTCAAACAGTGTGACTGACATTCATTGATAGGGGAAAGAATTCTATGCAGGTAAGGGTCCTGCAGAAGCTATCTCACAGATTCCAATCCAGAGACTGCATCCACTGCTACAACAAAATGCTTTCCATATCCTGCTACAATTAGCAGAAGGATTTATTTTTTAGTTGAATAGGAATTTGATAAAGAATAAGAAAATAATTAGAGATGAAACCCACAGAAAGAACTCACAAATGTCCCAATTCACTAGACCCTAATTAGGTGCCAAGGCTGTGTGGGTAGAGTTGGGCACAACTAAGCTTTGCAAAGTCTGACATGGTGCCTAGAGAGGCACCAAAGCTAGGCAACAGGAAATGCTGAGCACAAAATTCCAGGTTTCCCTAGAGTTTTGTTGCATTCATACCCCTCACCTAAGTTTGGGTGGCACATGAAAAAAACAAACAAAGAAATGTGTAAATAGGACTTTAAAGTAAGGCTTACTTGGCAGGAAAATGCTAGAGGTCTTTTCCCTGCTTGGTTTAACATAAAATACTGAACTATGAATCATAGTAGTCTGAAATATTAATTTCTCCCCTTCCAAGCAAGTTCTCCAACCTCAAGGCCAACAGCTTAGCAAGTATTTAATTATTTCATTCAAAATGGAACAGTTTCCACAGAAATATTCAGAGGCTCCTCTGATCCCAGATTTCCCCAAGGCACCCTCCAGAAACTTTTGGAGAGAGATTTTTAAGCCAGAATTCTGCTGGACAAAGGGAGGAAAAAGCCCCAGGTTTTTTGAGTCCCAGGGGATGATCCGACTGCTGAGGTGCTGGGCAAAAGCACAAAGGAAGAACCAAAGCCAGGGTGCTAAAAACACTCAAGAACTCCATGAATCTTCAGACCTAAATTTTTCATGAAGCACATAGCTGACTGAAATATGGGGACCACAGTCCCAAAGGCTCCACTGAGACTTGCTGTGGAACAGGATTTTGAATAGAGATTGTTTTAGCTCTGCTTCCTCTTCCTTGGGGAGGGGCAGGAGGGGTCGGGAGTTTTTTTGGTTGGTTGTTACTGTTAAACCATTTTTTGTTTGTATCTGCTGTTAGACTCTCAGCTATCACTTTGTTTGCTTTTTAGAACTTCATTTGTTGTTGCACGTGGTTAGCATCAGATTAGTGAGTGATGTCATAATTTCCAGAATTTCTTTTAGCCTCCTGTATGTCGTCTAGTTTTTGAATTGTTATTTATGAATTTTTTATGGTTTGGAGACATTCTGTAAAATGTGAAAAATAGTAAAGAAATTGAGGAAAGGATTTGTGAGGGAATTCTTGCAATACTCTGACAGAAAAAGACAGAAGCCTTGCTGTGAAAGCTAGCAGTGGAATTGTTTATATCCAGAACATTCCTAGCAAGTCTTTGTTCCAACTGTGTTTTAAAAATTTCTCCTGAAAGACAGTCCACAGCCTGTCCAGAAGCTTGCCCAAGGGACAGGGAGACTAAAAAATATGGATTCTTAAGGTCTGATTTCCAGGCTCTATTCAGGCTTCCATAAAAAATCACAGGGTTTGTTTTAGGTCTCCCTCAGCAATCAAGTGGTTTTACAGAGTCACTGGTTTTCAAATCACAGCTGTGAATGAGGTTCCTGCACCAAAGAACCTGCTATTGAGTTAGCTTGCATGTAGGCTACAGTTGGAAAAACCCACTTATACGAGCAACAAGTGGCAAGCAGGTGAACTGAGGGTTTGGAGTTCGCAATCAGGGCGGTCATTCCTCTGATTTCTCTCTGAAGTTTCTGACTTTTGTCAGGCCCTCATGGCAGGGGTGGGGCAGGTTCCTTATTTCTGGTCCTTTTCAGCTGTTCTTTTGTGGCTTGATGGGAGTGTCACAAAAAAGTGTGTTTTGAGGAAGAAGCCGTGGAAGAGTGCTCAGCAAAACGAGAGTGGATGAAAATAATGGGATCTGTGTGGCAGCAGGAGACAGGGCATTTTTCTTTCTTGTTAAAGTGGGCACTGAAGAAGGATAATGAGGACAAATGGACCTTAGCTGTAATCTCCACATGGCCTATAACATCACAACAATTGTGCCACATTGCTAACCACTGTTTAACCTTACTACCACCTATCTTCTGGTGGTAGTAAGAAGACAGAGCATTAGAGCAGGCACCAAATGCAGCAGGAAAAGGGGAAGGCTGGAAGGAGAAGTACACAGTCAGTTCCCCTTGGTGCAGAGGGGAAGTATGCCCCAGCCTCACCACCATGGGCAGAGAGGAAAGGGAAGTTCTCAAACAATCCCTTTTGATTTTAGGTCTTTTTTTTTAGGAAAAAAAAAGAATTTCTGGGAGCAGGATGCTCTCCTGAGACCAGTAAGGAGCAGCAGTCCTGGATTTATGGAAAAAGGAAAGGGACTGAGAAGCAACGGCTTTGTAAATGTAGAAAATATAAATTAGTAGCTTGCACAAAGTACATGGCACAAAGAAAGTGTGTGGAAAAGATGGAAAGGGCTTAGGAGGTCTCACAAACCACAGGAGACTGAAAAGAGATAAAGCAGTATTGTAGGTTTCAGCATGTTGTACCAAGCCATATATAAAATTAAAGACATGCATTTAATGCAGAATTTGAAAGGAAAGGCATTTCTGGAGGGGCTCATTTGTATAATGGAGAAGGAGAGGATCACTGGGTATCAGTTTAGGTGGTCTGGTGATGCCTTTGTTGTTACACACAGGATGATCAGCAGAGGTGCTTCTGTGTGACAGCACAGAAGTTTAGTATTTTTGCATGAACCATTTTCATCCTGGGTAATTTCTTATTCCGATCTCAAAAATATGAGGGGACGTTATCTCATGTACTCTTGTCTCAATCCATAGAATACTACAGCCAACAAATTTGTGGCTACCAAGACAAAGTTTTGGTAGCTTCTCTTTCTCTCTCTCTCTCTTTTTTTTTCTTTTTTTACGTTAGTATGTGACATCTTCCAGTATATGTAAAGGGCTACAGGCTGTTGTCCAGTTGGAAACTTTCTCTTCTCAGCCAAAATAAAACACCTGCTCTGTGAGAGCATGACTGGGACTTTCATGGCTGGCAACTGGGGTAACTTGCCAGGTGCAAACAGCCTGCAAGGCAAAAACATTGTCTGTAGAAAGCATCATGTAAATTCTTTATTGTTGCTCATGGGCTTATATTTTGAGGGGAATAAAGTTGTTAATGTTAAATTTGGCTACTACTCTGCAGTTCAGAGGAGCATCTATTGCCTTCTTCACGGTACTGGTAGGGGGTAGCACACATAAAATGTAATGCTTTTGTGTGCATGTTTGTTTCAATGACGTACTGAAATTGGAGAAGGTGAGTCAACTGAAGTTGATTTGTAAGAGTGAAAAACTTTGCTTTCTTGAGATTTGAACTACTTGAAAAACATCCAAGAATGTTGAATTCCTAATATTCAAAAGCAGACTCTCCAGATACAGAGGAATGTTGGACAAAGGAAAACAACAAGTTTCCTGACTGCTCTTTAAAATTGAACCATGAAAGCCATTTTGGTTTGCCTAAACAATTGTAGGACCCAAATAGTCTGGAAAATTTCATTTCATTTCTGACAAAGTTAGACAAAAAGTTCCTGTGGTCCAAAGTGCTAAATCTTCAAGTACTGCATTTTTGTATTAGAGAATTACAAATGAAGATTGCTAAATGAAAAACTGTTTCCTCCATCCTCCTCACCAAAAAAAAAAAAAAAAAAAAAAAAAAAAAAAGCCAAAAAAACCCCACAACTAAACAAAAGCCAACCAAACAACCCACCAAACCTTTTATCTGGTTAATATTAAGGAGTTTTGCATTAACAATAAGATAAAACATAAATGAATCCATTTATGTGAAATGCTTCAGTTCACTACATTTTATATTTATTCTCAGGGGGAAAAAAACATTAAAAATGTTTTTCTATATGTGCTGAAGAGCACAACCTGTCAGGTCCAGCAGAACACTTGATTGTATATTTAAATTGAAACATGTGAGAAGGCCGACTTATTTTATTAGTCCTTGCAATTAATTAGAAGTAATTCTTAAAGCTAACACTTGATACAAAACTAAACTACTGGATCTGCATTTCAGATGTATTCATGCCTTTTTCCTCCATTCAAAAAATATAACTTCTTTGTGATACTTGTGAGGAATTCTTCTCTTCAGTAAACAAATCTGTGATTTAAAGAATGGAACCTTGTTAAAAAAAGAACCAAGAGCCTTTTGCTAAAGAAATTTCTCAAACTTTAAATTCAAGAATCTGGCATTTAAAATAACTTTAAAGGGATTTTTCTTGGGTGAACTCAAATGAAAAGTTCCCAGTGGGTTGTCTGAGGATGACTTGTTTTATTTGAAAGCTTTTGAATTGTAGAATTTCTTTTTCTTAGTAAACTGTGTAAATGACTCTTTCTTGAAACGTGTTTTTCAAAATAGGAGGGTTAAATACAGACCAGCAAGTTCCCTTCTCAGTCCTTCACGTTGTTCCTGATGGCTACAAGAGGTCTTTTCTCGGGTGTACAGAGCACAAAGTCTGTTGCAATCACTCTTGAGCAACATGAGCGGTACTATAATGGGCACTGAACATACTGACAGCACAAAAATTAACAGAAGAAATAGAAAGAATAAAAAGAAACCAATCATTCAGCAGTAGCTTAAATCTTCATCTAGATGTCCAGAAGAAAAATAATTATTTTTACAGAAAATTAGTAGCTTTGGATATTTTATGGCTCAAAATGGAACAAGAAAAAAAATGTTTAAAGGCACCTTCTTCTGCCACTGTTTAGCTTCATCTGTTTCTGACCCCCATGGCATAATAATTCATTGCAGGAAAACAGTTGTTTTCACTCTTTCCACTTGCTCCAATATTCCACTGATGCAAGAAAGAAAAAAAAATAAAAGAGGGGGAAAAAACAATTACTCACATCTAAAATTATACCAGCAAGGAACTAACAACTAAACAAGAAATACCTTGGTTGTCTGGCGTTGAACTCTTACCTTCAGGCTGCAGAACCACTTAAAAGGGGGAGAAGGGAAGCCTTCTGCATCCCTCTCAGAATACTGAGAGGCAAATAGTTGGTTTGACATGTGCACTGTAAATTCCTCTGATCCCCCAAATGCTACCCAGACTGTCAGCCAGGCTGTGTCTCCTTTTGGGGCCTTATCCCAGCCTTTTCTTCAGGATTGCCAGGAGCACTGCAAGGAATGAGTTCCCTTGGATCTGTCTTTGGTTCAGGTAGACAGTGGCTTACTGATCTTAAATTGCTTTTGGGAAGGAGTTGGTAGCTGCTGCTGTTTGGAGAACTAGTTGGCAATGAAGTTACAATGAGATCAGCATAATCTTTATAGTCAGAAGGCGAGCAAAAGCTCAATGTCACCCTCGAAGAACAAAAAATAGATCAGTAAAAGTGCGAGTTAATTCCCGTGCCTCCACCTTCTCTGCAGAAAAAAACAATACCGAAGGAAGAAACTGACTAAAAAAGGTAAGGACCTGGAACACAAAGAGGAGGAAAATATTTTATTTGACTTCTGGATTCTGCATTTTAGAGGAGGATTCCACACTTCTAAATTATTTCTGCAATCACAGAATCTGGAAATTTGCTTTCCCATTTTAAGGCAAATTGAGGTCTTGACCGTTACAGCCTAAAACGCTGTCATGAGACTCAGGTGAAGTAGAACCAGAGTCACATGCATGATAAATAACTCTTCCTCAGACCAATGGAAACTCCCAAGATCCGCACTAGAGGAGAGACGAGAAGTCGGTGTGAGCTGTGGTCTGACTGGGGAATTCAGACACAAGTAGTGTGTCCTATACTTATACAAGAGGTTAATCAGAAGCCCATTTGGGAGCCTGTAGCTTAAAAAAATTAAACCATATAACATTCAGGTTAACAAAAAAGGAGTAGAATTATGAAAGAAGGACAGAAAAAGAAAACTACACATCTGCTCTCAGGGAACATCTCATTCCCAAGCAGACTGAAACATGCTAAGTTTAGCTTGGTGCTCTACTTGAGGAGCAGGAAGATCAAAGTAGTCTCTCTGAAGATTTTTGGCTTTCTAAAGCCTGTGCTGACATGTGGCACACCTGGAACAAGGTAGTGGTTGCATGTTCAAGTCGCCTCCTTGGAAGTAGAGGTATTTCAGTGTGTAATCCAATGCTCAGGGAATTTTCCTCCATGGACAAGGGGATTTGGGGTGTGAGCCCTTGTGCACCCACAAGCTGCCACACAAACATTTATCCTTCCCAAACTGGACTGATTGTTCTTGAAATAAGGCAGCACCATTCCTCCACGGCTGTACAAATGTGTAAATGACTCTTTCTTGAAACGTGTTTTTCAAAATAGGAGGGTTAAATACAGACCAGCAAGTTCCCTTCTCAGTCCTTCACGTTGTTCCTGATGGCTACAAGAGGTCTTTTCTCAGGTGTACATTTTTTCATCTGAAAAAGAAAATTAAATCAATCCCCTTTGTTAGAGCTACACAGACAAAGCCATTTTTTTAATAGATCAGCCTTACTCAGAAAGAAGCAGGGTTGACAACATTTCAACATTTTGCAAACCAGAAATCTTCTATTTGGAATTTTTTTATTGGATTGATTTTTGTTTTGGAACTTCTCTAAACACTATTTAACTTCAGAAATATCCTGACCAAGCTGCACCATATGACATGTTACAAACACAGAATCGACAAGAGCTGCTTTCATTCTCTTCTAAAAGTCAGGTGCTTTTATTTAGCAGGGCAGCCTTACAGATGTTTTGGTAGATCTAATGCTAGGAAAAAAAGATTGGACAATGTAAGCCATGGTAAATTCTAAATAGGCTTTCTGTTTGCACCACTAATGCATAAAGCCTTGAGTTCTCACACGGCATTGAGGTGCTGCTGTGCTTGCAGAAAATTAACTCTGGTTTATAAACTGCACAGAATTGTGGGTGGGTGTCCCCTGAGGATGTTAAAAAAATGTATGAAACAGTCACTAATCATAGAACAGAATTAAAACAAGGATCTATTTTCCATCAAGACCCCAAAGAATTTTTACAGTATCACCACTTTGTGTGGTGTCAGACAGGGCAGTTCTGTTGTGGTTAGCAAACATTAACATGTCTTCTTCATAATCCAATCCACGCTGCAAGTAAAAGGGGCCCCGTGGCAAAATCTTCCAGATAACAGCTGACTGCAAATGTGGGTTTGCTCACATTCCAGGTGCTGATATCCTCTTACCCTGCCCACAGTGGTGCACCACCAAAACCCAAACTGCCTTTGTCTAAGGTGTGTTCCAAGGTACAATCTCCACTCCAGAGGCTGAGGTGTGAGTGGGGAGCTCAGTGAGCCCCTTTCCCCTCGGAAGCCTTTTCTGGCATGAGGGCTGTGTACCTGAGGTGCTGTGCACCTTGAGGTTTTTTTGTGTGTGGCATGGGTGGGAGCACTGTGAGCCCAGCCAGCAGCCTCCCAGGGTACAGCACAGAGATGAACAGCTGCAGAGCATCCTCTCTCTGCATTTAACCAGAACTATTTACAGAGCCAATATGCTTTGTGAAAACAATAAGCCCCATGGAAAACCTTACTTTTCTGCCCCTTGTGAAATATTTCCATAGTTAGTGTCTATCAAGCATACATCAACTACCCAGAGGTTAAAACGGGCGGCCAGGTAGGCGGTCTTGGTTTTGTGGTGTTATGAAGTTTTCACCATGAACCCGCAGTGACTACGCTCATATTTTTAGAGAGGTGTAAAAATTGTGTCAGATTACTGGTTATTTTCAGCTCTTTATTCTTGTCACCTAAGAAGCTCCCAAGGTAAAGCCATTTCCATTTTGACCCTAATCCCTCTTGCAGACCATTTGTGCTACTGCTGCTGATGCCTTAGGTTTTAACTTTTATATTTTTCAAATTCTGTACTGCCTAGTGTGTAACTCTGAAGTTTCTCATGGCCTGTTAGCTGCTGTTCTCTCATGCTGGTTAGACATAACAAATCTCTCTAGGTTTGCTCTTCAAGGACACCTTGATTGTCCCAGTCCCCAAAATGTCTAAACTAAAAGCATTTGAAGAGGAGGGGCAAATTTAGGGTAATTGCATCATTAACTGAAGTTATAATTGGAGAATTAACCCTGATATACAAATAGACCAAACATAAAAGTGTGAAAAGCCCGTGACCCAGCATCCATCTTGGGTGTAGACTTTTGACTGCCCAAGGTATACCTTGAAGGCCTTTCAAATAAATACCTACCTTTATTCTCTTATTCATGTCTAGTCTCTGTTTTAGGTAGCCACGTCCAGGCATCACTGTCATACCTTAGAGTTTACTCAGTTTACACCCTTCCTTTTTGGGGGGTGAATGGAGGATTATCACCAATTAGAAATTCCAGTGGCCAGTTGACTAGGAACCCCCATAGTCTCAGCTCTGTAATTAAAAGTAAGATAAAGTATCAGGAGTATTCTTGGGTGCTGTTGAATTCTCAAAATTCAGTCACATGTCGGTATGTTTCACTGAACACTTGTACATAAATCTCTTTTCAAATTCTGAACCATCACTGCTCATGCAGCTTCAGTGCATTTGCTTGAAGAAAACTCCTACCCACTTTATCACATCATAGAAGCAACAGTATGAGCTTCCATATTTTTGAAGCCCTAGGAGACTTTAGACAGAAGGAATTTGCCTATTTCTCCTGCATCTGATACAGTATCAAAGGATTCTATCAAAAGGTTTTATTTTGTCATAGCAGTTGTATAAAGAATCAGTAACAAATTTTCATTCTTTCTGGTAACACTCTTCCGTATAAATGAATGTATTTCTGACTCAGTAACATTGTCCAGTTGCCAAAGCATTAAGAATAAATAAAACCTTTCTGAAATGGGAATATTTCAGGAATAAGGTACCTTCACTTACCTGACTGATAATGAATTCTTCTTTTTAATACAGTAAAATAGAATTTGTAATGGCAAAACTACATTCACTACTCCTCCGAGAAATTATAAAACACCCCCAGATTTTCTTATCCACAGCTACTTAGATGAACACAATGGGATAAACTGCACACTTCCAAATTACCTGGATGTTATGGAGTAAACTTCCTAAACAGCTCTGCCAAAAAACTTCACCAGCTGGAAAAGGACTTGACGTGGAATGAATTATATCAGAAATTTCTCTTTAAGTGAAAAGATTTTCCCGGAAAGTCTTTTTTGTTTCCTTTATGGGAAAGGTCATAAAAAACCCACAATAGATAAATTAAAAACAACCTAACCCTGACCATAACCCAAACCCTAACCCAAACCTAAGCCTAATGCTAACCTTTATCCTGACCCTAATCCTAACCCTAACAAAACTCTAACCCAAACCCTGTCCCAACCCTAATCTACCCCTAACCTAACCCTAGCCCTAACCAATAAATACATAGAAATACCTCCAAGTGACACCACACTCACAGCCATCCCTTTGTTGCTGGCATGATGTTTCTCAGGACTGCAGAGAAAAGGATTTCAATGCTTTTTACCACATCCTAAACCTTTTTCTTCATGGTGCTGCTTTGTCTCTCTGCAGCTGGGTAACAGGTTCACCTCAAGGTGGAAATGCCAGACAATGCACTTAGTGAGAACATCCAGCTTTTACTTTTGCTACCGAGTCTCTATAGGAGTTTAAACTCCTCTGTTGAATGTCCTTATATTCATGCTCTGTCACTGCGTGTCTGTCCTGTCCTGTATGACACTGTATTCCCTATCGTCGAGCTGTACCTTTAAGCTAGGTCCGAGACAGTGGGGGGAAAAGCCAGTGGGATTCTTTTGGCGGCTCTGCTCAAAAACACAGATAACTCGCTCCCTCTCTCCCCAGCTCTTGGCTCTGCAGCAGGGAAGAGAATTGGCTTCTCTTGTTTTTTAGCTAGCTTCTTGTTTGTTAGCTGAAGAAAGGAGTTTTCCTGGGACTGTTCTTCTTCTCCTGGAACTGTTTCAGCTCTACTCTGGTCCAGATCACCATCACCAGGAGGCCCCACACCGTGGCCCGGAGGGGCCCTCGCCGCACCCCAGCTCCGGAGAGAGCAGAGCCACACCCCCAGAAAGGGCTCTGAATCTACCAGGTCTTCTCCACAGTGAGAAGTTTTATTATCTAACATCATTCATTTTGTGTCTGTGTGCACTTTGCTTGTTAAATAAACAGCTTTTTTTTCACTTTCCTCTAAGAAATTTCTTTTCAAACCTCTGGGGGAGGGGCTACTGAAACCTGCCTTCTATTAGAGGACACGTTCATCTCAGGATGTTTCCTCCTAATTTGTCTCAAAACAAGACAAAGAGGAAGAAGAAGTTACCGGAGGATTTTGGTATGCCGGTATGGGAATATTTCTTTCCTCAGTTATCAGGCTAGCTAAAAGCAGGAAGGTGCTCCCTCGGCGCTGCAGCTGTGAACTCACAGGGGAGTGTGAGTGAGTCCTTGAACACAAACCACGCTGAAAAATTTGTCCGGTTTCTCTCCCCCCTCTCTTGGACCCAGCTTAAAGCTGCAGGACCTACTTCTGGGCATAAAGCAGACTATAAGGGAATACAGTATTATCATAAAAGCACCCCAAGGCAACACCATACCTATGGATGGGCTTGGTTTACTAAGAGGTGACTCCCAAAGACTGCTGGCTGTGTTAAAAATTATAGAAATTTTGTGGGTGGGAATTTAGAGCAAATGGGACCAATGGAGTGTCTTGTCCCTTCCTCACTCAAACAGTCCCCTGTCATCACTTCTCCTCACACATAAATTTAATTTAATTTCCACTGACTACAGTGTTATAATAAAGACAGAATGTCGTCCCACAGAATTTCATAGACATGAAAACAAAAATATCCAGTAAAAAAAGTTAAAAGTAGGTTTTATGTGCCCTTTTTGCCCTTTTTAGTATGATGTTTCACTCTATTTTTTTCAGGCAGAAATGAAGCCCATATTTCTTTAGAATCACAGGTCCCAGAGCATGAGTGTGAATAATCTTTTATCTTTTTGGGTTAAGATGGTTTATCAGCTACTGGATCTGCCACTTCTTCAGTCACCTTTTCAAGGACCAGTTACTGATCCCCCATCACGTCAGTGAAATTTATGAGAGGAGGAGCAAAGAGAAGAATAATGCCACATCTTGAGGGAAAGGAGATGACATTTGTCTGAAAGGCTGGCTTTATTTTGGAAATGGCAGCTGTTTGGAACTGTTGACAGATTGGGAGTGTTAGAAATTGTCCCAGGCCAGATGGATTACTGCTCTGGGTCCAGGTGAATAGGTCAAAGGCACTTTATAAATGATGGCATCTATTCCCACGTAGCTATCACCACTACAGAGTAGTATAGGTAACATTTATTTTTATAACATGTAATTGAGTTCTTTTGGATCGGTCCCACACAGGTCAGGGGTATGTACTTTTTTATCATCTTCCTCCCTTTTTGCTACAGCAATTGCAGTAACTTGAGACATTCCTAATACTGTTCCTAATTGAATTAGGATGGGCTGAAGGCAAGGTATCTGGGGAGGGGTGGTAGAGAAATAGCTCTTTCAGTCAGGAAATCACATTCAATTTCTTTTTTCTGTTATTTCCTGTGACCTGAATACATTGAACTGCTTCATGGTTATGTTGTAAGAAATTTTTTCAACGAACAGGAATGAATTGACCAAATGAACTTGAAAGGGTGGAAAACAAGGATCTTCATCTACTCATGAGAGCTTGATACTTTCACTTCTTGCACTCTATTCTGCTTGCATTTTTTTATAATATCATGCATGTTTCCAGAGAACAAGTAAATTTTAATTTAATTTTAAATAGAAATTTTTAAAAATGGAGAAAGCCTTCTCACTTTAACTTAATGAATTGAATATATTATAGAAATAAAAATAGTTGAATATGTGAATTTTTGACAGTCTGCTTGGATTGAACTAATACCCCTCACATGTGTGAAAACTGCAAAGTCATGTTTTGTTCTACAGTGTCCTTAAAGCCTTGATGGCCTTAAGTACATTTCAGAAGTACAAGTTAGAGCCTCATCTCCCTCACTAGCCCCCACTCATGCCAAAATCCTTGGAAATGCTTGACAGAAAGCTCTGTCAAGGATTGTCTGTCCCCAAACAGGTAGCAGAGCTTCTTTTGTAAACCTAAAGTTGTAAATTTTAAAGTTGTTAATGACAGGTTTCTACGAATAAAACTTAGATTTAAGATCCATGGGAAAAGTGAAGACAAAAAGTGCAAAAGCTTCTGACAGAAGTAGAGCACCGTATTTTATGCTGTGATCCAGATCGCTCTCTAGTTTGATAAAGCAGTGTACTAGTTTGAAAACAAACCAGTGGGAGATCACAGGTCAGAATTATAATTTAATAGGAAAATTAAAATAAATGCAGTAGTACAAGAACACTGACAGAGTCAGGATACAGCCTGACACCCTGTTCAGGGTAGCAGGGTAGTCAGGGTAGCAGTCCAGATGAAGTGGACCTGTCGGAGCAGTGATCCTGTAGAAGGGTCTGGTCTTCACCTGAAGGTCCAGTGGTGCCTCTCATCCTCTGAGAATACAGTAGGTAGGGCTGCTTGTGCTGTTCCAAACCCCAGATTATATCCAGGTGGGAATGCTTGGCTCCTCCCCCCTGGGTGGAGCATCTCACACTGGGCTGATGAAATTCTGTGAGTCGTGAGGGGTCCTCAATTGTCCATTAAACAGAGAGAGCTCCCGGAGGGAGTCATCAGGGGTGAGTCATGGTAGGGGATAACGAACACTGCCCTACCTGCTTTAGCAGCTTGTGAAGATGATAATAGAGCACATACTATTGGTTACATCTTACCTTGTCACCTAGAAAGAGCAGCTAGTTAATTTATTCCAGTGTCAGGGAAGATTCTGGTTCTGAACTATCTTTTGGCAAAATGCAGGATTTTTTCCAGCAAGTTCTACCTAAGCCTCGGGGTCTAGAGAGAAAACTGACACCAGTCAAAGGTGCAGAGCAAAACAAAGAACATGTCAAAAGGTTGCAATACTTTTGTTTGCATTCAGGCACTTCAAAGTCGTGCATCTATATGTAGCAACCTTCTAGGAAGAGCTCATACATGTACTGCAGAATTGAGAAGAACTTTATTTTCACACAGCTGTAATGAACAGCTTAGAAAAGTTAATTATATGCCTTAAATGTCTTTGAATCTTTCTTTATGTCTGATTTTTTTCTCAGTGCAGTTTGAGACTAGTACAGAAAATCTTCTGTCATTCCAGAATTCAGTTCCAAACCATGTGTCGGCAGGAAGGCTCTGTTTTCCAAGTTTTCGGGAATATGTCCTCCCTGGCTCTTACTACACAGGTGACAAAATTGCTTAAAACCTCATCCATTATTGTTCTGAATCAGAGTATGTCAAATGAGGTGTGATGTAACAACTGCTATAGCAACTATTCATTTTGGTCCAAAACCTGAAATAAACTGTTGACACATCACATTTCACAT
The DNA here is from genome assembly GCA_013397175.1 of Platysteira castanea. Taxonomy (NCBI): domain Eukaryota; kingdom Metazoa; phylum Chordata; class Aves; order Passeriformes; genus Platysteira; species Platysteira castanea. The sequence continues at coordinate 342,789 of VYXC01006691.1, read as the reverse complement.
ACTGGAGAAGACAGTTTTGGCGTAATGTAATAATATTAATATATTCCACAAAAAACACTGTAATATTCATATATTCTATGGAAACTGAGAATATTCAAATATACATCTAGCATAGAATACTTTAGGCTGAGAATATGGTATTTAAAGTATATTAGTTAGCCTCTGCTTAACTGTTTTTAAGTACTATACATAATTAAGCCCAATTAATCTAATTAAACTTCCAACTGACAAGGGTTTCCAGTTGGCTGAAGTTTTGCAGAGCTCTTTTGTACATGACAGCAAACATTAACCTTTCCTTTGAGCAGCTGACCCTTAAAAAGATGTCCCACTAAGAGATCATATCATATACAATATAGTCTAACCACAATCCTGACCGCTGAAAGGTCAGTAATTTCCATCATCTCTCAGTGTTAGGAATACATTAGAGAGATTTTTCGTCTGTGTTTCTCAAGAAAAGCCATGTTTGGTGAGCTTCCTCTGCTTTGTTTCTATTTTCTGAATCTTGAATGATTAACTGCTTATACAGTAAAGCTGAAGGAGGTCCAAGAAGTTTTTCTACACTTCAGACAGGATTTAACTTCTTCCATACAGAATGTTATTCTCAAACAGAGCCAAATTCTAGGCTATTCAGTGGGAATATTGTTCAGTTATGAAGCACAGAATGTGTCAATGTGTAAATACACATCCATATATACACACATCTATATATGCGTGTATGTATGTATATAGTCTATATTCTAAATATATGTATATAATCCCTGTGAAAGTCCATTCTAAAGATCTAAAGATGTTTGGAAATTGAAACCACCAGTTATTTTGTTTGCCGCCAGCCACTCAAAATGCTCCCATGAACAGAATTTTTCGTTTATTTTTATGTTTAAACTCTCAAACTTTTTAGGTTAAATAGTGTTTGTGTTTCTCATAGCAAAAGGCACATCAGTGGGACCAGGAGGGCTATGAAGCACTGTTCTCAAGGCACAACATTAATAGCTTGCCTAACTGCATGAAACGGTAGACTTTGTCTAAGCAGAGCTTTCAGGAATTTAAGTATCTCAAACAGAAGACATATCCAGGTGCAGAAATATGATCTGCATGTCATGCTGGGCACTGAGCTGGGTGCCAGAATTATGGGAGTGTCTTGCTGACTCTCTTTCTGTTGTTTTGGGTTTTTTAATCTGAGGCAGGTCATCTTCTGTACCTTGATTTCATAATTAATTTTTAATCTTTCTTGTTTATTTAGGATGTCTTTCTTTCAGAATAAAGATTATATTTAATTTCTTGTTTGAACAGTATGCAGCACTTCTATCCCAGTGAATACCTTAGAGCATTCTGATAACTATAAAATTCTTACACAGTTGTTTCTTCTGCCTCTCATTTTAACCTTTGGCATTCCATCATATTTGGTGTTGGCAGAATAAACATATGAGTGTTCTTGCATTTCCTTAATAAAAAGCCCAAGAGAACTGCCTTAGAAATATGCAGTAGCTACAAGGTGATGATCTGCTTGGCAATGAGATGCATGGGAACACCTTCAAAAGCCCTTAAACAGGAATCAAGTATTAATTAAAAGAAAAAGAAGAGAGCAATGAATGCTGCAATGATTTTACCCATAGACCTGAGAAAACACAGATGAAGATTCATTGCATCTATATTTCTCAGGGCTACTACAAGCAGAAAAAGACAATACATATTTAGCCTTCTTCTCAGGTGGTTGTTTAATAATAACAGACATTATAATGTTTCCTTACTCTTCTCCCAAGGCTCTTCTAACGGTTATATAATATGCATACATATTAGGGAGGAGTGTCTGGCATCTCTGGTTCTCTTCCCTTTCTAACCAAATGTCTGAAGCTGAAGCCAGAGTCAGGTTTCTTCTTGGCTATCCTCCTCCTGGCCCATGAAGGCAGAGTTTTTGGATGCGCTTCAAGAGAAAGGGTGGAGAACAAGTTAACCAGAATACCTCATGGCCTGGGCACTTCACTAACATGAACGATATGGGTGCAAGCATTGTTTGAAGAAAGCACAAAACTCCTAATTGCTGGATGAATTAGTGGAGCATTAAGCGAAAGGATGGATACGGAAGCATCTGAGTGCTTGTATGTTATCACATATAACTTCAGAGAAGATAAAGGTGGAATTTTTATGGCACTCTGCCTAAACTTGAACCAAGAGAGAGTACTACGCTGGATATAGTACAGGGTTGCAGCTCCTGCCAAAAGAACAGCTCTTTCAACCATGCAGGGAGCTTCCAGGCAAAGCACAAAGATAATATATATATCAGACTCGGTTTATTTATTCCATGTATAAAAGAATATTAATCACAGAAGACACAAAAATAATGATGGCCTATGATTGGTTATGGTTATTTCAGAGGACTTAATAACCTGAGACTTTTTGTTGTTATTCCATTTTTGAAGTAATAGAACAACACTTCAGAAAGTGCAGGGTTTTGGATAAATAAAATGTTTAAACAACATGACTTTCTGATTATTTTCTTTATATCTCATCTTCCATTATTTTAGAAATATTTTACCTCTACAAAATCTACCAAGTGTATCACTGTACAGCCGACACAGTTCTACTCTTTCTGCAGCCAAATAGAACAAAGAAAAGTATTTGTACAAATGCAGTCAATTTCCCTAGAATTATTTCCAATTTTTTGTCATGATCAGTATAGGACTAAAGTCGTCTCATGATCAGATAGATAAAATACCAAGGACCCAGTTTGCTACCTTTACATAGAGCAGCAGTTTGGTGTGGAGGAGCGTACCAGACTGTCATGGAACTATCATTATATTTAAGTAAAGCACATGTTCAAATTAATCAGACCTCTTAGATGTGAAGGTGAGAGGTGCTACAGATACTTCTGCATTTTCAGCATCTAATTTAGCTATGTTCCTGGTCTTAACATCCTGAAAGCATAACAGAAATAAAAGACTGCTGGCAGGCTGTACTGGAAATATAAGAAGGGTGTCCAAAGGCTTACTATTTATTTACACACCTAAACATAAATAATCCCCTCATGTACCACTTTTACCCATAGGCTAAAACACATAGTTTTGCATGAAGGTCGTACTTGTCCTCATGTTTTGGAAACATAATCTGTCTTTTAAGGTTTGCAATTCTTGTTCCAGCTGTGGATTTATAAATCCCTCCACTTTTGAAGAATTAAAAAATTCTTAAGGCTTAAGACTGTTTTCATTTGGATGGAGCATGTATTAAAAGAAAGTCCACTACAGTGTCAATATATACATGTAGACACACACATACTTCTCATGAATATTTGAAAAGGTATAACTTGGTATCTGAAAGGCCAAGATAATAGAAAAAACTTGTCAACATAAACCTTCTTTTTTCTGAACACATCTGAGAGGTGTCTCACCTTGACATGCACCACTGGAAAGAGTTTTGAATTAATAGTGATAGCTATGTTGAAATTCAGTATCAGAAACATTAAAATTTTGAAATTGATTAAAACAGCTGTTCATTTCAGTTTAAGTCTCTTCTTTTTTCATATTCCTCTTCCAGTCCAGAATGCTGAAAAAAGTCCAAGTTTGTGTAAATGATTTCTAAGCAGAAGCTGATGCACTGTGGGCAATATCGGGGTAAGCAGTCAAGCTGCTGGACATTTAATCTGCTCTAGCCTATGGTAGATCTGATCTGATCCTAGCGCTTGGTATAAATTTTTTTGCCTTTTCTCAGGCTTTGAGGGTGATGGGGCTGATTTCAAGAAAAAACTTTGGGGCTTTTCTTGGGGTGCACTACAGTCTAAAATGGTGTCCCTCTTTCCCTCCTTCTGTAACCTACCACATCTCCCTGAGACTACAGAAGGGGAAGCTGAGACATTTCCACAAGGAGCTTCTCCTCTGTGTGAGGGATGCAACAAAGCTTGACATGCAACTTGGTCTGCAGAAGGCTATGCAAGTCTTTACTCATACTTGTCAAAAATCTTACTGAACAATTTCAAAAAGGTAAAAAATACCACTTAATTTGAAGGGCTATTCCCACAAAAATATTATATTTTCCAGCTAAGACTTCAGCCTGGAAAGAAACTACTATCTAGAGAGAAGATTCAGCTTAGGGCAAAAATCTGTGGATTATCAAAGTTATTTTACTAAATTGACTGCTATAATCTAGAATAATCTGCACTAAAGATAAGCATTTATAAACTTCAGATGATCCTGACATTTGAGGAGTCTAGCCCAATATTTTTGGTTGTTTATGACCCAAGTACAAAACTGAGATTTTCCAAACTAATTCTGTGTGAAAGCAGAATGAAGCCCAGAAATTGTTTGTTCCCTATTCTTCCACAGTCTTCCCAAATAAATTTGGTGAAGTGTTTACAGTTTACTCCTGTGTCTGAGGCCCTCACTGGATCAAATGTCTGTTTCCCTTTGGTCTGTCTGGTTTAGACTGCGAACTCCCTGGGCTGTGGACTGCCTTTTCTGATAAACCTCTACACAGCATAGAGTACAATGGAATATGATTATTTCTCTGGAGATCTTAATATAAAAGGATCTAATACAATGCAAAGATTAGGAGACAGGATACCATGTCACATCATATCAATGACATGAGATAAACAGAGTCAGCCTACAGCACTCTGTGTGGAGAGTCTGCAGAGACCCTGCACTGAAGAGGGAATATAGAAATGGAAAGTAGTTTTAGGTTTTCCAGAGCTACAGGTTAATTCCTTCTCCTTAAAAAGCCAGCAACCAGGATGAATAGGATGAAGGCCATAAAACATGAATGCCCTCTTTAATTGGAAAACAGGCAGTAAACAACTTGCCTCTTTAGGATCAAAGACACTATTAAAAATGAAAGATATTATTACTGGTATTGTAAGGTGTTAATAGTAGCATTTATCAATAGCCCTTCTCACCGGGGAAATTGCTATAAATACCCAGCTGACTTACAAGCAACTCTATTGTTAATAACATCACATGGCTGGCCAAGCATTACCTTCTGATACTCTTTTTCTATTTCCTTTTATGCCCTTGAAGCTATGTTCTAGAAAAGACATTTTTTAAACAAGGAGTTGTTCAAACAACATATATCCTCTGATATATGGCCGAGGCAACGGCAAAGCTGCTAATCTTAGGCAAAATTTACCTCCGTAAAAATTTGAGATGCCACTTACTCATTCCTCTCGCTGTTTACTTTCAATGGCTAAATAAACCTGAAAATTGTCTCCTGAATGTCTGAGATATAATAACCTGCTGCATCTCTTTCTCTCATGCCATCAGTAGGCTCTATTTGGTAGAATTATGCCAGGTGCCTCTGGGTTCATGTTAGTTATTCAGCAAAATTGAAAGAGACAAATTAAGAGAAAACTGTTAGACAGTATAATCCCAGGGCTAGCCTTAAGATCAAAATAAAACAGCATGTTAAAAATAAAATGCATTTAGGAATCTTTCACATTTCCTTTATAGGAAAGACAGATTTAGCATCATCAAGGTGTTAATATGCAAATGTCTGAGGAAGAAATACTTTCCAAATGACTGTTCACACTTTCCTTGGGTGAAAATCTTCTACGTCTACCCCTTTCCCTTCTATTAGTGTGGGGATTGTGGCAAAACTTCCTTGTGCTCCTGGGACATTGCCAATACTGAGGTGTTTCAGGTTGGCAGCTGTTTTGCAAGGAGATTGTCTTGTGTTCTCACCTAGCTGGGGAAAATTGTCTGCACTTCTTTTATGATGCAGAGGTTAGGAGACATAATCATGAAATGAGGGCATATTTCTTCTGATCTGAATCCACTCCTTTGTCTTCCAAAGTCTTGTCTTTCAGTGCCTCTTAATCATAGAAGTAGAGGATAATGAAGCTGCAAGGGACCTCAGGAGGTCTCTAGTCCAAGCTTCTACTCGAAGTAGGCTCAGCTTTAAGATCAGTTCAGGTTATTTGGTGCTTTACTCAGACAGGCATTCAAGACCTCCAAGGACAGAGATTTCATCTTTTCCATACCGCACTTAGTATTTAGATGAAGGCTCACAGGACTTCTTTCCCTTTCTGTGATCTAGTCTCTGTGTTCCTGGTGATGCAGCCCAGAACATTATTTGTCTCCTTTGCTGCCAGAGCACACTACCAGCTCACGTCCACCCAGCCCCTCAAGTCCTCTCCTGCAGAGATGCTCCTCAGCGAGTCAGTCAATGGCTTGTACTGCTGCAGGAGTTCATTTGTTTCCAGATGCAGGACTTGGCATTCATCCTTCCTGCGTTTCAGAAGGTTCCTGTTGGCCCATTCCTCCATTTGCCAAGGTCTTTCTGGATAGCAGCTCTGCCCTAGATTTCACTGACTGGTCCACTCAGCATGGTGGCATGTGCAAAGTCAGTGACCATGCACTCCATCCCCTCTGGCAGGGCCTTGGTAAAGATGCTAAACAGGTCAGGTCTAGGTCATCATCAGCTTACAGGCAGCTTGGTCCACCTCCTTCAAAACCTGAATAATTACCCCTTTTTTTTACCCATCTTGTGAATATTTTTCTTGTTCAGCCTTTAATTACAAGTGTAGTGGTAAAGATTACTGTTGTTTCCATTTGAGTTTTGTCTCCTTTTTGCACTGTAGCTCCTTCATGAGTTTTCTGCTTGGACAAGCTGGTGTCCTGTTACATCTCCTTGTTTTTCTGTGTATGGGGATGGACTATTCCTGGATTTGGAGGATGCTGTCATTAAAGATCTGCAAATTTTTTCTGAGTTCCTTTCCTCTTTGAAGTTCCCTCTCAGAGTTTCCCATCTACCATTTTCCAGATTAACCTTCAATCTGCTCCCCTCCCTCAGGAACTCCTACGACCAAGGGTATCACTGATTATTACAAACCAACTAGTCTTGTTAAGTGAATAGAAGATGCAGCTATGTGTCATCCTTCTTTGGTATAGTACCTATACATGACCATGTACATTTCTAGCCTTCCAGCAGATGTCAGAGAAAAGAAAGTTCTCCAGAAGAACTAGGGGCTGGGTACAGAGACTACCTAAGTTGTTTAAACAAGGCTTCATCTACTCCCTTATCTTCAGGAGACAATCTAACACAACTCTCTTTGTTCTGGGTATCATGAATCCCTCCATAACAACCTTTCAGCCATGTCAGCTGTCCCACCACAATAATCCCAGTGATGATGCAGTTTGGTGACCACAAGCAGAGCTCTAGTTCCTCCTGCCTTTCTTTGGTTGTGGGTACTTGTGTACACAGCCTGGACACGGGCCTTCTTTTCCCCTCTTTCCTCACTCCTAAGGTCTGCCTTGTACACATCACCCTGATATCACCCTATTGCATCATCTTATCTGTAAAAGTGAGTATGGTAGATAAGGAAAGCTAAGAAAAATAGATTAGATACAGATACACATACAGATAGGTAGGTATGGACGTTAGACCTTAGAATGGTGAACGAACACATTCTGATGACAAATGTCAAAAGTTAATGCAGCTGAGAACCCTCTGAATGTGCAGATACTCTGACATGCTGAGGACAGGAACTGGAAAAGTGCAATGCAAAACATGCAAGAGGATGCTGATACCTTTCTATAAAATTCTCCAATTCACACATGGTTTTTGAATAATCCTAATCTCTACACTACCTAAAATAAATTCCCGTTAGATAGTTTAATGTGACACAATCTCTTTTAAATCATAAATGTAAACCAGACCTCTTAATGATATTTTCGTTTTCTACTGCAGATGCTTTTCCATTATTTCCTCCTTCCTCTCATGCTAACTCCACAAAGGCCATTGACAGCTTTTTCTTTCCTAATTAAATAGCTACAAAATCCAGCATCATTAGTTATGAAAATTTTACCATGTTTTAAAGTATTACTAAGATCAGTATTGTTAAAAATGTATTGATGCATTGTAATTATTGCAGCTTTCTAAAAACAATCTAGTAAAATACATTTATAAAATGTCATTATCATGCCATAACTGTGCCTAGTTGGTCTATATCCTCAGCTTTACATTTGGCTTTGCATTTAAAATTTATGCATTCACTTTGTCAGGCACCTGTAGTTGGTTTTGGTTGGCTGATGGTAGGTTTGTGCGCAAGACTTGGCACAGTGAGCACAGTTTGCTCTATTAACAGTTTTACCTTAAAATATTTCAAAGGCTGTGCTTATCTTATCAGGCAACAAGAGAAGACAGCTCCTGGCAGGTAGATCAAAAGTGTCATTAACAAAAGTTAGTGGTCAGCTAAATTTAGTTATTTTGTACTTGGGACAAGTTTGGGATTGAATGACAGAGAATGGGGTATTAATAGATGATCTTTTGAGATCATACCCTCCTTCGGGTTTCATGAAGGGCAAATACTGAGCACTGACTAAAATTAATAATTTAGTGGCAGGTCTTTTTAGTTTGACAGTATAACCCATCTTTTCTGCACTAAAATCACAAGGTGATCAAACATGAAGACTTTGCAGGCAGTGATAGAACTCGTAATCTTCTACTTGCAGCTCTGGGTTTGCTGAGTTTCCTTGCTTTATATTTTACAATGCTCTTGGTGTCCAAACAAACTTAAAGCATTCTGTCTTTTTTCCATCTGTCCCCATCGTTCTCACAATGAAGTCACTAACCATGAAATTAAGTCTGCAAGTAAAGTTCCTGAGCAGAGGGTGCTAGCAATATGAATAATGTATTGCTCATAACTTATATTGAGTCAAGTGCACTGTCTATAGATATGACTGCAGAAAAAGAAGTAAGAATAAGAAAGTCCCGCAGTAGCCAAGTTCACTATTAATGGAATCCTACGTGTCATCAGACACATCAGACACAGTAGATTCATAATTGTATATCTGAGTTATTCCCATTCCAGAATAATGACTGTAAACTGAACATTAAGCATTATTGAAGCATTTATCCTCTTCATGAGAATGAATAGTATTATTATTCAGTATTATAGCAGACTGGTATGAATGCCAAATGCTTTTAAAGTTTCCTACATAATTTGTAACTAAACCTCCACCGAAGTGATGACTTTTTTTGTTCAGCCTCATCATCTCAGCGACTGAAGAAAGGGCAAAATAATTCCTCAGCCTACCCATGGAATAGATGACAATGGCAAGGAGTCATAGAATCACGGAATCATAAAATGGTTTGGGTTGGAAGGGACCTTGCAGATCACCTAATTCAAACCCTCCTTCCATGGGCAGGGACACCTTCACAAGAGCAGGTTGCACAAGGCCTCATCCAACCTGGCCTTGAACACTTCCAGGGATGGGGCATTCACAGCTTCTCTGCGCAACTGTTCCAGTTCCCCACCACCCTCACAGCAAAGAATTTATTCCTAGTGTCAATCTACTCTCTTTCAGTTTGAAGCCATTACCTCTTGTCCTATCACTTGATTCCTTGTGAAAAGCCCCTCTCCCTTTATGGAGCTGGACGCCTTAAGGTACTGGAAGACGCTCTTAAGGTCTCCCTGGAGCCTTCTCTTCTCCAGGCTGAACAACCCCAACTCTCTCAGCCTGTCTGCATAGGAGAGGTGCTCCAGCCCTTTAAGCATTTTCTTGGCCCTCTTCTGTACTCAGTCTGACACGTCAGGAAACTGTTTAGACAATGCTCAGGTGAAGCAAGATAGCTAATATACAAATTAAAAATACATCCTCATATACATATATATATATGAATATTAAGGTTCTTTACTAGCATTCAAAACATAACAGAATTTACTGAGGATCAAAAACCTTTCACAAAATTAAAAAGACAGAGTGATTATTGAAACTTTTCAGTGCCTATTCCAACCATGGGATAACAGGGTTCTTGGAACAAAAAGTGTTTCATCTCATATATCATAAAACTGTCAGCACAGTCAGGTAGCACTCCTGACCACTGTGCATGATTAAAGTATAAATAGATAAGGATAAAAATGGTAACAGCAATTGTTAGAAGCCAATTCTGAAATTCTTTCCACTTCTACTTCGTAAACTAGGACCTCTGGACATGAAATGCAGAAGTGAGAAAAAGCAAGAAATATTAGTATCTTGCCATCATTATCTTCTCTATTTATCATAAGCAAATTATAGAGAAATAATTCCTGTATGAAGACCACACATGTTGTATTCTGATCTAGCTTTGATTCATTATTTTATTCCAAATAAGGAGTATTGCTTTGGATATTCAGTTGCTGGAAACAATTAGAAAATGTCCATATCCGATATTCATGCAGAGTAGCTGAATTTCTTTTCTTATTAGTAGAGTGCTATCCGTCATATCTCTGACTGTCTTATCTTGAATGACCTCCACCCTGTTTGGAAATGCCAGCAAAAGATGAATAGAGGTGGTGTCTGGTCTAAAACTCAGACCTGTGTTATTACATGGAGCTGACACTCGTGCTGTCCCCCTAGTGCTTTTTTATCTCCTGGTGTCTTTTCTACTACAAAGGTCTCATAGCATTATACCATTAAGAGAATTTCATTCTCCATTTGCTAAACATCTTTTATATTAGGCTGTCATTCACAAGGTCTTTGTTGTGGGCACCATCCTGAGAATATTTCCAAGTGGCAATAATACCCACAAGGCTGCAAACGCACGCTCGGACTGAAGGCCAAAGGCTTAAGTCAGAAAATATTGCTGTTTGTCTACCAGTAACCCCAGTAACATCTTTTCCTTGAAGCCTTTTTAATGTTCATTTACTTTAACAATAAGTTTTACGCCAGAAGGCAGAAGACACCACCACAAAACTGGTGCAAAAGACCAGATTATCTCATGAAATACTAAAAAGATAGGGAAATGGAAAATATTGAGAAAGATAAAATAGCCTTCTTCCTCAAACAGTGTCTGTCTGTATTTCCAACTGCAGTGCTTCACCCGGTTCTAACCCTTTTCGCAACACAAAATTAAACACTTTTCCTTCAGCCTCTGCCTGACCCTAAGATGGATGTTTTTTAGCAGGGACATAGTGCCTTTTCCATATGCAGCTTGAAAAGCTTTTAACAAACACTGCAATTACAAAACTATGTAAAGGTGAGCTGGGATTATGAGTAATAATACAGTAAGATCTTAATTCATCTTTTTTTGTTATAGCCATTTCACGGAAAAAGGAACTCGATAGGCTGTCTTATACAAAAACAAATGGGAAGCAACAAAGAGATTGACTGGTGTTCCTTATCTGAAGATTGAGTTTCAAGTGCTAAATAGATTGAAGCTTAGAGAAAAGGCTTGAGAACAATCAGAATTTAAATTTTCTTTCTATCTTCCAATTTGATCCTGAATTTCTGGCCTTTTAGATTATTTGAAATAAGAAAATCAAAACCTAATACCATGGTAGTTTCTTGGATAACAAAATAATCCAAATATAATAGGGTAAAAAAAAGCAAGGCGTCTGGGGAAATGCAGCTTACCTTAGCAAATGCTTGAGAAGTTTCTGTCTCCTGCTGGAACATGATGCATAAAAATGAGGAGTCCTGAGTACTAAGATGGTTCCTTTCTTAAAAAAATAAAAAAGGCAGTAGTGAAGAAGGTAATATGTTCTTGACTGAGAGAACAGAAACTTTTATGCTGTGGTTTTAGTATTAAACATTCTAATGAGTAGGAGAAAAAAATAAATATATTATAATAACCTATTAAAATATAGATTTTCATGTTTTCATAAACGTTGAGCTTCTTTTATATTGCCTTGCACTATATTGTTTTATATTGACTGATGAGACATCAATTGATCTATGATGCTTAATGTTTAAATTCATACCATTTAAGCACAGGAAAGTACAAGTCCTTCAAAATACCCCGTCTGTACGTGTTCAGGACCATGTAGATGTAAAGTCAGTAGCCAGTCTCTGCAGAATGTAGTATTACAGGGACGCCTAAAAGATACCAAGCATTCCCAGCCCATATTATGAACCTTGTGGAAAGCAACCTAGAAAAACTGCTTCTTCTATTTTTGCTAGTAGCAGCTTTATGAATCTTTGACTGTGAAAAACTAGTCCCTTAGTGGTCTAGTTTAAGTAATACTTAAAACAACAGAAAAAAAAAGATAAACAGAGTATATGTATGGCTCTTCCTTATCTCCCCCAGCATTAGACAGGAATTTGTGTGGATGACTTGGAATAGGTGCAGTGAGTTGAAAGAGAAACATAAAATGAAAGTGCATGTCCAGTGCACAGAAAAGTGAGCCCTTCACTGCTCTGTGTGTGTAGAAATCAAATTGCTAGTAAGTATCTAGCCTGAAAAAAAATCCATCCTTCAGCAGACTGACTGCTTAAATGGGGCTTAGCTTTCTTAATATTTCTCCTTGCCCACCAGTGATTCAGCAAGTGCCTTTCTACTTTTAAAAATCAGTCCAAGATTTTAATGAGACAGAAAAGTTGGTTCAGTGAATTCCAGCTGTGTTTTTTCTAGAGTCTGGGCAGCATTTCTGAGCATGACAGAAAGTATAGTTTCTCTGCAGGTGAGCTGTCTTTTTTTTTTTTTTCCCACCTAACTGCTCCCTCTCTTCCTTTCCTCTCCCCTATGACTGAAGACAGCATGTCTATCAACGCCTGCCAAAGTACTGGAGAAAAAGTTTCTGGCAAGGGTTGATGCAAAGGGAAACACAAATTTCCAGCACCCTTGATATGCACACCCAGCAGTGGTGTTGGTATCACGACTCCCATGAACCATTCCTTCCTATCACACCCCCCTCCACCTTCCTTTTTTTATTCCCTGTGTTGTTCTCAGGCCAGCAGCTATGTGTAAACAGGATGTGGGAGCTGTAGTGAAATGTATTCAAGTCCTGTACACCTCCCTCCTCACCTCTGGCTGCAACGTGCATCCTGCCTGGAACATCTGCTTCAGATAAATACAGGGAGAGCTCAAGCTGTGCAGGGAAGGGCACAGCCTGGAGTTCTTCAGCCTACTCTTGTCATCCTCATTCTTTAACATTTAAAACACACAGAAAAAGCATTTTTAAACACACAGAAAAAGCATTTTACTTCTAACTGGAGGGCAGGTTTCCTAAAAAAGTACTGTTGAATAATTGTAAATAGCCTTCTGCCCCATATTTAATAATGGAAAGATATTCTAAGCCCATTAAGAATAATGCAACCTACTATTTTTTTACATATTAGTTCTAGTAATGTTAACTGAAAGGTGCACATTCATATGCTGTTGATACCCTTGATGTAACACAAGATGGATTTTAATGGTTGGCAGTGCAGTTTTTAAAAATTGCCTCTGGTAATATGGCTAAAATCGATCATGGGGCTTTATAGCACAGTCACTCAGAAAGGATTTCATTACAGCTTGGAAACCGAAAGCCAGAATAATATAAATGGTGGCTACTTTTCGGTAGATTCCACAGCAGGCAGTTTGGGAGATCGCGGGGATTCTGCAGTCACAAAGGGCAACTTGGGAGTCTCTAATGACCAGGTAACCCTGAGCAATATACAGCCAGTTCAGAATTGCACAGCCTTGTCAGCCTTGTCAGAATTCAGACATGTGTGTTTATGGTCATCATCACATGCACCTCAGTGGACAGCCTGATTTTTAATATTAAATCTTCTGATACAGAAAAAAAAGGGAATGTCAAAATCATTCAATATGAAAAGAAAAAAGGTATCATATCCTTACTTATCCCAAGGGTAACAGAGAGGCCATAAATACCTGTATGGCCACGCACATGCACATCCAGCAGGCTGCCTCCAGACCCAGAGGGAGAGGTCAAAGGGCTGTTGCTGGCACCGAGGAGGCCGTGAGGCTGCACCTTTACTTACACCTGAGAACAGAAAGGGAACCCCTTTCCCTCCCTACTTGCCACCAGATCCCCTCCTGTTCTGGCCTGACCTCTTAGCCTTCTTGCTGCCCCACCCATGGAGCACAAGACATCAGTTCTGTCCCCAGTGCAGAGGAGGTGTGGAGGCAGTGCTGCCCCAGCACACACGTACACGTGTACACGTGTGCTCACACACACGCTCACAAAGGGGATAAGCAGGAACAGGGCTCCATGCATAAGGGAGACAAAAGCCCACAGTCAGAAATCAGGCAGAAAATAACATTAACAAATCTATGTTTCCACTTTGACAGATGTAAGGAGGATAGAAATTTATAGAGATAATAGAGGGTGACTAGAGACTAACAGGCTTTTGAACCAAACCCCAATTTAACTTTGCACACATTTCTTGGCATTTATTTTCTGAAGCTCCTGTACAAGTATTTTAATCAATACAGCTGATCAAGCACAGCCATCTGCAATGTTACTGTTTAAATCTGGATTAACCACATATTCTGTCAGTGAACTGACAGATTTAGCACTTCTGGGGTACCACTCACATCTTGTTAAAGCTGACATCTAATATGTCCAGTGAACATTCTATTAAATAAGTTTAGCCACAAGGTGCCTGTTCTCTCTGAGGTCAAAAGCCAGACCCACGTAACCTTGCCTACAGAGGAAAACATTCCAAATATATGAGATGGCTTTTACATTTCATGACACTAATTTAACAAAATTTTGAGGAAAACATTCTTGAATGAAATAAATTTGAAATACTGTAAATTAAATTAAAAATATCTCTTTTTTCCATACTGTGGACTCACCAGTAATCTTGCAGATGCTTTTGGAATTTTTTTATTTTCTAGTATTTTTTTATATATATATATATATATATGTATGTGTGTGTGTGTGCGTGTGTATATATATATGATTGGAGGTGTCTCTGTGGTGGTTTTTTTGGGGCAGAAGGGTCCCCTTTTCTAGAAAAAAGATCCACAAACTAAAGCATCTAGTTTTAGTTAGACATTAGGTTCAAAATTACAACAGCCTATCAAATGTTTTTTGCAATGTATCACACTCACAAAGGTCTCACCTTTTTTACCACAGAGAAAAACAAATTATCAGTGGAAGCACTGATTATTTCAATTAATAATTCCATGGTAAGCTGAGATCTGACTCAGGTACTTTGATTCACCAGAACTTCCTGAGAAAGTATGGATGAGAAGACAAGACTGTGATAGAGAGCATAATCTCTTCTGCAAAAGTATTTTGTCTGAAGAACTGCTATACAGTATGGGAATATTTCATCCCTGCAGAGAAGTATGGAAACTCAGAACAATCTCCACTTTCGTACACCTTTCAAACTGTACCAGTATCTAACAAGGTGAGACCAGGACTCATATCACAAGGTGCTAGAGAAAGGCTTAAACAAATAAAAAAATCAAAGCGAAAGTCGAGCTGCAGCAATGGGGAGCTGCTCAAAGTCATTCAACATGTTTGTAGCAGGACTGGAAGTTGAGCACTTGAGGCCCTCCTAGAATCCTCTACCTTAAAACTACCCTCAACTCCTACTATCACATAAGCCTTTTGAATCAGGGCTGCATGCTCATCACCCCCAAGGTGATAAAGTTATAAGTTTTCTTTTAAAAACAAGAAGCACTTCATCCTTGCAGGGGGAGCAGCAAGGGTCTTGAGGGTGTGATTTTTCAGTGCAAATAGGCTGTAGCTCTGAGGACATAAGAGACAGACTCCTCACAGTAAGTAACAACAGGTCAGCACGCCGTGCAGCGGAAGTCAGGATTATCATTTCCTGCGGACATATGAGAAAACTAACACAGATATGATTCCTTTCAATGTGATCAGGCCTGCTTCTAGGCTGTAACAGGTCCTGTTTGCCAGCTCTTGCTTAGGCTCAGTACAAGGAGGAACTTTATTAACAGGGCATAGGATGCTCTAGAATTTCTTACTCATAGGATTTTTACAGGTAATTTCAGCCTTTTCTAGCTATTTCAAATCCATTTTGGAATATGCTTTTTTAAAAGGAGTTGAAATTAAACAGGCCCAGAAATAAAATCTACAGACATTACAAAACAGTACATTATCGTATTATCCCTCATTATTTTTGCTCTCAAGTCACAGGAATTGCAAATGCTGGCTTTGCTTGCCAGCTTCTCTGTAACCACCTAGCAGCACTAACTCAGAGCCCACCTGCTGTTAAGCTCACATTCAGCTCTCCAAAATGTATGTAAAACTTCATAAACACGATTTCTCCTACTTCCAGTATGGAATCCTTGTTAGTCTTACAAACTATGTACATCTTCCAGGCAGAAGGTAAAGGCAACCTGTAGTGGCCACTACTGCCCAAACGAATAGGAAAAGGACAATGTTGTTTTCTTTACATTTCTAACATGATACATCACAAAGAAATGCCAGATCAGGGTCAAGTTACACTAAGCTGCACTGTGCTTTTTGGTCTTGTGATGTGACGTAAGCCCTTGCAAAGCAATGAAAGAATTGTAATGTAAAGAAAGGCTTTTGAAAGGTCTGCTAGAAGGAATTAATTGTTGAGCATGGGAAGAAACTAAGTGGCTGGTGTTCCCCAAGAACTAAGTGCTGGCTCCAAGCAGTGCTCCAGGGTTGTGCCCTGCTGGAATGAACAGACCAACCCACATATCCCATGTCAGCATCAGAGGCCACCCCATGCCACTGGAGAGTGCCAAGTGGCGGGAGGGGACTCTGTTGCCCAGCTGTTTGGGGGTAGCTGCAGTACAGAGACCATGCAGCCCACGCTGTCCTCTGGCCCCCTGACTGGGGGGACTCAGTTTTGTTCCCTCTTTGGGTGACCCAACACTGGCCTATTCCATGCTTTTTTTAGCCAGCAGATGATATCTAGGCACTCAGGTTGGGTGAGCCAAGGCATTCAACAGACACAGACAAACAAGAGAGAGGCAGCAAAACTGCAATGCTACTGTCAGAGCATGATAATAAGGAATGAAATGGAGACCCTGCATGCTTTCCCACCCTTATATAGTTTTCCACTCAAAGCCAAATATCTCAAACCTTGTCGATTCTAAATACTATTACAGCTGGAGTGGCTCAGGAGCATTATGAGACAAGGAAAGGAGTCAGAGAAAAGGCAGGTGAAAGGCAGAACTAGCCAGGAAACAAAGAAAAGTGAGGGTAAGGAGAAAAATCACAGAACAAGAAGGGACACGACATATCAACCCTAGTAAAGGCTTCAAAAGTAAGATTTTTATGTTAATTTCATGCACACTAGAGGGTAAGGTGAGAACCAAATGTAAATGACACTTGTAACTTCAAGTAAATATCACTGTTATTGTGCAGTCTTGGGTTTAGAAGGGTCACTCTTGAGCTTCAAATCAATTCTTCCATCCTGTGCAATATGTAAGTTTTTTATATAAAACTTTTTTATAAAACTTTATTTTTCAAAGCACTCTACTAACTTCACCACTTATGGGAGGCACTTCTTAAAGCAGGGTTTCACCTGCAAAGGATGGTAGCCCTGTCCTACAAGAGTAATGTGTACACAGTTCTGGAGGTGATGATGTTTATAGGACCATTACTGGGTCTTTAGGTGTGGAGGCAGAAGTTGAGAGGGAGAAGGAGAAGAATTCTTCTTCTTGGAGAAGAATCAGAAAATCAGCCTGGACAGAAACAGATGCAAATTATAATGGCAAGATCTGTTAATACAGAGCCAGACAAGAATAACACTCATTAAACCTACTCCTTGTAATACTCAGCATACACTAAAGTACACTTACTCTTCTGGGATTTCAGGAAGGAAGCAAGCCCAGCACTCCTCATGCACGCTGGGACAGTGACAGTGATTATGGCTGGAAGTATATGGAAGAGAAAGTTTCATTCTTCTATTTACACCTTCCATATTCCCTACAGTGGCAAATCCATATTTGGAAGCCTGTCAGGAAAGCTTTCTTTAGAGTTGTTTTACCTTTAGCAAACACCGCTCTGTTTCACAAAATTAAAAAAAATACCATCGTTCCTTCTTGTGTTTTTGGATTTAGTTTGTTTTGCTCTTTGTATCTTAAAACAGAAGTGTTTATTTGCAACTGAGCATTCAAGAGGCCATTAGAAATACACCATGTGACAGCACACTGCACTCCACAGTACTGCAAGTCTACAGTACACAGATTAACTAACACCAAGCACTTTTGTTCTCCAAAGTTCCCATTTTATAGATCCTTTCATTTTTCTAAGTCATATCGTACACTCTTGTTGATATGAAATGCTGTTTTGCCAGCACACTCCCATATTCATATTGTTTCTTTTGAATAAGTACAAGTTTTCATTAAAATTATTATGAAAATGAGAATACAATTTGAAGTTAGCCAGCAAAAAAGCGACGTGTTACTGCACACCGTCTTACTGTTCAAACTTCCTCCCTAACTAGTTAAGATGTCTGAGATATTTGCTGAGTGTCTTTTTCCTTTTTTAAGTTAGCTGAATACATTGTAATAAAGCTTTGATGCACATTCACAAGATGTGATTCACAGGGTTTGGGATGTCATTAGGTGGTAGGCACTAGTAAAAGTACTTCTTTTTTTTATTTTCATGGTAGTACTTGTAGAATTTTTGCTGTTTCAGTCTATTTCTCAGAACCAAATATTGACATGACAATTGCAGATTATAACCTGCAACAGGATGCATTATTCCACTGCACTTGAGAAATAGCCCACAAATCATAGACCAAATGAAATACGGAACAGCAAAAGAGCGGTGCCTCTTTTGAGTAACACAGCTCTTATGAGTTCTGATTTATCCATAAACCCAACCTTCACATCTTCTATGGACTACCTTCTGGGTTTTTCAGACTAATTCACAGCAACTGTCTGAAAAGCTCCTTTTCTTATTAAGTTTACACTTTTCCTCTAAAATTCTCGGGGGGAAACTGCTGAAGGAAGCATCACACACACTAACAGGGAGGCTGGAGGGCTGCCACCTCTGCTCCCATTTACAGGCCAGGTCCCCCCTGTTCTGCTGCTGCCTTGGATGGCAAGTTCTGCTGAGCCAGCAGAGTCCTGGGTGCATGGAGCAGCGTGAGCTCCCTGCTGATGGTGCTTGGGGTTGCTGGGCTGGTCAGCCACGAGCAGGATCCACAGGTGCCCTAGACAGGTGGTGGGGAGCATGGTGGCAAACGGGGCTTACCAGCTGCTCTGTGTTGTGCCCCTTCCCTGCCCCAGCCGTGTGTCTCGAACACCCCACTCCCCACACCTCAGGCAGAAAAGACTCCTGGCGTTGCCTTGCCCTGAGTCAGAGCTCAGGGCCCACGGCCAGCTCGCCCTCGTGTCCCTGCGTGCCTGGCCTGCGCTTGGGGAAGACGGGCAATCGCAGCGCGCCGGCGCTCCGGGATGTCCCGCATCCCAGCAAACGAGTTCATTCCTGCCCACACAGCCAGATCAAACAGTGTTCAGGAAGCAATCTGGGATCCATATTAGCACTGGGTACCACCGCCACCAGAGCAGCGTGGCGGGGTGGGGGAGCTCTGCTTCTAGCACATTCCAATTGACAACAGCTGGTACGGCTCCGCTCCGAGCAGCTGCCTCCGCCGCGGCCCCGCTGCATTGCCTTGCTCTGTGGAAAGCTTTGTTTTGGCTAGGGACGAGTTTGTTGAGCTTTCTTGTGCTCAAGTCTCACACAGAGACTTTCCCTTTGCCCATGGCATGTGACCCTGCCAACTTACAGGCTCACATCCCCAGTATGAAAAACAACAGCTTTAAAAAAAGAAAAAAAAGAGAAAAAATCTAAAAAAGTAAGGTTAATTAGCCTCAGGTCTGTTCTCAGCAAAGCAAGGCTGTCATGGATAAGTAATAAAAATAGCTTCTCAATGGTCCTTGTGTCTGTCAGAGTCTAACTCTGTGATCTTTCAGTCAAAACCAAGAAAGCAGGAGGGGGAGGAGAGGCTGATTCGCTACTGTCCTTTTCTTGTGCGTGTGTTCCCAAGGCTGCCTGGCTCTGTCCTTCAAATCATCTCCACCAGTAAATCATTTAGCTCAACCTGTCACTCTCAGCCATTGTGAGGAGACAAAAGCTACCCATTTAACCCCAACCATAGCTGATTCACGCGGTGGGGAAGGCAGGCTCACAAAGGGAGGCTAGCAGGGAAGGTGGCAGTTGGGGTGGATTTCGTAGACTGGTGCTGGTTTTCCCTCTATTTTTTTTTCTTTTTACTTTTTTTTCCTCCCTTCCCCTCTGTTATTTTAAATTAGCAGCACCTCTCATACTGGGATTGTTTTTTGAAGACCACATGTTTGTCAACAGAGCTGTTCTGCTTGAGTAATTTGACCCCAGCCTGGCTTCAAAGGTTTGAAAGGGCAAGAAACACACATATCAGCATACATCTCTTACACCTTTCACCTGGACAGCATCTTGGACCATTTTTGTTTCTTAAGAAAAAAAAACCCGTGGTAACAAAACATCCAATTAGTCACAGGGAACCAGAGCTATTTCAGTCAACCTGCTATTTGGGGAAATCTGCACTGCAATTATCAGGTTCATTTCACCTGAAGTATTGCTCTAAACTGTCAGCTAAAGCCTTGAATCATAACCTCTGCCCAAAGCCTGTACCCCAAATAGGTATCTCTTGAGTTGCAACAGGTTGCTCTCTCTGCCAAGAGCTCAGTCTGCTCAGATATTTTAAAATTAAAAATTAGTCATTTGACATAGAAATCAGCTGTTAACACTTCTTTCCCATAATGGCCCTGGGCAAAGTTTAATCTTCGTGTAACACCTCTCACCCGTGAGCTACAAAAACCCTGAAAAACTAAACAGGCCATCAGAGAGCACCAAATTAACATTGTTGATAGTAAAATAAAATACATAGAGAAACCAAGCAATGCTGCAGATAGATCCAAAATTTATTCCTTTCTCCCAGCAAATTCCAGAATATCCCTGGTGAACACGAATCTGCCATGAAGCAAACTGTAATTTATATATAAAACATACTTGCAAATATCCCCACTTTTTATTTCTAATGATACTGTTGTTGATCTAGCAATTGAGTAACTACCAACCAAGTGTAGTGCTTCATTTTAAGAACCAAGCAGTGAAGCTGACAAAGACTCACAAGTACAAAATATGCCATCTCTGTGTTCCTCCAGGGATATTTCTGATTTTTGTTATGCATGTGAGATCCAATAAATGACTATGTACTATACATTTTTGTAATCTTTTTAATGTGCCTTTTAACAACAAGCAGTTCAGGATGTGGTTATTGCTCAGTGTGTTAGACATGTTTATTCTCCTGCTGGGCATTTAAAATGCCTTAAGTCCTATTTTCACTATGAATTGTGTGTCAAAATGTTGGTTTGGATATCAAATTCTCTCATAACCCTGTCATTAGGAAAAGTCTTTGTCCGCCTGAGTCGCTCTTTTGATTCCTTTGTTTTGTTTTTCGTGTTCCCCTGACAGGTCTATCCTGCACCTTCCTATAGCTAGCAGGGTAAAGCAGAGTTGGGAAAACATGTTTTGCATTACTGAGTTTGCAGTCTCACTGTAAGCTTTCTCACAGATTCCTCTTCAGTGGAGGGTGGAGGGGTGGGGGAGAAAACATGCTTTTCTCTGAGACTGCAGAGTATGTGAATTGTCTTCTCTTTCAACCTATGGGGCAGTCTTCACAGATTTCAACACAAATGGAAGAAATATCTGATTTCCCATTCCATCTGGATTCAGTTTCTTTCTTCCTCTTTGTATAGTTTCTTAGAGACATTATGGAACTCACTGGAGGGGCTGCTTACACACGGCTATGGCAGCGCTGGGCATACTGCCAGAATTTCACTCCAGGAGGCTGCAACAGGAATCTTTAATTAACTTGAACCAAAACACTGAATGGCAAAGAACAAAGGAGTGGGGCTGGAGAAGGAGAGGAGGAAGGGACAGAGCAGAAAATAATGTTCCCCGTACTAAAATCTCCATTTTTGGACATGATCATAATGTCACCTTATATGTATTTACAAAAATATAGGTAATAATTCTCAAGTCCTGTCTTATTCAGTAAATTTTGCCTTTCTTTCTCCTCATGGAATTAAGATCTCTGATTGACCTTTGTTCAACTGGTGAATTCTCTTGGCCCTTATACAAACATACAGTTTGATTACATCTATCCTTTATAATGTACAACATTCTAAATGTGAGATGACTGAATCTCTCACATCTTGAAGCATTGCAAAACTACTCCATAATATTGCGAGAGTGCACAGGAGTTCCAGATGCTGAACAAGATCCCACTCTGCACGGCATGGTACCAGTATGGTATGTCCCTGTTCTCAAAAGTTTACATTCTAAGCATAAGCAAGAATTAGATACAGACAGATGAAGAACATAACTACTTACTGAAACAGCATTGTTCATTGTTGTGAAATGTTTTCAAAACAGAATGGATAATGTTTCACACTCATTTTGCAGAAACATAGAAGATGCAAAGCAGCAGAAAATCAGGCCTGAAATACCTTTCTCACTTGAGCTCAAGGAAATGAGACGAGTGGCTTCCTTGCTGTCCATTTTCTGGTTAAAGATGTGTGCAGAATAATTACTCTAAATGCAAAACTAATGGTGATTTCATGCATATTCATGCAAGTGAGTTTGTGATGGAGGCTCTGGTACTGTTCTCGTTAATGAGGCACAGTTGCTCAAATATTTGTAAAAACAAACATAGAAAGGACTTGTACATTCTCAACATGAACTTATTTACGCATTCAAAGGAATATTCAAGTGTGAATTGATTTGCCAGCTGGTGGTTTGGAGTGTATTATATTGGCATCTTCTGGCTTAATGACATGCTAAAAGAATCCAGTTTGTGGTATCTCTGATGTGAACCAGCACATGGTAGCTGGTGACAAGCAAGGGAGTCCTTAAAAGCACAGTGCTGACCCACACAGAAATGCTAATGTCAGCGTACCCAAATTCCAAGGAATTATTTCATCCTCAGAAGCATATATACTTTTTCTTTTCCTAAATTTTCAAAACAAATTAAAAACAAAAAAACCCAATCTTTAATATCCTGTTTTAAACTGATGTTTGGTACTGCTGCCCAAACATTTTTGGAAAAGAAATCACATTTCACTGCTTTGGAAAGCAATCATGTACCTACTAGGTACAGTTTGAAAACTTGACATAGAGACGACTTCCAGAATCCCCTCAAAACAAAAGTTTCCACAAATGCCCGAGGTTGTGTCCTGTTAGGAGCACCTGCAAAAGAAGGTAAGAATCTTTAAAGTGAATATAACATCTTTGATAAGGCCCTGCTCAATTTTCCAGAGATAAGGGGGCCTGGGATAAAAGAATCATTGAAATATGCCTTAGGGAAGTCTCTGAAATTTTTTTGCAGCTACCTCCTTTGGAAGCCATAATACACAGAGAGCAGACTTGGGGAGCTATTTGTAATATATTTAAATTTTTTTCTTATTTTCTTCATCTATCAATTTATTTATTAATAACTGTAATTTTGTTTATCTCTATAACCTTTTTATGACTTAGTTTGATTGACCTAACTTAAAAAGAGCATTGCATGAGCTGTAAAAGGACTGCATTTAGACTGAGAATCCAATTTACATTACAAAATTTCTATCTGCCAAAATACAAATTCTGCTCTGAGGTAGCGTAGCTTAACTACAAAATAGTTAATTCCAAACATTCAATTAAATTTAATGGCATAAGCAGAAGAATTTGTCTTCCAAGTTTTCTCTCTCTAAATCTATTTATATATATTTGTGTGTGTGTGTACAGATAGATACATATGTGGAAAGATAGATAAATAATTTGACAGGTAACCAAAACACACCCAATGAGAAACTGAGCATGATTGTTGAAACTTGTGAAGAATGAGCACGATACAACAGTTGTTGTCCATCTAATCATTAGTTTGCTGGCTCATTCTGGATTACATATGCACTAGAATCTGTTAGAAACGTTTAAAGATGTTTTATATATACATACATATATATCTATCTATATGTATATATGACAAAGGCATCATTAGTAATTCCTGGCCTTGCTCTGGCACATGGATTGATTTTAGCAATATAAACCAACCTCTCAAGTAATATAGTCCAACTTAGAAGTTTCTGTGAAATCTTGTGTTGTTATTTACATTCCTAAAAATACCAAAATGAAGAATGGTTTCAAATCCAAAGTGACAGCAGAATAAAACCTCCTGAAATCCCTAATCAGGATTCATTCCTCATGTGATAGGTTCCACTGACAGTAGAGATAGAGCTGAGGCAAACTCAGCTCACATTATTTTCATGTGACCAATTGCCCTCATCGTTTGTACTGACTGATTTTTAACTGTGTTTAGTGTTCACAATTAAAAATAAAATTACTGATGTGTATATTAACAACCTTTCACTACAAAAGTGAATATGGGCTATCCTGTTCCTTTTCTTTCTCATCAACTTCTGTTGGAATTTAGCAATTCCCTTTTCTAATGAAAATTAGGCCATTTTGAGTGACAAATGGCTGTCAGAAATACTGAATGCATGCAGTCACAATAAAAACAAAGTTACCATCATTAGAAATGTAAAAGTAATAAAATGCCTCAACTCAAAAGAGATCACATAACAAGAAGACTTTTTTTTTACCAGCTGACATATCCCCATGCTCAGCAAGACTTCATTCCATGGGAGCTGCTCACGGGTGTGCCAGCACTGCTTTCCAGTTTGCTTTATGACTACAATTCCCACTAGTTTCCAGGCATTTCTAAATGAGGCCCAACACTTCTCTACATTAAGGTTCTGCCTTACATCAGACTCCAGCAATTTTCACTTAAAAAAAAATGTGGGGAATATCTGAGAATTCTCTTAGAGCAGAATTTAAATTAAATCTCCTTATTAATGATGTATGGATTTCTTTCATTGTTTAGGAGGCCTGTGAGCAGTTGAAAGAAACAAGAAGGCTTTTAGTAATGGGCACTAACAGCACCATTGTCCTTGCATGGAAGCTCTTGGCCATTCAGTGTCACAGGGTCAAAAACAATCCAAGCTCCCACACCAAAGCAGTCTGTAGAAGGCCACACAGACCTCACAACACTGATTCTTTAGAGCTTGGGTGGGTTTCTGTGAGTGACGTGTTAAGTTCAGCACTGAAAGGCAAAGAAATTAATTTTTACTAAATTTTACCATCATTCAGACTTCCCAAGTCCATTTTTGATTTTCTGAGTTAGGTTGGAACCAGCTGAAGTATGAATTAGAATTATTATGAGACAGCCTTCTCTTCTAACACTTTTACTTCTGGCACATTCTCTGTCAAGCACTGGGCATAGTGTTACTGCCTTGCAAATAATAGTGATAGAAATCATGGAGGTATACAAAGCAGGGGAGGGGGAGAGAAACAGGACTAGGAAAGGAATTTGTTTGACTTCATGAACCTTATGAACTGTTGTATTTAATCACTAAGAAAATATTTGAGTCTCTTTTCATCTGGTTCTCCTCTCTTTTCCCCAGCTTTTGCAATGTGTGACCTGGATGGATGCTTTAAGTTACAGATGGCAATCAAAGTCTCATGTACTTCAGAGGGAAGCTAACTGCACATCCCTGCAGAACTGAGAAATAAACTAAGTTCTGCATTTTGCTGCATTTTGTCAGCCATGACTAATATTGATTAATCCAACTCCACAATATGTACAAGTGCTAAAGCATGGAACTGTGCTGTCACAAAGCACAGAATTTACAGTGTTTTGTTGTGTCGGTGATAAGAATATGAAAACCTGGGAGCCCAAGTGTTGCCAGTATACCAGTATTATAAAAACTTCTTTTCAAAAAAGCATGCTGCCCCATTCTCACTGTCAGAGAAATTAATAGGATGGGAGAAATGAAAAGCTTCTCATGCACAAAATACTCATCAATATTCCTATTCTGAGTGCATGTCGAACACTGTGCTATTTTTCTGATGTTTACCTTCTCGTTCATGAAGCTTTACTTCTCACCTGGCTTCACAACTCCAGCAAGACTTTCTTTTCAGTCTTTACTATTACCCTATCACAATCTTTACCACATGAGTTTGAAAGAGAAGTTTTGCTTCCTGAGAGTTCAGAGATATTACTCTAAACCCATTTTATTTTTTCAATCTCACACCAGAACCACACAGGAGACATTCAGAAGAAGTGGGAGCAAAGTTGGTAACTGAGGACTTCTATTTTTGACTGATGTTTTAATGCAAAGAATGTTTACCTCGTGTTTTGAGTGAAACTAATGATAAACCACAGCAGTTCTGTTAGTGTTTTGTACAGTGATGTTCCTAGATGAAGCGAAATTTCTTTGTGAGGGGGCTAACAATACTGCAGGGGGCCATCTTGCTTCACTGAACTGGAACATCCAGTCCTTTGAGAGCACTCACACATTAGGTCGTAAGATTACTCTCACTATAGCAACCTCCTCCACTACAATCCTTTTTTTTCCCCCTGATTTTGTTTTTTTCCTTTTAAAAAGACGGCATTTTATAAATTAACTCTACCACTACCTATTATCTTCCTCAACACCTTCTGTCCCTTCTTTTACTAAACCTCCTTCCTCTTGCACCCAGTTTCAGCTGGTTTTTTCAGTGTTTGGCTGCTGCACTTCAGTTTTTACAGAGAGCTGAATTTTTACAGAACAGGGTGTTGCTCTTTATCCTGCAATACCTGTAAAATGTCAAATTAAAAAATTCAGAGCACCTCTTGATCACTTTGATTCTCACTTTCTCTGTGAACTAGGCTTTGTCTCTATGAGCCTCTAGTCAAGTGATGGGGCAGTTGTGAATGAAAAGTAGACCCTGTATGAAAGGTTTCATATTTCTGACAAAACTGCTGCACTATTGAAGGTGTCAGGGTAAAATTAATCAGCTGGTTGGTATAAGAAAATAGAAAACCTAAATATCAATGAACAGCTGCTGTGTCTCCAAGTAAGAACACCTGAAACAGTAGCATGACTGAAATCTAGGGAAGAGAAAAAAGGTAGAACTTCAAGTAGTCTTTGAAATTCCAAAGAAAGCTCTTTAAGCCTGACCAGATACATGGAAACTTCGAGGCTCGTGGATCCAGTACTCATATCCAAATTCAGCTGCCTGTTGAGTGGGGAAAAGAGCCTCATCTTGCATGAAGATTTACTTGCAGTTAGTCAGGTCCATAGGGGAAATGATGGATACCTGTCCTGAATATAACTGTTCCTGAAAATGAGGGATCCTTCAGTCCACAGAGATTCTTCAAAGGCAGGAAATGGGACAGAGAACACAATTTATAACCCTGTTGCTATTTTTGGCACAGACACACAAAAAGCCTATAAGGACATATTTATTGCAAAACACATTAGATATAGCCCGAGAAAAACACAGACTGATTATTACAAAAGGTGAGCTACACTGTAAGTACTTCACACAGCGTAGTTTATCCAAATAAAGATTTATATTTTCTCTGACCTTTCTAGCTGACAAGTGAAATCCTGTCAAGAAACTGGGCCAAAAGAACAAGCCAGACATGTTGGGAGCAATGTTTGTTTCATCTGAAATATATGGTGCATGTCTGACCCAAGTACAGAAAGCAAAAGTCTAGGCTATGCAATGCACCTGAGGAGAGGGTTTCTAGACCTCAGCCACTGCAGGAAGGGAGGGCCATTCTCTTAGCAGAGAAGTCTCTTTTTGCCCCTGGAGAAATGAAAAAATGAGCTAGCCAATTACATATGAGCTGGATTTAGGTTGCCGACCATTGACTGGGTGTTGACAGAAGCCGGGAAAAGGAGGAGCAGGCTTTCTTGGCTTGAATTGTATGTCCTGTCAAAGCTATTTTGAAACTAAGTTGGAAATTTCCTTACGCCATATGTGATAACAAAAGTGACCTTATAGGCAAAATATTTGACTTGCTGCTTCAGGAACACATACAGCTGTTCTTTTAGCTCAGTATAAAGAGCAAAAGAAAGAAGGCAGTGTATCATACTCTGCAGAACTTCACAGCGCTACAAAGATTTAAAAATATTTAGTCATATATCACCAATATGCCGTATCAAGGCACCTTGAATGAAATATCTAGTGTATTCTTCATTTCATTCTTATTTTATGCGATCTTTTTATGTGATCCTCCATCAAATTACTGAAGCAACAGAAATGGCCCCTTCAGCAAGGGCAGTACAGTCTAATTTGGGGCTAGTAATATTAAACTGAGAAGTGTCTTTTGCAGCAATAATTTTTAAGTTGTTCTGTAAAAGCAGGGGGTATTTTCCGAACTACAGCTTCTTCTTGCTTCACATATTATTATGCCTGATCAGGATATCACTGTTCCTTTTCCATAGGAACAGTGCACTGAAATGAGATGGCTGGTACAGCTGGCTCGGGAGCTGGCTGCCCTCAGCCAGCACAGCCCAGTGTGGCAGGAGCTGGGGAAGCAGAAACACTTGGCACCTGACAGAGGAGCTGCCACTGCATGAGTCCAACCCATCCTCGTCACCGTCCATAGCACAGCTCCATCGGTCCCTGGCACAGGCCACAGATTTTATATTATTGTAGAGCTGGCACTGGCAAATGCTTCTTGCTTCCATGTGAGGAACAGTTTGGTGACCTCAAACCATTTCCTAAAACAGAAGCCACACAGCACAGAGTGACACCTATTTGGGCAGTCCAAGGACAGACTCTAGGATGTTTATTACTCTACAGAGTGATCTATCTATTAACCCGAGGGATAGTTCATGGCAGGTGACGCTTCAACAGTTGGAAGGGCAGTGTGAGAAGGCTTGCTGCCCTGCAGTAGGGCCTGTTTGGTACTGGTTCTGTGGCTGGAGAGAGGCGCCAGAGTCAATGTTCAGAAAAAGAAATGTTAAAGCTCCAGTCAATAAAAGCTGCTGATGCCAGAGTGAGGCAGCTTTGGTAAGCACTAAACTTGGAAGTCTTTTCCTCCAAGGGCTTCCCTTTATGTCTCTAAAACAAAGGAAAGTGAAATGAAAACAAGAAATCCCAACTATACAGCAGTGCATGAGGTGACTAAGCCAGCTGTTGCTCTGATACTGTTACTTTTGTGGCCCAGCCTATTTGGACTGAAAGAAAAGCCTGATTCTTCCTACCAAACCTGTCGCTTTTGATAGCTAGACAGGCAATATATACTAGCATGATATTCTTTAGCCCTGTGAACCTACATGCATATGATAGGAAGTCTGAGCTGCCAACAATATATAGTGGCAGAAAAAACATTTACTATTTATTTACCCCTACTAGCAAAAAAGACTAGTGGGAGCAGTTTGACTAACTCTATTATTCAGCTGCTCTTTCATTAGGTGCTTAGTTACTTTTAACACTTCCAAAAGTGCAGAAAGTTATTTACCAAAGATTCAAGCTTCAGCAAAGATGCCCTCCAGCCCTGAACTTACAGCTATTCGTGCACTAGTGTTTTAATGAAAGCCAGGCAAGTATCTAGCAGGGCTGGGGTGAGGCATTTGGGGGGGAGGTTTATATTAAAATGCAATACAGCACCAAAGACAGCAATAGAGACTAAACAAGAGGAAAGTCTTCTCTCCCCACACTCATTTAGCAAGCACATGGAAATAATTGTTGGCCCAGAGACACATATCCATAATTCCCATTGTGCTTCGAGAGCCAGCACACCAGCCCTGCGCACCCTTACAGAGCGCAGAGAGCATTGGAATGCAAATCCGCACACCAAGCATCGGGATTTGCGCAGCCAGCGTTCTCACAATGAGCAACATTATCAATTAGAACAAGGCTCCCAGACCAGGTCAGCAGCCACGGAACTTGCAGGAGTACATCAGCATGGGAAAGACTTGTAGGCAAAGCTGCTCTCCTGTCTTTAAAATAATTGATTTACTATTCATGTGTGATGAAGCCTGAGTTTAATCCAGTGTGCTAAAATAAGGAGATGACTGTTGAAACAAGTAAGGGCTACTCATAAAATTCAATAATGAGTTGTTGATATTTTGATAGACATTAGTTTTCAAAAGTTCGTGGATAGTTTAAATAAAATTGTATGTTGCTTTTAACAAGGTCATAAAATGTCCAAAGCCAAGAAGTTTCTTCTAAGAGCTGCCTCAAGGAATTGAAGGCTCAAAGCTGTGTGCCATGGTTTTTTTTTCTCTGCACATGAGCCGGACCACTTGAGATGACAAAAGTGGGTGGGTGACGGGCCTGGGGAGGGGAGCAGTGAGGTTCAGCTCCTGCCAAGAAACACGCTGTCCAAGCTTTCCTCTTTTCCTACCACGTATGGATGACTATCAGCAGTAGCTCTCCATCTCCATCCCCAACGGCATTGCCTCCCTACTGCTTTCTGACCCCACATGCTGCATGTCCTGGCTGCACTGGTAACTCACAGAGCAGGCTGCCTGACACTGTGAGAGAGAAAAAAGACAAAGTTACTAGAAAATTAAGTGCCATGGACCCAGCTACATGAATCAAAATATAAAATGCTACAGGTCTTGATCCTAGACTCTTGCTCAAGGCAAGCAAGACAGACTGTTTTATCACTTAGATTCAAAATCAAACATTTAATAGACTGAGGTTGAATTTTGGCTAGAGGGTATGGAAGATTACTGCTGGGATTTGAATCAAGGTTCTGGAAAATACTCAAATTTACATCCTCAGCACCAAAACAGATTGTTGCAGACTACACTTAATTAAGGGGACTGTGTGAAAGTCAGTGCTTTCTCATTCAGCAGGGTCTCTCAATCTGGGACCCTTTACTCACACTGGAAAAACAGGTGACACTTTGGAGAGCACAGGAACAATAATTAATGGAAACAGGATTCATACCCAGACTCCTACGTGCTTATTTGAGGAAGAAGGAGATGTAATTACTGTGAATTTAGGCCTTTAGCTCTGCAGGTTTTTTTGCTCTGGGATAGAACCAGAAGGATCATCAACAAAATGGCTTTGCTAAATTCAGATTAATGACTCAAGGCAGTGCATAAACTAGATAGACTCGCAGTAGGTGCATTTGAAAGGTGTCAGTGGAAGACTGTAAAACTGTTTTTCACAAAAATATAGAAATAATTCCCAGATTGAAATAATAGATTTTTAACAAGAATTCTACTTTTCATGTTCCTTTTCATATCACACCATTTCAAAACAAAAATTAAAAACTGGAAGAAATCAGTTAACATCATATATATATTTATATACATCAAAATAGAATTTTGAAATTACTTTACTGAACTAGGTGCATGTGATAATATAAAAATAAAAATACTGATGCTTTTTATCAGAAAACAACACAGGAGACTAATAGTGTAAGGTTTTACCATCCTTCCTGACAATAGGAGAAACAGATGTCCAGTGAACTCTTCTGGTAACTTCTTAACATGGAGACCATTTTCAACAACTAAGGAGAAGCAAAAGCAGGGTCCAGCTGTTTGATTTCTCCCACTTCTCCCTGCTTTGCTGTTACTGCTGTTGCCTCACTCTCTAGGTCATAAATTGAAGTTGTTTATAGCTTAAAGCTCATCAGTGCTGTAAGTTTTCTTGACACAGGGTTCCAAAGGATAGTTTTGCCACATCCTTCACAACCCTTACTGGTGTCGCACTATGACTTGAAAACAATAAAATAAGAAATTACTGTAGGAGAAATATCGTTGCATTTCATCAGGATCTACAAATTGAGTCACCACTTGGATGTAGCTGTCAAAAAATGATCCCAGAACCTAAAAGAAGAGCTTTGACTCTAAAGTGGTAGTCTTAGGAGAGTATGACCACATACACTTCAGAGCACACTGTCAGACTGTTTGCTCAGAAGCACTGAAACTTCAGCCTCTGGTAACATGCTGGCGCCCTTACAAACAATCTATTGTATTTTCTCCTGTTTACAAACAGCACATGCAACCAGCCAGGTTTCAGCTTGTGTGGGGAAACAGACTAGTAAACAATATCGCTGATTGTGCTCCAGTATTTGTGGGAGAACCTGAACAAAGAACTAGCAACTAAAGTTCTACTAATGATAATGCAGTTTGGTTACCTGCAATCAAAGTAAAAAAAAAACCAACCCAACCCAAAAAAACCAGTCACAATTCAGTCTGTGATTTCTTCCTCATTTCCTAGATAAACTATTCTTCACTAGACCCTTGAGTGGTGATTGAAGGTCTACTCTCACAGCTCACATGTATGACAAAGGGAACGTCAGTCCTGGAAAAGCACTTTTGGTCCTGGGTTTGTCCCCTGTCTCCCACATGCAGGCAGCACAGCTAACCTGCAGCAGTGGGCAGGTTCCAGCTGAGCACAGTAGTGCCACACCTGCCCCAAGGATGTGGAACACCTCCCCTAGAAAGCACCGAGGCGTGAGGACTTGCTGCATTCCTTCCTCGCCACAGTTTCCTTCCACATTTTTTGTGCCAAAGGTGTGAACGCTAAACAGCAATTTCAGCTGTATGTTTTTATAGCTTTCTAGGCCTCCTTCACCACAAGTTCATTCAGAGATGACTGTTGGAATCTCTGCTGTCACTGCACTTCCAAGGCCTTATTGTCTTCTCTAGGCTCAGACTTAATGCCTGTGTAGACTGCAAGTCATACCAAAGGTATTTTGAGTCACTGTTTGTTTTACCAGCTATCAAAACCTTTTAAGGAGCAAGATGGGTTAAAAAAATAATGTAACGAGCCATTAGCAAGTCTTTTCCTCTCCCCCAGCCCTAATCTGCAGAATAGAGACCACTGAACCACGCTGCAAATTAACTGTAATAAAAAAGGAGGGGAAGGGGGAGGCAGAGAAGCAAAACATAGAAAAAATCCACTCTGAGCTTCAGAAAGGTCATTTCTCAAAGGACTCTTGACACTGGTGAGGAAAGAAAACACATCAGTACTTTTAAGGGGTTAAATAAATATTTTCTAGATTAATATTAGGTGTCCATCAATATCTCTCTGTGTAGTCCACCGTAGTACCTATCCTTTAGTACCTATCCTATTACCAAAATTAGGGGGAGAGAGAAAGAGAGAAAGAGAGAAAGAGAGAGAGAGAGAGAGAGAGAGAGAGAGAAACTTCCCTTTTCATTTGCTTTGCACTCTGATGGTTGAAGACAAGAAAAAAAAAAAAAACTTTTCTGGCTCCTTTGAATGAATGGTCAACGGTACCTTTGCGGCTCCTTCACAGGGTGAACTAATCTGTGACAAGTGTAGCTAATCTGATAAGGCGGCCGCATGTGCGCTAATGTGCTAATATGGGGGATTCAGAGCAGCCAGCGGTCGCGAAAAACCTCCGCTTCCTAAATGGGCCCTGGCCTGCAATAGCCCTGGCAACATATGCGCATTTTAACACCCGCTGAACAGGGACACAATGCGGTGGCCTTTGTTGTGCGGCACAGAGGCGCGATTCCCATGGTGGGAATTTCTGCCTCACAGGCGACATTCTTTCGGACGGGGAGCAGGGGCTGGTGGCCCGGGACGGCCCGGAGCAAGGCGGCACGGCTGGGCCGAAAGGTTACGCGGGCGTGTGTGAAAGGAAAGCCCCTCCGCTTACTCCTGCCCTGAAAACCTGGGTATTTCTCTCCATCATGTGTCTTGGGTAGGGAGAGGGAGGGGCAGAGAAAGGTGGGAAGGAGGGAGGAATTGGTTTAAACGTGTTGGATCAAGTCCTAGCCAGATTAAAATTAGCTCCTAGATTATGGTGCTTTATCTAAAAGAGAGGCTGACACCACATTGTAACGTTGTGATATGCTCTATTTTATATATTTCCCTTGGAGAAGAATTCTTAAGTTTTCCACTGGGAAGGCTAAATAACATTTTCTTGTCCCCGTGATTGTTTTACTGCAACCTCAGGAAGATCTGTGTGAGGGAGGATTAGCAACTTTTAGTCTAGACTGTGCAATAGGGAAGAGGACTTCATGGACGCTGACACCTCAAGAGAGAGGCTGTCAAGAGACTTCAACACTGGTCGCAGTTGTGGTGCCTCTCTGGACAAATAAATATGTGCCCTGCAGACTGATCTGGATCCTGGTCAGTTCCCAATATTCCTTTGTTTTCAAGTATCCCACAGCCTAATGGAAAATGTGTAAAAGAGTGTGAACCAATGTATGTCTGGAGACGAAGTCTGCTCACCTAAGAGGGCAAGTTTGCTAACAACCTCTTGTGAGTGGGGAACAGACCAGGGCTTACCAGCCACACTCATGAGTGTCCCTTTGTCTGCTTTCTTGTATGGCTGGTGTCAAAACAGCACAGTTACCCTGAGCCTGACCAAAGCACATGGACAATGAAAAAGCACAAACCAAAATACAGAAAATTCCATTTAAACGAAAGAGCAAAACATTTTCTTTTACCATGAAGGTGACCAAACACTGGAGCAGGTTACTCAGAGAGGTTGTAGAGTCTCCCCTGTTTGGAAACAAAACCTAAGTGGACAATGTCTTGGGCAAGCTGCTCTAGTTGACCCTGCCTGACCCAGGTTGAATGAGGTGATCTGCAGAGAGCTCTTCCAACCTCTGCTATTCTGTCATTCTGTCACTCCAAAAGCTCAGTGTGTTCCCTATCCACAAGTCTCTTCCAGAGTTATTTTGACTGAAGACACAATGACAAAGGCAAAGCAATACCAATATTAGCTCCTTTTATCTCAAACAATATTCCTGCTTTATCACAATAAAAAAAAAGTAAAACTCTAGGGACACCTCAGCTGCAAATATGTCCTCAGAAAAGTGCTCATCCAGAGCAACTCAGAGTCAGAGCAGGTTGGTCCAAGACATGGAACCAACTTGGTTGAGTATTCCTGTAAGTGCACAGCTCTGGTTTTAAAGTCGCAGTCTTTTTAGCCTTTTTCCTTTTAAATCATATTCCCACATCAGCCACAGACAGATACTGGAGCTGAAAAAAGTGAGATTTGTCAAATACTGAGTAGTGTGTTTGGGATACATGTAAAACAATATTATCCCAGCTACTCAACTTGTATGATTTTTCTCAGCTCTCTGAAAGTATTGGTGAGCAAGAATAACTGTGGCACGTTTCTAAATATGTAAATGGACAAATCTTATTTATTCCTTTCCACTTTGTTGAATTCAGCGATACTATTTTATGTTTGAGTTTTGAATGCATAACAATTGACCCCTACTGAACAGTGACGACTTTTCCTCTCAGAGGAAGTCCTGAGGGAAGGAAGGTCCCGCATAAACAAACTTCCACTCAGTACAATAGAGTAGCCCACGAATGTGACCATTTTTTCAGGGCATGGGTGAGGCTGACACTCTCTTCCTGCTCATGTAGTCCAGGGCTTATCGCAGTCCTGTTTCCCTGTAATTTAAATGCTTGCATAGCTTCTACTTCATTTGTATTTTTCCCCACACAGTGCAGATGTATCCCATTTTCCTGTTGCTGTGGAACACAGCCACAATTTCCAACCATGTTACATAAATGACCATCTGTGGTAAAAAAAAAATGCTGATGCACAAGATTGCAGTGTGAGAATTTTAGCTAGCTAGCAAAATTTAGGCTATTAATACTTCTGACACTTCCTGACAATAAAGGCAAAATGCACAGTTCCCTCTGTTTTAGTGTACTGCTGTGTATGACAGACAGCCACGGTCGCTGCATGTAGGGAAGAACCTCCAGGGAGAAGTTAAATAAAAACCAGTCGCCTATGCCTAGCTTTCCTTAAGCTTTTCAGTGTACTAAAGGCAGACTAAACCAATCAAAAGTTATTACACTGATAATGACAGTGGTATCTAATTACATGTAACTAAAGAAGAATCCTAAGATTTCATTAGCATATTTTTGGCATCTTTGCATTTGCTGGCTCCCAGAATCAGCAGTGCTGGAAATGCTGAAATCCATGGCACAGAGCTCTGCAGCTAGCACAACAGTTGTAATAGTAGATGCTGGCAGTAGTAAATTGCCAGTGCTCTTGTGGATGGGCGTGAGAGGAAATAGAGATCCTCAGTGACTTTCACAGACACATGGTGCAGTCCCAAGTGCTAGAGGGGCACAAGGCTGGCACTTTTGTGATCACCCCAAGTCTAGCACTTGGTGCCTCATCCTGTTCAAAATACTGCTGTAGCAATCTTTTCTCTGCCTCTGACTGCTCATCCTGTGGTCACTCATCTCTCACAGTGAGTCTCACTTCTTTTCTAACGTGTCACCCTGCCCAGATAGCCCCAGCCATCTGCTGGCTCCATACCAGATTTCACTTTCCCCTACCTTCCTGATTTCTGTAAGTCCTCCTAGCTTGATTTAAAGTTCCCTTCTATCCACTTTGTTATTTTGAAACTTAAAAGCCACAGTGAACCAAATTAAACCTTTCCAGGATAATTGATTAAGAGTGAAACAGTGCATGTTTTCTCAGGGTTTTGTCAATTTTCAGCAAACGTTGAACTATTATGTTTGAAATTTGTGGGAAAAAAAAAAAAAAGGGCTGGCACGCATACCCAATGGATAAAGTTTGTGAAACCTATACACCAGAATCAGATGTGTTCGGATGACCTTAATGACTTGTTCTGATAGGTGCACACAGTAATATACACACTCAGTCTTCTGATAGTCATGCCTGAAGTACCCGCACAAAATCAGCGTATTCGTGCACCAACAAGCAACCGTGTGTACAAAACAGAGCTCTGGGTGTTGCATGTTTCTGCATGCACTCTGCTGCTGCCTTTCTGCAGTGTGCACTTTGCACATACACTTATTTTTCTGCTCTTACAAAACACTTTGAAAGCATCTGTGCACACTCACATGTAACTTCTAAGTCCTTTTAGCTGCAGCCCTTGAGGACCCATCAAACAATTTTCAACCTTCTGTCAGAAAATTTTTCTACTGTTACTTTCTACAGTTGATTTCTATGAGTTACAGAATGGGGTTTTGTTCATTCATAAATAGCAGCAATAGGCAGACATCCATTAATAAGAGATTAATAATAATAAACAGTAAAAAGAGCAGAGCAAATCTAGCAATCTAGAGAAAATGAATAAAACCAATGAGGTTTTCTTTACTGGTGAAATTAAGATTTCATTTAATTTGAATTTTTTCTTTTCTCATATATTTTTCCTGTGTACAGGAAACTTTTGTTTTGCGGTCCAAAGAAAAGAATGTGAATGAAAGTACATACTTCACATAAATATGATCCCACACAAGAGACAAGTTGTATGAGTTTCTCAAAATTTTAGGCACATCTCCTCTTTGCAAATTAGGCCAGATTTCCATTGAATTTTACAGAAATGGTTATACAAGTTTCTCCAGTTTTCTCAGTAGCCACTGTAAACTGCTTGTCATAACCTTAAGAGATTCTAAGAAATCAAAGCACCTACAAAACCACTGCTTTGGTATTCTTTTGAGTAAAATCAAACATTCTCAGTATGCAGGTCTGGAAAAACAATGAATGCAAATGTCACATTCAGCCATTTACTTTGAGTTCAGAATGCATGTTTTTCTGCCAAAGGACTGTACATGGTATATAATCCTTAGCTCCTTCAGGATTTTAATCTGCCATGAAGCATGTGGTAAAAAGGTAAGTGTTCTTTAGAATCATTAACTTGCCTAAAGCAATGTGGATGTTCTTTATTTCTTTCTTGAAAGACAAAGAGCATCTGAAAGTAGTTAACAGCCCAAACCCTGTAGTTTGCTGAGGCAGCAAGAAATGAACCTGGAAATGTCCCTGCAGGGCTGAGCTTTATGTTAATTAGTCAATTCCCAGGGCAGTGCTTGTATCGACATGAGTATGTTATTTTTCTGTTTCCTCAGTACTGAGAATGTAAGAGCACAACATACAAATGCATTTATTTGCCATCACCAGAAGCATTGAGGGGGTTGTGTTATAGCAAAGCTACAGCAGACAGAAACACTGCAGAAACCCCAATTCTGCTCTCACTCCAGTGAGAGAACAAAATTGTCCTTTTAATGCAATGCTGCTCACTGCCAAAGGGATTCCTTTCAGAATATCAAAAGTCTTAGGTCAAACTCTACCTTGTAAAAAGCCCATTCAGTGGCATTCATGAAAAGTAGGGCTTTTAAAAGCACTAGATTCACCCTGCTCCTGGTGCTGAGGGAGGGTAAGACAAAACCATCGGAAAGCAGTCCAGAAGAAAAGCAGCTGAGGATTTGCTTTCTTCTGAGGGAGTTGTGGAGTGGCTCAGCCTGGAGGACATGGCACTGCTGCTCACCTCGAGTCCCAGCCAGGATGGTGCCCTGCCCAGCAGTGTCCAACCAAGATCTGGAAAAGCAAATGCCTGGTATGGCACCAGCCCCTTTGTGTTTCCTCATTCTGGATTAATGTGGCCAGCTCCTGGAAACAGTCATGGTATGGGATTTTAGACACACAGCGGAGGACCTGCAGAAGATGAACTCTATATTCTGTCCATTGCAGTATTGTTTAGCTCTCTCCATTGCCATTTGCTGCTGGGATCAACTCACATGCTGAACAAGGGTAGGGGAAATTGAAAGGGGAAATGAGAAACTACAACAGAGCTCCAGAGTAAACCCAACTGAACACAGAGACTTCATTGAAAAAAAGTGATTTTTGGATAAGAGCTGACAAAAGCCTCCCTTCTGCTAAACCTTTGGCGTATTAATATGTCCAGAACCATTCTCCAGCTCTGAGGATGAATGGCATTAGAATGGTCTGGACTCACATAACCAGCCCTCCTCTTTGTACTTTAAATGCAGTTGCCACATCAGTGGCTCTTGGGAAGAGCCTTAATTCCACAACAGTCACGCAAAAAATATTTGGTCACTAACAGGGAGAAGTTGGATAACACAAGCCAAAACTGAGCCAAAAAAGTGCGAAGAAGGAAACAGATTGTTTGACAGTGCTCAAAACCATCGGTTTGGTATGATAAACAGGGCCTTTGGACCAGCAGAAGGAGATACTTTTCAGTCCATTCCATATACTATGTCCAGAGACTGTTCTAGAAAGAGCCTAATTCAAAGCACATCAAAATTGTTTTCAGTTTTCTCTGAGGTTTTAATGGGCTTTGCAACCCAGTCTTCCACATTTGATAATAATCAGCATTTTTCCTAGAACATACCAGAAATCTAAATAAAAATCTGTTCTCATAATTTTGAAATCCTCATCTGGATCTGTTTCTGATTAAAAAAAAATTAAATTCATTTTTATTTTGCTCCAATGAGTACATACATCTTTGGTTATAATAACAGAAAGCAGAAAAAATTTTTGAGGTGATCTTTCCAGTGATTGGTTCCAAATTTTTTGTAGGGGGTAGCATGAAAGAACGGAGAGTGAGGGTTTTTTAAACTAAAATGACAGTTAATCTAGTTTGAATGTTAATTGTGCTAACTGATTTCTTTTCAGTCTAAGTCTTTCCAATATATGTTCTTTCAGCTTGTGTACAATATTTAAAGGTTTGTTACAAAACAAGTTACATAGCACAAACCCCAGCTGTGTAGCCTAACTTGTTAGTCTTTCTTTCTCTTATGCTAAACAGTGAAAAGCCACTTCCCATAGAACTGTGATGTGCAATATTTCTGTAATCTTAACATAATTTAATTTCAACCACAGGCTTTGTGTGTCCTTGTGCTTTTCTGGGATACACATTTCAGAGAAGCAAAATACTTTAAAAAGTAATTAATCATCTGGTTCTGGTTACACAAGTGGCCCAATTCTGTGACCTTCAAACCTTCCTCCCCCTCAAAGAAAGCAATAAGAATGTAAAGCAGAGACACAGATTTTTAGAGGTATTGAGGCTCTGGCTCCCGCTGACTGTTAAAATAATCTCATTCTCAACCCAGCACAGAATATGAGCTGTGCCATGCACCGGTGGGCTCTCAGTTTCCTCATCCACTTTGATTTCCTCTTATTGATAGATGCAAGTCCTTCACAATTTTACTTTTGCATTCGTAACTTGTAATCCAAGCAAACTTTCAAGTACAGTTTGAAAATTCCTGATTATCAGAATAAAGTTTGCAAATCAGTGTTCACTAAGGACTCCTTGAGAGTTATATGCTTTTCTTGCAAACTTAAATTCAGTGGCAACGTACTACATTGCACTTCATACATAACTGTCTCCTCCTTGCTTAAAGCTAATGTGCGTACAGTCTTCATCTGCCACACAAATTCTCAGTTCAATGGATTGTTAATGATCATGTGTGTACAATCCTCACCTGCTGCGCAAATTCCCAGTTCCATAAGTTGCTGAAGGACATCACTGATGCACTTCTAACTTTCCATTACATGACCCACGGCAAAGCACCACAAGATGACGTTTCTCTCTGGGAAGGAGTGGAGGAAAAGTTCTGGGAGTGATTTACTCACCAGTAATGACAATGATTTTACCAGGCCCGTGCTTGGTCCCGGGCAGGTGAAGCTTCCAGCACAGCTCCACAGCGAGGATTCAGACATTACCGAGGCAGGCCACAGCCACTACCAACCACGGCCTGGGCATGGGAACCAGATTGAAATGATGCTGAGCCAAACTGCTTGCTTTTCCAGAGTCGCAATAAGAAAACGTGTATCCTTCCATCCACAAAAAACACTGCTCACATCCAAACACTAAATATTTTGCATAAAAAGAGAGATTTTCAAGTAATTCTGCTCCCTGGATATTTTGTTTCCAGACAGCCCTACTACAACTATTGAAGGAGATATATGGACCCAGTTCAATAGGCTCTTCAGGAACTTCAAAATTTTGTGACCTTTTATTTTCCAACGGGAAAACAAGGAATCACTATCATTGTGGTGCTGCACTGGGTTGTAATTATTCCTGTTGAAATTAGGCACCAAAATATTGTGAAATAAATTGAATTGTTATGCTTGTTTGCATTTTAGGGGAATTAAATACTTTAAGAACCTGGTTTCTATAAATTCCAATCAAAATTAAGGCCTCTGGCCAATGAACATTTCCTGACTGAAGAAGTTTTAAAAGATTAAAAATTTCTACACTATAAGGACTAATCTAAGCCTTTTACACTAGTCTAAATGAGTCTCAAATAAAATCTTCTGGTTACTGTTCCTTTGACAGGGAATTGAAATATAGGCAGTATAAGTTACTTACTCAAGGATCGCATGGGAATTGACTGACAGGACCAACAGTCAAACTTTGATCTTCTGCATCTCAAATTAGACTCACAGCTACAAGACCATGTTTTAAATTCCAACCAAGGGCTACAAACAAATTGATCTTTTAGAGCAGATCTACATAGCCTCTCTATAACCATTCAATCTGCAGCAACAGGTTAAAAAAATTATTGCTGGTTATGCTATAAGACCCTACCCTTAAATCCCATTATCAGTAATCCCATACTGCTCTCACTTGTACTTGGACCTGAA
This sequence comes from Platysteira castanea, assembly GCA_013397175.1. NCBI lineage: Eukaryota > Metazoa > Chordata > Aves > Passeriformes > Platysteira > Platysteira castanea. Next base: position 301,951 of record VYXC01006691.1, on the reverse strand, counting down.
CCAAGGGGATTCATTGCATGAGAGACACAGGATGCATGAAAGCAGGATGAGACCAAGAGTTTTAATATTGTGCATCATAACACATTCCTTTTTCTTCTTTTCTTTTTTTCTTTCTCATATATTCCCTCAGTGAACTCATGCAGAGCTAAATTACCCCTTTGGGAAAGTACATACGTAAAAAAAAAAAATCTTCTCTCCAGATGTCCATATCATTTCCAGTCCATCTGTAGACTCCTCTTTGGCATTTCTAGGCCTGTGCTTTCTCAGAAGTTGTAACATGCTTGAGTGTTGGTGACTGCCTTATTGTTTATGTGATTAGTCACTCTTGGAGTATTTTAAGGAGGTGATGTATATTTTTTATAAATTTTAGATAAACTTCATTTATATTCTGATGATTGATGCTGAACAGTTATCTGGCTAATTGCATTTTCCAGTATATTTTTTCCAGAATTTGAAAAGGATTCAGAATGGACAAAAGTTTTTCTTGCTGGTCTGCTTGCTTTTTCTTTTCTTCCTTTTTTTTT
>VYXC01006691.1:288457-301420 GCA_013397175.1 Platysteira castanea | reverse complement strand
TTTTTTTTTTTTTTTTTTTTTTGAGGAGGGGAGCTGTTGCAATAAAGCTAACAAAACTCTAGCTGAACTACAGCTTTATAATAAAGCTTGTGACAAGTTCTGGGATCTAAGCCAAAAATCAAACCAAATGTACAGTTTACGAGGGTGAAAGGTTTTACTGGCCAGTCTGGTTCTCTTCCAAAATGCCTTCATTTCACATGTAAACATTAATAGAAACAAACAGTGGTAGTACCATTAACTTCTATTTTTGCATCACCACCTCCATGTCGTGCAATAAGCCAAAGAAAGAAATTGCAAGTAGGAAATCATGGCATGGGGAAAAAAAAATCAGGAGGAAAAAAAAGAATGAAACAAAACCCTATTAGATCCCTCTCTTTGAATTCCATCTGGCCCACTGAGACTTCCTCAAAATTATTGGCAAAATGTGTTATTATTTTGGGAGGAGAAGCGGAAGGTAAAGAAAGGAAAGGGGAGGGCTCAGGCTAACTCAAAAAGATCTGTAATTACAAAAAGCTGTGCTTTTGTTTCTTCCAAGCTTGCTTGCTTTTTTTTTTTTTTCCAACACTTAGCCAGCATAGTGGGAAGCACATTGATTCATTTGTACATACCTGAGCATCATTTTGTGACGAGCCCCAATTTCCCCTCCATGGTTCTGTTTAAGATAAAACCCTTTCAGAAGTCTGTGGGAATTGTGCCTAAAAAAGCCACAACATGAAGCAGGAGACTCCCAGGGCCCCCTTGCTCGCTGCGATATTATGCACACAGCATGTCCATGAAAAAGCACCATGCTTCCCACATCCTTCTCTGTTTCAGCTCCTATCCATTTGTTTGTTTCCTTCTCTGATTGCATCTTGTCATAAGCCCAAGACTGATAGCTCATTAAGGCAGTGGCTTTCCATGTACTTCTTGTTTACAGTATATTTCTGCCAAAAGTACATCCTTGTGTCAAGGTTATATATCAGTGTTTTAACATGATATATTTTTAATTTCTAATTTCAGAGCTTTTCTAAGCAATTGTCAGTAATCATGTGATTTCCAGCAATTAGATTTTCTTATGTTTCGACAGCTTGCATTCCCACTGACTTCCCTGTGTGCAAAACTGGTGCTGAGTCTGCAACACCTCTCACTCTTTTGGTCATACCAATGCTGCTTCTGCTCAGCACAGTAATTTTCCCCAAGCAGCAGACAACATGGAGAACTACGTGTTCTCCTTTTCAGGAGCCATTAAAACACTTATAAGCATTACACACAATCACATTATCTAGAGAGGGCATTTCCATTTGTCCATGTGCTGTAAGCACAGGGTATAGGAATTCTTGAATTAGCATTTGCATTGTTTTTTTTAATGAAAGAATGAATTGGTTCAGATCATCTATCTGAAGTCCTGCATTTGCAGAAAACTGAGTGTAGAGAAATAAAAGATGTCAGCACTCTTCTCTGAGATCCTGATCTCTTAACTCCTGGGATCACCATAGTGCAGTATTCACATATGTTCAGAGGACAGTAGTGCTGCTTCATCCTTGGTCTAACTGGTTTTATTTCTTCCTCTCTGGATTCAAGTTAACAGTGTATCTTAGGCTATCTTCCTGGGAACTAAGTGGAATCTGACAAAATTATGCTTTCAGCAAGCTACCAAAATACATTTTGTGACAGGAATAAACTTTAAATCATAACAAAATATCTTCTTTACTGACATGTCCTCATCTTGCCTTCCTTAGTATTAAACTATTAAGTATGTGGCACTTTGTTTGCAGAATGGTTATGTCATCTTTAAAAAAACTTTATTAAATCATTCAGCGGCCTCTTAGAGAAGCTGCAAAAATATTGGTGGGGTCTTCTTGTTGAAGACACTTCCCAACACGTCTCCAGGCAGAGACGTGCACCAAGGCATGACTGCACTTACCCTCCTGTTGTGCACACTGATCTGAACCCTCGTGCAGTTGCATAACGCGCACGGGATGTCTCATGCCTGACTCACATCATGTCCACACAGCAATTAGGATGTGCAATTCCTAACAACATCTCTTTGGAGATGAGTCTCACTGAGTCTGAAAATGGGTGGCACCTCTTTCAGAGCAGCTTGTGCCCCCGAGTTTTAGGAAACATGAACTTATAGACCTTTGTTTCTCCTATGTATGGACTTGCAGAACCTAGCTAGGAACTTTTAAATATGCAGCTGCAACACGTACGAGAGCAAGCAAGGGCAAATAGGAACAATGGAACCTTCTAAAATCACTGTTGCGGGCAACATTTCTTTTTGTTGTTGTTTTTGAAATTTTTCCTCTAAAGAAATGTATTTATAAAATATAACTGTGCCGGGTTTTATTGAACATAATAATTTCAGGTTTGATTCATGCAACTGACAGAGTCCGTATAAAGGATTAAATTAAAGGAAGTGAGTTTAATTTAATGACCTATATGTGATACAGACTTACTCATGATCATTTTTCATATAGCTAACAGACATACTGTGTTACAAGGATTAACTTCATTTTCACAATGTCCTGTGCTGCAATTATGACATTAAAAGCTGCTGGGAATCAGCAGCAGGCATACCTTCAGTGCCAGTCTCATTTGCCACTCTGCTAGAGTGGATTAACTGAATAATAGTAAATGACCCAAGGCAGGATGAAAGCAACATGCAGGAAATAAAAACAAAAAGAAAAGAAAATACTGTGAAAGGCCCAGCAGAAGCAGAAATTAATTTGATGATTAACACTCAGATGGCACAGCAGCAACCTGGAAAGGAATGTTGTAGTGAAATCCTATCAGTCAGTACAAAAGTGAGCAAGAGAAACTGTATGCATTGCTGCAAAAATAGTTTCTCAATAAATGTAATTTAACATTGTCATAGATGTGCAACTAAATTGTCATGTCAAGCCCCAATTAAATAGCGGCAAGACAAAAAGAGTTCAAGTTTATGATGGTTTGTTTGGGGCTTGCGGGTTCTTTTCCCCTTCTTTGTTTAGTCATCATTTGAAACTGGCCAAGAACCTGAAATAGTTTCAAAACTGGAGAGGGTAAGTGGTAAAGCCAGCTTCATGTCTACTTTCAAAAACTTCACATAGCCATTTACATTTGGCTTACATTGGAGGTTAACTGGACTTACCATAATGGATCAGACCCAAAACATACAGTTTAGAGCCGGGTTTCTGTGGGCTACCAAGACCAGCCAACATAGGGCAGTTTCAGAGCTCAGGAGCAGGCAAAAGGGTGGCTAACTCTCTTCCCTTCTGGGTCAGCACAGCACTGATTTTTGCACAATATGCTCAGATCTTGAGATCAGTGCTGCTGCAGTGATGTTATTGTAACTGGAAGATCAGCTGACAGCAAATTGACATGTTTGATGTAATGGGGCTTTTGAATGACAGTGTAGACTCCCTCCTTAATAACAGAGGAGTGGTCCAAGCCCTAAATCTGAGTTCTTGATCCAAACAATTATAATTGTGGATATGCTTGTTGCTGATTTAAACACAGATATTTAGACTTCCAGTGCTCCAGAGGTCTATGCATGTTTCCTGCAGTTCTGAGGAGCCATTTATCCCTCTCCTTATACTGTTTTGGGAGTTAATGAATCTTGTATTCCCTTTCTATGCAATAAATTCAGTTTAAACAGAATGGTTCACCTCTAAGTCTCCTGTCTTTGAAGGTCAGAAATATCTTTTAGAACTCTAACTCTGTGCCAATATCTGCCATACAAAAGACAGATGGGAACAGATCAGTGCACTGCAGCTTTGGAGAGAAACCCCTGCCTTTGAAGAGACACTCAGCAAAGAGAGAAGTTTTCAGAAACAGCCCTTTCTTCTGCATATTTTCTGATTGGCCTGTGGTACCCAAGAGTCCCTTACTGAGAAAGGTGAGTCTCTACCAAATAGCACTCAAAAGTATTTTATTTTTGTGTGTAAATATCACTCTGTGAGCCAAATGCTTAAATTCCTTAAAGGATATGGACCCTACAGTTCTTGTCTGGCTGCTCAAAAGGGATCTAATTTTCTTTAAATTAAAAGAAAAATCTATGCCTCTATTAGGTCTCCTGGGACCTGCCTTTAGCTACTAAACTAGATTTTCTGTATAGACCTAGCTATACGTATCTGTTCCTTGTTCATGGGGCATACAATCATGTCTCTTTTTAAAAAAAAAGGAAGTTACAGTGATGAGAGGATATTAATGGAATATTTTTTCCCTGATTAGAAAACAACTCAGGCCCCACTCTTAAACGGACTGAGAGTCCATAGCTCAACTTGAATACAGTGGGAGCGATACCCACACACTGAGTGTTCTTTTAACTCTGTAAGACATACAGAAAGAAAACCCTGAAATATGAGCAACTTGACAAGGTGTCAAAATACTAATGTCCTGTTTATTCAGTTTTTCCTGTTACCTTTTCATCTTGGGCAGCTCAACTCTTCCAGCCTGTGCTGGAACGCTTTACTCACAGTGTTGAATTCCTAAAGGTCTTGCTGTTTCTCTACTCTGATTGCCCCAGGAGTGTCTGATGCCAGCAGTTCCCCAAAGGAAAAATAAAAGGTGTTGAACAGCAAGGCATCCCACAGTCTTGTGTCGTCAAGGAGCCTGGGCAGATATTAAAAGAAAACTGATGCCAGAACCCATTTCTGCGTGTTAAGAAGAGGGCAAAGGTAAACCAGAAAGGTTGAAAAAGGGAGATAGAAATTAATAAGGAAATAAAAGTTCAAGTTGCCAATATTCTACCTAAAGTATTCAGCTCAGTGTTTTCTTCCAAAATTTTGTTTTAAAAAAAAACGACCCTAAGAGATTAATTTATGGGGTGGGAGAGTGGAAATCCTGTTTATCAACATTCATCTTTCTTCTTTTCTACCTCAAGGAGACACTCTTCATCTGCCAGGGACATCAGTCCACTTGGCTGGTTATTTCTGTTCTGTGGACATTCTGCTGATAGCTATAATGTAGATTCCCATGCCAGATACTTGAGTTAATTAGCTCGTGGGCTGCTAGTGTCAGACTTGTTTAGTGCAGGAAAAATAGCTGACAACAAATCATCACTGTGTGAGATCTTGATTATTGTTTGGATGCAAACAGAAACATGCTGGCATCGCCTTACAAGTGTTTTCAATCACAGAAGGATGTTATACTGCTAACGCAAAAGTGGGATCGTTGAAGGCCCCTAGTCTAGCACACTTACTTGCTGTTTATTCAAACTTAATTTAGGTAAGCCTGTCTTCTCCCAGGTAGTCATAGGGTTGAGGGCCCAGATCCTCCGTTTCTGAAGGGGTCCCCAGCAACTTGTTGGCTGAAAACAGGGATGACCGCTAAGCGTGCTTGACGTGCTCTATTGGGAGTCCATACTCACAGAAACATCGATAGGATCATGGAATATCCTGAGCTGGAAGGGACCCAAAAGGATCATCGAAGTCCAGCTCTCAGCCCTGCACAGGACAGCCCCAAGAACCACACTGTGTTACACACATGCATTTCATTGCCTAGGCAAGTTAACTCAAACACAAAGCTCAATACAATACTGCTGACCTCCTTTATGTGTGACTCTCCAAATTATTACCTCTCTCCATGCTGCTTAGTTTTTTCCAAAACACCACTATGCTTTTGAAGAAAATATCCATTACTCCCTGTAATTATCCTTGCTTTAAGTCTTCCCCTCTCTAGCACGATATCCCCATGAGGTACAACATAGATGAGATGCTCAAAGTCTGCAAAATACAGGATTGGAATGACAGTACAATGCAAGAGCTTTCTGCAGTTCATCCCTTTGCAATGTTTCCAACTTTGGGGTTAATTTTGGAAAGGCATGGTGGTTTTAGATAATATCAAGACATTTAGATTCAGTGATGTTAAGATCAAGGAGATATGCGCAAAGGTGTAGTTTTGCTTTTGCACTTTGATCTGGACATTCCTGCAGTTGTTTGTTGTATCACTCCGAGTGTTGTCATACTCAGATTCCAGACAGGAACCTGCCTAAGTCCGATTTAGAAAATGAAAGGGACAACTAGCACCTGAAATGTTGGATAAACTATTTTTTCAGCTTCATCAAGATATCCTCTTGAAAATACTTTCTTCTTTGTTCCCCTAAAATTACTCCACGACTTTTATTACAATGTCACAAACAAGTGTTTAAAAGGTGTTATCCAACTTCTAATGAAGTGTCCTAGCACTGAGAATCTCACTGACTGCAATAAAATTGCACGGAAAACATGCTTCTTCCACACAGACTTCCTAACAGTATTTTGCAACGTCCATGGTCTAATCAGGAAAACGAAGGTCGTGAATCTGAACCAATAATCAGAAACCTAGCTGAGTCAGGATGTAAGAAAGCTGCAACTTCAATCTCCAAGGATACTTCAGTGACCTGTATTGACCTTAGGAAAAGTTGCTTCTGAATCATCAAACCTCACTAGGCTGATAGCTGGAGAATCATGGTATAGATAAAGGAGGTTCTGTGCTTTGCAAACTTGCACAAGCAGCAACAGGCAACTCTGGCCATGCAATTTGCCTCTTTATATGTAATTAGTACAATATGTAATTTGGAAGTCTTGGAGTTAATTATACAATGTTCATACCTGAATTTATTCTATGGGTAGCAATTTGTGTACTGTGTTGTATGTCTTGAATACATAAACAGGAATGTTTTGGTGATAAAGCATGTCTAGAAGTATGGAAACAGACTGAAAAGGAGGCAGGAATTCTTCTGCATGTCTTTTAGGGGAAGCAGATAACAGCAGATTTTGAGATATGGAAATGCAATGCAAAATGAAATGCAGCTATCAACCTATTCTTATTACATTCAAAGAAAAGTATTCTTTTTACATTCAATAGAAAATCTGTAGCAGAAGACCAATGAACGTGATAATACTTTTAGCTGGGACTTGTTTGAAAAGATTCTGATACTGACTGACTCAAAACTTTCCCTGTTAATTTTTAAGCCTCCAACATAACTCAAAATACAAGCCCAAATTTAATGTCTTCATCCCAAGGGAAATAAGGATGCTCACTGAAAAGATTAATTATGTACTTTCAACAATTACATTCCTCTAAAGTATAACCTTTTCAGCTCAGGATTGGTGCATCTGGATTGCTGAACAATATCATGGGGTAAACCCACTTCTTTAAATCACATGAAAATCTGTGGGGAAAGTAAAGAACTGGGGAATTCAGAAGGGTTTGAATTATTCATTGCAAATATTTACTCCATCAGTTTCATCAGATTACAAGGATATAGCCAAACAGATGTGACCAGGCTGTTGGACAGGGGGAAAGGAGAAATTTTTAAAAATACCAGCTAGTAAAATGCACCTTCTGGACTGATTTTCTATCACACAGCATGACTATTTGTGCCAGCTCATCACTGGGAACATTCAAAAGCATCTGAAAAGGAGCTGATGGTTGCATAAAAGTTTCTGAGACCAATGTTACAAAAATGGTCCAGTAAATAATGAGAGGAAAATAGCCAGGTATTCCAAGTCTCAAAAGTGATCCTTGCTAGTCAGGACAGTGCCAGGACTGATGGTGTTAAATGTAGTGACAGAAAATGTTTAGAAGGTATTTGCTCAGGACAGTACAAAACCAAGCCAGCTAAAAAAGCATCACATATCAGGTGCTCAGAGCACAAAAGGAAGATGGGGACCAGTGCCTGCTACTGGTTACAGAATATTAAGCAGTGTAAATCACCATGAAAATTCCTATGAGATGATGAAAATTCGATAAAGTCAAAGTTTTAAAATGGAAATAAATATAACAGTATGGAATATAACCACTGTCTATAATAATTTCTTAAAAATAGAAAATTCCTACACTGAAATGAGAATACAATAGAGTTCAGCACCTACTGAAAACAACCATTAGGCAGAAAATCCTGTGTGATACCTGCAGCTCTATCCACCAGAGAGTTGCAATGTAGGTAAATAATTTCCTTTAATTAAACAAAGAAACCTATCAAATTCCCATTTTTCCTTTTAGGACCTGCCAGGTCTGCTGCTTTAGGACAAGCCCTTTATAGGAAGGACACTCTGTGTTTTCAGAACATTAATGTTTCTTTCAAATAAGTCCTTTGCAGTCTAGCCTGGTTTTTTAGAAGTAAAATGGGCAGGTATATGCTCTTTAAGATCAAGGCACAGAAAAGGCATTTTTGATCATTTGAAGGTGTGATGCTTCAGACTGTGCAAAAGACCAGAGTTTACTCTGGAGAACTCTGTTTCACTTCTTCCTCGTAGCGTTTTCAGAGGAATGATAAACAGGAAATTTATGTATGAGGTTACCCAGTAAAGTAATGGAGAGCTGTAACTGTTTGAACTTTATTGCTGAGGGCAAGATAACCATGTTAGGTCTGGATCTAAATTAATAGCAGCCCTTAATTTAAGCACGGGAATCAAGAGTGAACTAAAGACACTCTGGGTCCCCTTGCACAGAAAACAGTTTAATACTTAGTTGCAGAGCTGTTAATTATGGATCCCACTCAAAACTGTGGCTTTCCAGTGCTGAAAACACAGAGCCATACAGTCTGCTCTGAAGGGAGAATTTGGAAATAAGTGATAACCCATGGTATTTCTGAGGCAGAGTTTGTACAGTGAGAAAGAAACCTTTTAGGGCAGGTGGTATAGTCAAAAGAAAACTTTCAGGCCCACAAATGCGTTTTTAATGTGTGGCAGAGATTTGTAGGTTTTTCTCACCTGTATTAAAAAAACCCTCTTAATTCCTATACTAATAGTAACTGATGCATTTGAGTCCAGAGAGATTTGTCAAATGCTTTAGATACTCAACTTTAATCCCTCTCTGATAAGTAGGCAGTGAGTATATCTACTTTTCTGCACATTACAGAATTGCAGGCCTGAGCAGTCAGCAAGTTAAGCATTATCTTTTGTTCTGATAAACATCAGAACTTTATATTAATTGTTACCATAGCTACTTCCCCAAGCTAGGCATTTCCTCCTCACCAGAGAAGTTCACAAGTCAGGTAGATAATCACATAGCATATTGAGTGAATCATGCACATGAGCAGAAGAGTTTGAAATAAAATGCTGGTATAACACAGCTGTAATTAGGGACAACCTCCCACTCACCTCATGAAACTGTCTCTCCTCCCTGTGATTGCTGACAGAGGCTTTCCAAATTCATACTGAGGGGGGTACACAGCATAACAGGGTGCTAAATGCAGAATTCCTGTAACGCGGGACGGTGTTAAACAAGACTTCTGACTAAATAGCTGAGTGGGCAGCCATCACACCTTTCATTCTGAAACAACCACCCTCCTCAGGTTTCTTTTCCTTTACAGTCTAAGTTGCAATGGCCATGACTGGAAATGAGCAACTGCAGCTGAACTTTTCAATGCAATTAAGTTACAATGATTCAAAGACTTTTTAGAAAGCGTTTTCCAAAAGACATTGCAGAGTCTGTGTAAGCAAAAATAAGGAATTGAATCTGCAAGCTTTGCCTAAATCAAACACTCAGCACCCTGTAACAGCAGTCATGATAACTATTTTCCTTCCCAGCAAAATGCTCCTAAGAGGACAGCTGAGAGGGAGGTGTAGGAGGAACAAAACCCACCTATTTTCTGTGACTATTAACATTTTTTTGTTTAGCTTCAACTGTTGCTGTTCCTGGCTCATTTTTATGACTGTTGTCTGCAAATGTTCACAGGGTTGAGTTTTCCTGACAAACATGCCAGCAGAAAGCAGGACATGGGGGAGAGGGAGAGCGGCAGATGTGGCTTTCCAGAACCAAAGGTTTCATTTGCATCCCCCGGCCTGCGTGCCAGAGCAGCATGGGAGCACGTGTAGGCGGGGAGCAGCTAGACGGCACAGCTCATATTTCCAGGACTTGGAAGTTGCTCATCAGTGTAAAATATTCCCCCCCTCCAAATAAATTTTCTTGAAGAGATCCTGGACCTAAGCAAAATGCATCATAATAATTCACTGTATCATTCACTCAGCTCAACTTCCATGGGTTTGCTCCCATCAACATTTTGAAAGACAGCTCAAAATAATGGAGCCTACCTATGAGCACAGTGTGAGCTTATGATTTATGAAGCATAGTGTTGAATTCAGAAACAAGTGTGCTTTTAAGAAAACGCTTTCTAATCATACTTTGAAGCAGATTAGCATAAAATGCCCCTATCTACCTACCTAACAAAGAATGTTGTGACACTAGATTTGACCAACTTTAAAAATCAGCTTTATTGTTGGCTGCTGCCCAAGGTGGCAGCAGCACTGTACAACCAGTACAGTTCCTCTCTAGATCAAAATTTCAGCTTCATGTGTGCACACATAATGGATTTCTTTAATATGGAGTTCTTGCTGGTTTCAGTCCAGAAAAGATACAGTTACAGATCCCTGACAGTAAAATCATAGCATAAGCTGAGTTGGAAAGTACCCTCAAAGATCACAGAGTTCGACTCCTGGCCCTGCACTGCACCATCCCCAAGAGTCACACCATGTGCATTGTCCATACACTTCCTGAATTCTGCCAGGCTGGTGCTGTGACCACTTCCCTGGGGAGCCTGTTCCAGGGCCCACCCACCCTCTGGGTGAAGGACTTTTTCCTGATATCCAACTTAAACCTCCCCTGACACAGCTTCAGGCCATTCCTTTGGGTCCTGTCACTGGGCACCACAGGGAAGAGATCAGTGCCTGCCCCTCCTCTTCCCCTCACAAGGAAGCTGGAACTGCAATGAGGTCTCCCCTCAGTCTCCTCCTCTCCAGGCTGAACAGACCAAGTGACCTCAGACACTCCTCATACAGATTCCCCTCAAGGCCCTTCACCATCTTGGTCGCCTTCTTTGGACACTCTCTAATAGTCTAATGTCTTCTTTTTTATCCTGTGTCACCCAGACCTGTCCCCAGCACCCGAGGTGAGGCTGCCCCAGTGCAGAGCAGAGCGGGACAATCCCCTCCCTTGCCCAGCTGGTGATGCTGTGCCTGGTGCCCCCCAGGACACACTTGGCCCCCCTGGCTGCCAGGGCACTGTTGACTCATGTTCAACTTTCCACTGACCAGGACCCCTACGTTCCTTTCCACGGTGCTGCTTTCCAGCATCTCATTCCCGAGTCTGCCTGCACATGCAGGGTTGTCCTATCCCAGGTGCAGAATCTGACATTTTCCCTTGTTGAACTTCACATGGCTGGTGATTGACCAGTTCTCTAATTTGTTGGTGTCTCTCTGCAGTGCCTCCCTCCTTTTCAGGGAGACAACAGCTTCTCGTCCTTCGATTTCTATTACCAGGTGTCACTAAGGACCAAGCACCCACTGGCGCTAAGAATGAATTTAGCCCACGAGAAATGCCATGGACCATTTGGAGTACTGAAAATATGTCATCAGACCAGCCAGCTTATAACTTGTCATTCTTCACAGCGTGCACCTTGCCTCTGGGCTGATTTGAAAGAACCAAAGGCAAAACCCAGTAAAGCAACAATGTCTTAAGGCTAGAAGCAATAGAAATGCTCTAGGAAAGCTCCATCTGAAAGGATTCCTTCTCAATTTTCAAAGCCAAAGAACATGCTTTTGGTTTGCCAAACCAAAAACAGAGCATACATTTCTTTGTGTAAATACCTTTATCACTGCTCTGGTGGATCTTGTTGACCTGGGTCAAATATGAAGAGATGAAATCCAGATGGCAGATGGTTTTAGCCCCTACAACAGTTCTCATTGAACCAGAGGAAGTCAGATACATCATCAAAAATCCCAAAGCCAGTATTTATCTCCAAGGCACAACATATACAGTCCCCATAACCTACCAAAAGAACATGTTCTATCCCCCTTCCTTCTAAGTTATTTGATTCCCAAGGAGCTCCCTGGACAGCAGATAATAGATGGTACAAAAAGGGCATTTATTATTAAAACATTTGATGAGAGGAAATAAGATGATATCTCTATGCAACTTAAGGATCTTAGGCATATAGTATTACAAGCAAGAAGCATGGATGGCAGGCAGAACTCTACACATCTTTCTCAAGAATATTAAAATCCAGCTTCTTCCCTGATAGCCATCAGTGATCAAAAGGCATAAACAATCAGGCTTTCTATGCTAATGATTGCACTGAAATACTTTCTTAAGTAGTTTAACCAATTAGAAGGAGCACCAGCCATTAAAAGGAATCTTAATGATGGATTAGTTATTCAGAATCCTTTAAAAGAACTATGTTGTTTTTTTATTTCATGTGTCCCTCAGTTTTTCTTGATTTTGGCTGGTTTCCATTTTTTAAAATAATAAAAAAACACCCCAAAACCTTCACAAGTTCTTAGAAAGTATGAAGCTATCAGCCTCCCAGCCTGTATTTTCATCAGCTTAATTTGTGAACCATTGAAAGTTAATATATTTGTGGTTCACACATGAAAAAGACTTGAAAGTTTAAGTAACCCAAGTCTCTCCTATGTGGGCTCTACGGCAAAGGATTTCTAATTGCTATGAACTGGCTAGGACAGAGAAAAACCTCTTAAAATGAAATCCAATTTTTTAATTAGATTTCATGAAGAAGCAATATCAGGGTTAAAGTCTGTTTGAAGTAACACAAAAATCTTTCAATAAAAAGTTACTGTGTGTTATTCAGATGGGAGCGGAGAAAGAGTGGTAGTTTATTGCTCAGGAATACATTGCCTGCAACATATTTCATAAAGTATTCTTAGCTAAACACGTCCTCCAGTACTGATTAGATTATTAGCTGGCAAAATCCGGCCATTATACGTTATGTTAACAGAAAGACACACTCGGCTGTTAACTCTGTTTAGGCCGTATCTTGAGCAATCAGTGCTACACTGCAGGACAACATATTGAGTAACACCACGGTCAAGTCAGAATTAGCAGGAGCATCACATATGTTATTGTTAGCAGAAGCCATGCAGACTGTTTAGAGCGCGTGCAATTCCTCTGTCAGCTTGTTTACCTCTAGAGTTAAGCAAAACCACTTTAGCTTTGTCTTTGTTTCTCATTTATATGCTGTGATTTTCTTTTTTATGAAAAATACCCCAAACCAAAAAGCCCTAA
>VYXC01006691.1:0-288376 GCA_013397175.1 Platysteira castanea | reverse complement strand
TTTTTTTTTTTTTTTCTGGAGGGCTTCCTGGCAGCTTTCTGCTGTGTCCAGATTCTCATGCCATCACAGACTGGCCTCATCTGTGGCACCACAGGTTAGTTCTGCCTTGCAGCCAACTGCATGAGCTCACCTCCTCTGCAAAGCATCTCACACACAACTCCTCTAGAGCAGGTGGGACGTATCAGTCAGGCCTAGCTTGAAAAACTCCCAGTGATGTCCCGCATGACAGCTACAGAGCAGGTGACTGAGTCTCAAGTCTCCCAAAGCAACACTGCTTCCCAAGGGGAATTCAATCCTCACTCAGCCGGGCTGCGAGGTGTGTTTTGAAGGCAGGCTGGCTAAGTACATGTGGGGCCATGCTCTGTGTTGATTCCTACCAACTTCAGACTTCTCATGACCTTCACAGTAACCTGCAGAGCATGCAGCTGAAGGGCAGTGCCCTGCTAGTATGCCTGTTCAAGCTCAGGAGACAGAATGAAATCATGGAACAATTCACTTTTTATTAGCAGCCTTTTCTTTGGTTGGGAAGAAAATGAGGTATTTTGAAGCTGAAAGTTCTGGGGGTTACACACCACTCTCGTAATGCTAAGATCCATGTAGCAACACAAGCACGAGCACTCCTGCCTTTAAAGGGGCTTGGTTTTGTCTCAGAGTGGAACAGGAATGTTTAGGAAAACACAGAAGTTGTGCAGGTTAGAAAAGCACTTCCCACACAGCTCTAGGCTTAGTTATGGGAGGCCTCTAATGGTATTTAATATTTCATACAATTTTGGTTTCAATTAAATTAATAGATGGGAAAATAAAAAAGAAAGGGCTGGAAAGGGGATAATTTTTTCCTATCCTGCAGGAAAATTCCAATTACTTAAATTATTCTTTCGCAGAAAAATGAAACAATTGCTGCAAAATGGAACACTGGAAAATGTCATCCAATCTGTTTCTGAAATGCAGTTTATGCAATGAAACAACATTTGTGTGGATTCCACTAATTCACTCCATTTCAGAACACCAGCCAGACAGCAGTTTCAGTGTCCCTTGAAAACTATTAGGACTGCTGACAGTCAGGGTCCACCTCCCCCCCACTTCCCAGAAGCACCTAGATGTTTCAGGGACATAAACCATGCAAGTTTTAGGAATGACTCTTCATGAGGCAACATAAGCATTTCAGTCCATTACCCAGAGGCAGTTTAGGCACACAGGTCCCCTTGATGCCCCAAGAGAATGTAGGGGCTGCTTTGGAAGTCTAAGCCCTGGTGTTGGAGATGTACAGCTGTAAAACACAGGATTACCCAGAGTACTTATTGCTAAAGATACAGTGCAGCTTTTTAAAGGTGGGCATTAATCCATACCGTCACACAATCACAGGATGGTTTGGAAGGGACCTTAAAGACTACCCAGTTCCAACCCCATGCCACAGGCAGGGACACCTTCCACTACCCAGGTTTCTCAAAACCCCATCCAGCCTGGCCTTAAACACTTCCAGGGATGGGACATCCACATCTTCTCTGGGCAACCTGTCCCAGTGTCTCACCACTCCCAGAATAAAGAGCTTCTCCCAGCTATTCAACCAGCTATTGGCTATCACAGTACAGCAGCGTTTAACACCAAAGCACTGAATTACTGTTCTCCAAAGCTGAGAGGTCCTCCCAAACCACACAGTCAATCGGGGGCATTAGTAATATCTGAAAAACAAGGTCTAAATATGATCCCTGACTTCCTACAGGCTCTGGCAGGTATTACTTTGGGATTCTCTGGATGGTTTTGCAAATGTTACTCAAGATCTAGTCCATTGTCTTCCGTAAAACTTAACACACAATAAAAGTATTTTCAGAGAGATGATTCACTTTCCCCTTGCTTCTAGCAGCAATTCTGCTTGTAGCTGACAGGAAAAGTGCTAGGAACTCATATCCAACTACCAGGATTTTAACTCCAGAATATGTGAGTACTGTTTCAAAAAGACAATGAAACCAAAGCAAATAAAATAAGTTTTGAAGTCAACACCTTACGAAATACTACCACCTTCAGCTGGTTATTGTGCTGTGGATACTTGTTCTATCACAGGTACTGCTTTCTGGAGACTATAACTAATAAGAAAAACTCCAAGAAGAAAAATCTTGAAATGGCCTCAAGGAGCTCTGAAAAATTTAGATTCCTGTAAGCGCTCATGTTTCGGAAAAATAATCTAATTTTCACTAAACCAGTATCTATATGTAAGCAAATATGTCTCTCAGACTTCAGCACAGCCATTGATTTCATTAGTTTCACTAGGTTTTGTCCTCTCGTCATCTGAAGCAGCACATTTGCAATGACAATCCCGTGCTACTAAGTGAATCTCACATTTACACTGAGAGTGCCCAACTGCTTTTCAAATCTTGACTCTGCTTTATCTGTTTCTGTCATAAGTCTGCCTGGCAAAAAAACTAAAAAAACCCAAAGAAACCAACCAAACAGAAAAAAAAAAAACCCACATGCAGCTGAGATGGGGGCATGTTCACTTTCAGAAGTCAGTGAAAGAAAGGGGGTGTGGAAGAGAAACTCTTTAACGTTGCTCAAGAAAACAGTTTTCAGTCAGACTCCAGTACTGCCTAATTCCTGTCTGCATCAGCCTGGTTAAAGCTGCCTGTGCTTAGGGGCGATTGGCAGTCTGCTCTTGGTTCCTTCATTGCACTGCTAATCTCTACTAATACTCTCCCATGCTTCATTTAATTTCACTCTCAGGGCTCTTTTTCAAATTCTTCCTCAAATCTTAAACCAATGCCCTCATTGTTTAGGATTCCTTTACCCTGACAAGTCTGACCTCAGATATCCTTTCCTCTTTCCTGCTCTGTAACTCAGGCAGTCCACTTACTCATTCATATGGTAACCTCACATAATGGTCTCCACATTAATTAAGTAATTTTGGTTCTTTAAGGTACTACAGAGGGGTTTTCAATCTCCCAGTGCCTTTCAGGCCAACTGAACTAATTTTTTTGTTGAACAGACTGGAGAGTACATGGAAGAAGAGCCAAGGAGAACATGCTCGCTCTCCCTCTGGGCCATTCCTTTCATGCTGCTTCAGGGTTAGGCCAAAACAACATCAGCAAGTCTAATTTGCCCCAGCAGCGGATGGGAAATGACTAAAAACCCTGCAGATTAATTTGTGTCAGATGTATGCTTTAAAGCAAGTGAGAGCAAGAGAGAATGTGAGAGCATTTACAGAAAAACATGCTCTTTCTCTAGGATTTAGAAGGGCCCTCTTGTTTCAGATCTCCTGGGGACTGAGTGGCCCCGAGCAAATGAAAAGTCCTACCTTCGCTTTATGTTCTCCTTTTGTATTTGATGCTTTTCAGTAATCAAACAATTCAGAAAAAAATCAGAGGGATAAAAAGAAGCAAAACTGTACAATGCATGATTGTTTTTGCAGTAACTGCTGATTCTTCTAGCAAAGATAGTTTTGCACCACACAGGTGAGATGGTCAGAAAAAGAAGAGGCCTGGGGATTTTTTTTTTTTTTTTGAGGGGTGAGGGTTGTTTCCCGCATCATTCCAGAAAAGAAAAAGGTGGTGGAAACCTCATGTCATATTAATGAATAGTGTTACATAGTCAATAGCCTAATAGGACTGAACCTGCAGATCAATACCTGATCCTGCCTAGGAAGCCCAGGTCCAAACCAGTTTTCCTGTTGAAACAGTAGACCCCAAGTTGCGCTCTGAGGGGCAGATGGGATCACCCAGCTGTGGTATTCTAAGGGGACGAGTCCTGGAGTGGCCATGGAAATCCAGCAGCTGTAATAGTTTGGTTCTATTCGGTGTGACTTAGTAGGGAATAATTTTTTTTTTTCTGTGTATGACTAACATGAGCTGAAAAACAGCACAACTGGCAGTGGTTAGGCGTCTTACTGATATTTCCAGCAAGGCCAAGAACAGTCATCTCTGTGTCCAATTTCTCTGGTTAACGGTGTTGCGACGCTGGAGATGAGTCACAAGTGAGCTATCACAAAGCAGTAACATTTCTGTTGCTAAATTAAATAGATTTAATTTTGTGCATTCTTGGAACTCATATCCAATCTGATCTGCTCACCAGATCTAAAAGGATTTGTTTACTTTCTACGCAGCCTTGCTGTTTAGATCTTAGATGACTGCCTGAAAAATTCTAGGAAAGCTCAAAATAAGTCTCATAAAAGAAGTGCAACATTAGCATGGACTCATTTCTGGTGAGAGTTCTGCTTCAAAAACTTCAAGCCTTACTCTTCATTCACACTATTCCTAATCCTTGTTTTATCATTATTATGAGACAGAAATAATAACACCAAAAGTCCTACCTTGAAGTCTGAATCTCAATCTGATTTGGCAGCATAAACACAACCAGAGAAAAATCTTCCAAGAGAGCCAAAGAGACCAAAAGCCTCAATCTAAAAAGAAAGCGAAGAAGTTTTGTGGAATTAGACCTTAAATCTCAGTTTCAGAACAGACTAGCACTTAGGAGCCTGTCACAACTTTCAACAAGATGTCAGATATTCTTAATACAACATTCAATATTGGTGCGGTTATACTGGTACTCTTAGCAGTATCACTTATTTCAATCTAGAAAGGAAACAGCAGTACAGGGAAGAAACAACACAGGATGCCTTTATGTCTATAAATGTTGTACTGGGATGTTTTTCAATAAAAACACATACCAGTAACCTAAATGGTTGTACTAGGGCCAGATCTTCCATATGAGACCAAGAGTCTCTGACTATTTAGATGTCTGTATCACACCAGTTTCACTAGTGTTTTGGCAGGTAATAGCATTTCCAGGCCCACATGAAAGCACCAGATCACATCTGAGAAAGAGAGAGTCTTCAGTTACCGGAGCATTTTGAATATATTCTTTCTAAGGTTGCTGAAATATATAAGAATTGGCAAGTTGAAAAAATAAAGCAATCCTCTTCAAAGGAACAAAACTGAACAAATCCATTCAGAAGATACAGTAACAAAAATAAATGGAAAGCTGTATTAGTGATGATTATATTGGCAGGTCTTCTCTGTCCATAACACATACTTGTGGAAAATGGTTACTACAGCTATAGCAATTCATATAATGCTGTCTGAATATTTTTATCTGAGACAAAACTATGCTGTTATCTCTGTGTATACAAGAAGAAAACAACTTCTGGAGAAGATTAATTCAAAAATATCTAGATTTTTAATTCCCTGATCTAGGTCCCAGCAGAAGCTTAGAAACTTTCAGCGGAAGGAGAAAGAGAAAAATTTCCTTATTTTATCTGATCCATGGGAAAACCTCAAGTTCATTGAGGTAGTCTATTGGTTTTAGGGTGCCTAGTGCCGGAAAGGAAAAAAAGGCTGCCCAAGCCTGTAGATAACCAGTTTGACTGACCTCACTCTGCAGCTCTAAGTTTGTTCACCACACATTCACATCAGTGCTGGTTCCAGCTCAGGAGAGCAGCTCAGGCATGTAGCCAGGGGTTTGCAGGGCAAGCCTGCTCAGCCCTCGCTTGGAGCAGCTTTAGGAGCCAGGAACCACACCCTTGCTTCCTGTCATAGCAGAGCAAGCCTAGAAGTCACAAAACCTATCTACTGGTTACACTGCCAGAAATGTGCATGTGTGCACCCAGTCCAGTGCTAATTAGTCTTCCTGGCACCAAAGCCTCAATCACCTATCCCAGGCCAAACAGCACACTGTGGGATTGTCCCACACTGACAGTCCTTCTGGAGATGCACACAAGGTCTGATGAAATGCCATCAACATTTCCCTCATCTCATCCGAGATGCTCTCCTGTCCAGATGAGGAGTGTGACTATTGCTCATCTTGGGCTGGAGGAGCAGATTCAGTGAGGATTTTGGAATATTGGATCCTCCAAGACTAGCAGGATTCGAGAGATCTGAAGCTCATACCAGATGAAAGCTCAGTGAGTCTCTCCTAATCTGTGCCCAATCTAAGATCAAACTTGCAATTCCTGGACAGTACCAAAAATACAACTGCAGCATTTCTGAGAGCAGAGCTCATGGTGCTGGGCTGAAGGGCCACAAAGACTGCAGGGTGTTTGTGTATGGTAAGAAAATTGGACATGGGGAAGGCAATCTGAATGACAGCTGCAGCTCTCTCAACCTTCCTCCTGCCAGGAAGCCCTTCAGCCCCACCAACTGTTGTCAGTGATTAACCATCACTATCAAAAAAGACTTCCAGTATTTTCATGACTTAAATATCTGAAGGGTAGTAGAATTGCGGCTAATTGCTCACCTTTACTATCACTATGATATCTGCATTACATTTTTAATAACACAAGAACATTGAAATAATTATGAAGGCTACAGATAACTTAAAATCTGATATCCTTGAACAGCTGCTTGTAAATGTTTCTTCATTTTATTCCACATTTATTTATCCTTTGAAGTAATTAAGGACTTAAACACTATTGTTTGCTTAAATACCAATGCACATTTCTGACATGAATAAACACAGAGTGAAAAGTAACAAATTGCTTATCAGAAAGGTACATTTGTTCTGCACTTTGAAGAACATCTGTAGTAGTCTGAAGGGCAGAAATCAGATCCCTGAAAGACGGTTTACCACGGCTAATTCTTAGAAAAATGAAACAACCAAAACCACTCACATGTATATAAGAGGGCTAGGATTTTTGCTTAAAGCCTCAAAGATTTAATTTTCAAAGAACTCAGCTAAGGATTCTGCATTCTCAACAATTCTGAATAATCAGGTCCAATTGTATGAAATCAATGATTATTAAAAAACAGACCCTAAATTTTACCCATGTGCTTTACATGAATGCCTTATATTTCTCTCTCCTCATTTTTAATTTTAGACTCAATCCACTGTTCACATTTCTAGGCATTAGCAGACATTTGATTGTTATTTTTCCCTTATGTTCAAACTTTTAGGTACTAGGCCAAGCCATGGCCTCAGCTGTGCAAACGTAAACCAAGCAGCTCTATTCACTTGAGTGAGTTTCCATTAGCGAAGGCGTAAGCAGGACTTGGCTCCCACACCTGATGCGCCTTACCACTCTTATAATCTCATGTTGGGATCTCAGAAACAGAAACACTCAAGTGTTCATAACACTGTGCTAAATATGTGTCTAAGTCTATTCCAGCTCAGGCTCTTACTGAAGCACCATTTAGGAACTGTTTGGCAAAAAAAAAAGGAGCTGGATTCTTTGACCCAAGCTTCTAAATTTACCATTTGACTATACATTTGTCTTTAAATGTGCTGTGACTCAGACATGCATTCACTGCAATTTGTGTACACACGTTTCATACGATCAGCCCTGTTTGCTTTCTGTGTAAAACAGAAGAGGTCACTGTATCTGAAACAAACCTGAACTTACAGCTAGAGTAATAAGTAACTTGAATGCAAACAGATCGAGCAATCTTGACCTAAAGTCAGCAGGAACCAGTTGATTTTCCTCACCGAACCCCTGCAAATGAGCTAAGTGGAAGAAGGAAACCAGCTACTTTGGGGAAGACAAAGAGCAGCTTTTAGTCTGATAAATGCAATCCCGCACAAGACCCTCTCTGCCTGACCAGGTGACCCCACTTCTCCCTCCCCAAGACCTGCATGCTCCAGCAAACTCTGAGTCCCTTCTCCCAGCTCTTGGAAGGAGGGGAGAAGTTTGCTATAGGGAGAAAGACTTTATAGCTCACCAGCTGTGTGAACAAACTCAGACATATTTGGCTTCTGTGAACTTGGCTAAATCAATGAAACATCAGAGCTCAAACTTGATGCTTTATTTCCTTTAGTCTGAGTTTCTGCTCACTATAAACGTGATCTGGAACAGCACGTGTGAGACTATAAAGCAAAAAAGAAATGAAAACAAAATGTGATTGTACATGAGATCAATTCCATGCTGACGTGATAATACGTTCAAAATTCTCATTTCTGTAGAAAGCTGACCACAGGCACTTCATCAATCAGTATTTCGATTTGTAATGTGTTCCGTATGGTTCTCTGTCATTACTTAATGGGGAACATCCCCTCTGAAAACATCTGACTCTGAGCTCTGCATCGAGAGAGCTGCTCGTGTTTCAACCACGTTTCCCAGAAACTGAACACTCAGCAACATATTCATTTTAGTGACAGCCACCACTAATGAGAAACAGCCATGCGTTTGTTGAATCTTTTACAAGCCAAAGAAATTTATATTAGCAGCAACAAAAAAGAAAAAAAAAAAAAAAAATAAAAAATCCAAGAGTCATTTACACGACAACTGAATCTCTAGAATCTCCAAAATCTCGATTTTAACATCCTAAAGCTCACACTGGGTTGGTGTTTGCACTTCTCTATTTTTTATTTTATAGTTTCTCTCTCTAGTTTTTATTTTGCAGATTTTTTTGTTGTTGTTGTTGTTGGTTTGGTTTGGGTTTTTTTTTAATCTCTAGTTAGGCCAGTTCTGATGTGTTCTGCATATCAGGAACAGGAAGCTGGGGCATGAATTGGAGGATTTATCACAAGGTGAGAGGTGGTAGAAAAAAATCAGTAAGTTCATCAGAAGTAAAAAGCTCATACAACACTCAGTGACAGCATTAGATTAGAAGGGCCTAAAGAAAGCAATTGGAAAATCTGTGGCATTTTGTTGGAGAGCTATATTATTTTCCTGCACCAGTTTTCTTTGCTCAGAACATCAGGGGATTACTAATCTGAAAACTTCTTGAGGTTTCATTGTTTTGTTTTAAGTTTGGGATTTTTTGGGGGGTTGTTTTTTTGGGGTTGGGTGTTTGGTTGGGAGGTGTTTGGTTGGTTTCGTAACAAAGAGGAGCAGCTGTGCAAGATTTTGAATTGCCAATATATGATTTTTTTTTTTAAATTACCAGACCCACAAGACAGGCAAGTTGTGAGGAAACTAAAATTTCAGACTACATGTAAGCAACAACTGTTTCAGAAGACTGGAGGTAACAAGTGCTGTACCTTTATTTAGAAGAGTCTCCACTGGTTGTTCAAGGCATTACTTTGAAATAGTCATTAAAAGCAAAAAAATAAAATTACTGGATGTTCAGGATGCTACAGAGCCAAATCGGCAGAATTTCTACAGAGAAAAGTTGTGTCTCACTAATCTTCTAAGAGTTACTTAAATCTACCAACAAGACATTGCCAAAGGGTAATTTATTTCCATAGTGAGCCTGACAAACACAAAGCAGGATACCAGGCAAAACTCAGCTATGGTAAGAATAAGGTTAGCAACTCTCCCAGATCATGGGCCAGATTGTCCCTTACTCTCAGGGACTTCAGCAGCATTTGTTCCAAGAGTAAATGCTTAGAAATGGAAGGAAGGGTTTTACAACCACTTAAATTTATGTTATGATCTTCTTCAAGGCAACTTACAAAGAATTAAAAAAAAAAATTAAAATAGTATTATAATTAATAATATTTTGAAGATAATCAAGTCAAAGTCAGAGATAAAAAGTCAACTCATATACTAACTTCAAAGCACGATTAATTAAAATTTCTCATTTTTTGAAATATACTTCAAAGGAATGCATTATGTTTCATCACACTAAGAAAGTTTATATTTGCCTCCTAAATTCACTACTTTTAAAACAATGGTCCCTCCAGAACCTCAGTTTAGCTCCAATGGCAATATTTCCATCTTCATTATAGAAACCAATATTTTTCTTGGTTGCTCATAAATAAAGGAAGAAATGAAATCCCAACCTCACAAGTGACACCAAGGCCACCTAACTTTTTTTAGATTACTTACCAGATTCAAACGGAAGAGTAAAGAATTCCATCTGTCAGGGTAGTAACCACCAAAATAAAAAAAAAACTCCTAGAAAAAACATGGTGTGAGCATCTGAGTCTCTGAAAAAGCATATCTAAGCAAGGACTTTTATAAAGGATCAGAATGTTTCAAACACTCTGAAATATAAGAGAGAACAAAGTTAGAAAATAGAAATCACAAATCTTGCTAAAGAAAAGCATTTGAAACAAAAGAAGAGGAAAATACCATAACTAGAAATTAAAAGAAAACAATTCAGAGAAAGACATTAAGCAGAGGTCAAAGCATCTTGATGAGTATTTGCAGGTTTACATAAAGGACATTTACTGACTTTCAAGCTGCAACAGTTATCATTTTATGCAAGAAAAAATGGTAGACAATGAAAAACAACAAAAAAACCAATTTAGAGGTTTGTTGGTAGATTTCCGGAAGCAAAGCCAAGGAAAAGGGAATACAAATGTTGTAATGTATAAGCAAAGCATGCCAGCGCCCTGAGCCCGAGCACCAAGGCCAAGCATCAACACAGCCCCAGCAAAAAAGAGAGCAAACTCTCAGGGCAGAAGTTAAGTATCAGGCTGATCCAGGTAAGCAGATTGCAGATGCAAAAAATAAGGTTGAAAGGATATTTTCGCAAAACAAGCAGCTGATTGGAAAAACACCTGAAGCTGACTTTTGGTGTGTGCCTCACCGCCTCGCTGATCACTCAGATTATTCTCTTGGCCTTTCAGTTACCTTCATTCAGAAAGTTCACGTGTGTTGAAATCTGTCGCTTTCATTTCTTTCATCTCTTAGCTCACACATGAATGACATGAAAGACTTTTCCACCTGGTGATAGAACTTGTAGGCTTTGTGCATTCTGTGTTCCTGTGAGGTGTTTCAGAGTGTTTCCCAAAGAAGGCCTCAGAGGTAAACTGCAACAACTACATGTGTTCAGGAAAATTTCCTTCTAAGCACTCACATTTGCCTCTGAAAAACAGATTATGCCAGATCTGATGCTGGCTAAAGTTTGGACTGAAACTTTCAGAGATATTCAATTTTTTTTCAATAGGTTAAAGCTGTCAGGGATGCTCCCAGCACATTTCAGTTGTTTGGAACCCAAAAACTGGGGCAGTGGTAGTTAAAGGTCTGCTGCTACCAATGTCCTACTTGATGTGGTGCAAACAGAGGAATTATCCCAATCCTCCTGCAGTGACAGGAAGCAGGGGAGAAGTGTTGGGCCATGCATATGCAGGGTCCTTGTCTGTCGGAGAGAAATTATTCAAAGTTTAGTATAAAAAAAGGTAAAAGTGAGATGAATCATGGATTATTTTCATCACATTAGTAAATGTTTAGCTAGCTTGCTCAGATATAATCCTGTTCCCATTTCTTTTGAGAAAATTAGAGAGGCTACATATATGTATGCAAGTATTTTTAAATAATAGCAGCAGTAAATGGTAATCTCTTGGTACCAGAAAATGTGCCAAACATTATTTTGCTTTTCTTTGGATTGTTGTACTGATGTTAAATGTCTTAATATTGCCATCCTCATAGGAAGTGAACACACTGAGAGGGCCAAACTCTGACTAGTTATTTGTGGACAAAATTTCAGAAAACTGAACTTTGGATACTCTACCTGTCCAAAACTGTCTTCCTGATGTTAGGTAGAAGGTACAGTTCAGGACTTTATTTCTTGCAGGGAAAGATAGAAACCTGATGTTGGAGTAGGTAGGCACACTGATCCAACCAATATGAATGGGAACAGCATCAGGCTTCAATTTGGAAAAATGGATTTCACTTGTTTTTTCTTTAAAGGGGTTCAAGGCTTCTAACCACAGGTAGAGAAGAAGAGCTTGCAGGGACTCATTTTCAATTTAATGCTGAACTGAATGAATGGAAGATCACCTAGCTCCTTCTGGACATAATCATATTCCAGAAAAAAACCTGGGACCTTGTTGACAGACAAGGGGTAAATGAGTAGAAAGAAGTCTTTAAAATGCTTTGAGCAAGTAGCTCCCCTGTTCTGTGTTGGTAGTTTACACCTCTCCCTCAGCCTGGCAAGGGAAGGAGATACGGGGTGTGCCTACCACATTTCATTTGCCAGGTACCTGCAGGGCACCAGCCTCGGGCTCCTGCTGCTACCACAGGCTTCCCATTGCTGATAACTAATTATTTATAACTAACAAGCACTGGCCCTGTGTTCCCATTACTTATTAGGATTATTGTGGTGATGACTCTGTTGCAGTAGGCTAAATCCCAGCTCCCAAGTTGGTTTTTATTTGCACAGAATTATTCTTAGTAGGTAAAACTTGACTTTGGCATGATTATTTGGTCAGCATTACTCTTCCATTTCCAGAGCTATGTGGCTACACCATTCCATTCACCACCAGTAATAAACTTACCTAGTTATTTTGCAAGAACAGATGGGCTGCCACTCTCTTCCTTGACTCTAAGGGTAGGGAAAGTAATTTCTAATCATATTATTGTTTTGGTTTAGGTTTTTTCATTCAAGAGTGAGGGAGAGGGTGACTCATGCTCTGTTTGCAGCTCAGCAGCTGCCTCCTACTGTCCCCCTGAATCATCAGTTTGGTTGCAGCGTTGCTGCCTTGGTCTTTATCGTTTGCAGAAAGGGCCTGATTAACCAGCCCTTGGTTTCATAGGCTTATAAAACATTCTTGCACAATTGGGCCAGCCAGCTTTTGTTAAGAAGGGATGCAGTGAAATCTGAGAATTGGATTGCGAGGGGAATTTGCAGCGTCAAAAGGAATTTAATCACAATTATTCTTTTCACTCCTTTTGGTGCTGATTTAAGTACTGGCTTTGATACAAGGTTAGTATAGGAAAGAACGGTCATTTTTACAGGGATCTTTCTGCAGCCATAGCTGAGCATTTTAAATAACTGCCATCTATGACATGTCAGCCTCTTCAGTTCTCTGAACTTACACTTAGTGTAGAATATCCTCTTAGTTCTTAAAGATCAGTATATATCTGCTTTGCACAAGATTAATAAAACAGTGGCATAAAAAGTGGATGCATAAACTATGAAAACTTGAAAACTTTGAAATAAATTTTTGAAATGGAAATCAAACACTATCAAAAAATTAACACAAAATTTCAGGTACGCCCTCCTGTCTCAGCCTTATTTTCCATGATATCACCAACAAGGAATCCCTGTAAACGGTTGCTGAGGACACAGATGAACCAGAAGGTCAGAAGTGCAAATTCAGGTTCCACAGCTGAGATTACAGAATGTCATTTTGATCCTCTTTTCATTGAGTGTATTGACAACAACCTCCTAAACAGTTCTGGGTCCTGTCACAAGCTAGACTTTGTGGATGTAGCTTTGAGTGCATAAAGTGATTTAGGGACTTAGTAAAGACATCCTGATTATCAATACATTAGATGTTCACTGTGGGGATCTGAGACTTATGCCCCATTATTAAGCCTGACCTTTAGCATGCCCTGATGTTCAGCATCCTTCAGTAACTGTGAGAGGGAATTTATGCTGTGCTGCTTGCCATGTGTGACTAACATAGCAATGGGGTTGATTTTCAGCTCTTGCTATGTGCCCTCTCCCTGAGAAGTGCTCTACAACAACAGCTATTAGTGACAAAAATAATAATCACCACCCTAATTTGTGTTATTAGTTACATGGAATTACAGGACATTATTTACCATTGGCTCTGCCCATAAAAATTGTAATTGTCCCTCAAAATACAAATTAATTTTATGGGCAAGCAAGACTGCTAAGCAACAATAAAAAATGCCATATTTATTAGGATTAGCCCACTCAAAGGGAATACATGAAGCTTCATAAATCTTATATTGCTTATACAATATAGAAACACTAATTTTATATCAAATATCTGACTTAACATTAACAACCGTTTTAATGTGTCAAAAGAGGTGTCACTATCAAAAAGCAATTATTGAATATATTCCTCAAAATATGAGAAAAAGAAAACCTTAACTTAATAAATACTTAATAATTTATCTGTAAAATACAGATAAATGTCTTCTTGGCTACCACCATTCTACTGATTAGACACTAATTCCAAAATACATAAAAACTTATGCTGTATATATATATACACATATAAAGATACATGTATATATATAAATATATATATCAGAATATATATATATAGTATGTAAATATATATAATATTGTATATAAATATATCAGAATTATATAAGTCTTGTAATAGCTGTTTCTTACTTAATATTGTCCTTCCATGGGCAGTAAGAACAGAAAAGTGTACAGATCTTTGTTCACAGAGTTCAGCATAGATAACCAATTTGTGATGAAAAGCTCTCTCGTGCCTGATCAACATGGCATGTTTTAATATATAGGCAGCATAGTACTTCTGACATCTTCTAATCATACTGTTCTCTGTGTTCAAAATATTTAGATATTTTAAAAATGTGGTATCAGGTGTTTAGTTAGACTACTGTCACCTAATAAGCTTTCTTGGAATTCAAAACATTGCTTTTTCATATACCTTTAATCATTCCCTGAGTGTAACACACATATGAATCTTTCATTACAATAAATAAAGGAAATAATTTCCCAACACGGTGCATATTTATTCGGGATTCACAGTCCCTTCCATTAACAATTGTAAGTATATTTCTCTGAATTTGTGTTGGGGAAGTTAATGCCCCAAAATCAGCATTTTCCACAGCAGCCCCGTGGATGGTGCTCAGCTAAAGGCACAGCTGTTGGAGCAGTTCTTTGTGCGGGTTACCAGGGAATGCCCACAGAAAGCCTGTTTGTGTGCTCCTCTGGGGGAAGGGCTTCTGCACATGCACTGAAATGTATTTTCTACTCATGTACAATCTCCTTCCAAGTTTTGAATCTCCTGGCACATTTTTATACTTCCTGATGACCACACCATCATCATATAAAACATTACTTGAAGAAAGAGAAAACAGGTGGAGGCTCAATTTTAGAGCTTCCCATTCTGCCCTCACTGCTCCTTCCCACCAGGCTGCCCTCCTTTTCCTCCTCCCTCCCCACTTCAGTTACCCAACAAAAACCAACAAGTGAAAAACTAACCAAGGAAATGTTTCATAAGAAAAAATTCCATAGCACCCTCTCCCTGACACACACACACACACAAAAGGCAGCTTTGGTAATAACCACAACCATCCACTAAATCCAAAAAAGCCAACATAATGAACATACAGAAGTGTGAAATTTGTATAAACTGTAATATTCAGTTAGTTCTGGGCAGAACAGCTTTAAAATAAGTAGGGTTGACATTTGATTAGAAAGGGACACTTTTTTCTTTCTTTTCCTTTCTCTTTTTTCTTTCTTTCTTTTTCCCCTTTTCCCTCCCTCCTTTCTTCCTTTTTTTTTTTTTCTAGAAATGAATTATATTTGAAGCTCACTGGAGCATAGATAAATGCAAGCTAACATATTTTTAACTTGATTACATTCTGCAGTGATGTATAGAGGCACATAGCTACAGTAAGTGATTCCATGGAGAGAGAGGGGGAGGGAGAGAGGGAGGGAGGGGAAAGCCCTCTGCGAATATGATAAGGAAAGCTGGGATGAATTGTGGGCTCTGTTCTCTGTTATCCAAGGGTGGCTAGCTGCTGCTGCACTAAAGGCCTTTATTCACTGCCTGTGGGAAAGTGGTGGGCGAAGGCTGCGTTCTCAGTTACACTGCACATGCAGATTTTAATTAGCTGGATTAAAAACAAGACCGTATCATGTCCTTTAGCAGTATTCTTTCTAGAAACAAAAGATTTTCTTTCCTGGCTTCTGCAAGCAGCACAGTACAGCATTAATAAAAATAAGGTCATGGCAGTTCAAGATGAAAGGTCACACATGATAGAAACTCTATGTGAGGGGGACATCATGTTTATCTCTGTGATAAAGGAGCTCTGTCCAGGCAGGTCAGCATGCCGTGCCTCAGCAATAGGAAAATATAAACATAAGGAGTGGATAGATGGTGGAATGGGGAGTTTGGAAAAGTGAGTTCAGTTGTGGAAGTAGAAAAGGGAGGGGAAAGGAGAGTGAGTTGTTAGAGACAGAATATAAGCTGAAAGGATCCAGCTTTAAAACAGCCAAAGAGGGTCAAAAAGAGCCTGAGATGAAGCTCGGGGTGCTGGCTTCAGAGCACAGCTCAGAGCCTGTGCATAGTGAATGAGCATCGAGCCAGCAGGCAGGGACTACCAGCCTAGGCCACTGGGCTACGTCCTTGCACACCGAAGCCCACTCAGGCATGGGCAGAGCCTGCACCCTCCTTCCACAAAGGGACCATGGACTCATCCCTGGGTCAAGCTTCAAGCCTCTAATTCCAAAGCCTTCCCAGCCTGAGTACTTGGGCTGAGACTGGGGTTTTTATGTTTTATTTGGACCACCACAACTGTTGTGTTGGGGGTTTGTATCTTAGGGTTTTGTTGTTTTCTTTCCTTTTTTCTTTTTTAGTGGGGAGCCAGGCTTTCCCCCAGTGAGGGCCAAAGGAATCTGCATATGCTTCCAAAGGAGAGTTAGCAGCTCTCTAACCCACAGCCTCCAAGGCTTTGCCCTGGAATGCACTGAGCTCTTTCAACACCACCGTTATCAGTAGGAGGGAGATGCAAGCCCTCCTTGGTTTCTCACAAGATCAGACTGCAAAAATAAACACATTATGGCCTTACAAACCTTAACTGATGCACTGGTCTCAGTAGGTCTGAGAAGAGCCACTGCCATGTGCAAGCATCCATGGGAGAGTGCTTCAAGATTGAGGGGCAAGACAGAAAAGGGAAGGAAAAGGGAGGCAGAATTAGATAAGGTCAAGTGTCCCTCCTCCTCTGTTTTGTCATACTTCCTGCTTTTCAAAATCCAGCTCAGTGCAAAAATACCAACTTCTGAGTATATCATTCTGGGCAACAACTTGTTTTTTTGCTTCATAACATTTTCATTAAATAAGATTTGCACAGCCTTGGCCAGGTATGACAATGCACATGTAGGGCTCTACAACCTCCTTTAATGAGACTGATCCACGAATAGGTCAGTTAAGAAACAGTCTTTTTACCCAAAAAGGAACACTGGGTAAAAGCACACAATCAAGTTCTAATAGTTCAGCAAGGTGCTGCACATCAAGTGACCACATTAATTAAGAGCACACTCAACCTGTAGCAAATCTGAAGTGAAATATGCATTGCCTTAAAAGTTGTAGAAATTGGTATTTGTCAGCTTCAGAAATTCAATATGGCTGAGCTCTAAGAAAAGTAAGGGCTGGTGCTGGAAACCAGAAACCTTCTGGATAAAACAATACAGTCTTTTTAATTCTGAGCAACAATTCAGGATAGTAGTTACCTACCAAACTGATAGTACAATGATTAAATTGTCCCACTTTTGCTGCTGCTGAGATCATTGGAAAATCATGATTTAATTCAATACACATAGGTAATTCTCTGTAATCTCAGTAATACAGCATGGCCTAATACAATAATTTTGTATGATGAGCTTTTTAAAACTACTCAGACTTCACTGCCATTTATCTTCAGAATAGAGAAAAAGATTCAGGCATGAATTGCCTGATTCTGATTTATGTTACTGCAGGCAGAAGTATAACACAGTACTGTGAAGTATAGTGTTCCATGCCATAATTAGCTCTGGAAACACAGAACACGAACTCTCCAAACTACCTTACACTGTATTAAGGATATATCAGGCTTATCCAAACCCACCCCCAGTGCTCTGACTTCGAAAAGATCCTGATATAACAACGTATTCATGTCCTCTATGCAGGGTTTAAAATAAATTGCCTTCACATTATGTGAAATAAGTTGCCACAGAAATCAAGGGGAGTTTTATGTTCACATCAGTTTAGCATGCTTAAGTGACCACAAGCACCTGGTGTGTTTGTGTCTCAACACCTCATTGCTTTTTACCCCTATATCCAAATATGGCGTTGGTCACACATGTTCTTAGCTACTTGCTCAAAGCCATAGGAGATCCTTCATCGGGGAGCAGAGCTGAAGCTGGCATTTACAGAAGCTCAGCTTGTGATGAAAACCTCTTGGTAGTTCAAAACTAACAAGTTTTGAGCAGGCAACAACCCAATTTTATTAGTCTATGAGATTTCAAAAATTTTCACTGCTCACTTGGTAAAAAATAAAATGAGAAAAAGAATCCAAATGTGAAGGAGGTGAACAACCTAATGATTATACTTCTCAGCAGCTTCTGGTTGCTGAGGCCAGTAGGGGTTTCCTGTTGACTCCTGGAAGAATTACTGAGGTTTCCCTTTGACACTAAATAAACTAAACAAGACCAGCAAGGCATGGGCCTGAAACCATCCATACTACTAAACTGGTCCCTGGCATGGTTTTGGTGCAAGCCTGCTAAAGCTCTTCCAGACAATGCCAAAGCACAGCTTGGGTATTGACCCAGGTCAGGCACCATCTCCAGTAGATATTTTGGATGTGGCCACTGTGATTTGGAGGGCAAGAGAGTTTAGCTGTGTGGATTCAAGCTCTTTCATGCCAGTTGGCCTCCAGGAAAAGTCTCTGACTAATTTTGTTTAATAGTTTAGATGTAGTCAATGTGTCCAGGTCTTCCTTTCCTTCCAGTCTTGCCGAAGCCAGCAGTCAGTGCTTCCAAGCATTGGCAGTGTGACATGGCATTCAGCAGGGCGACAGAAGTGACATGATTTCACCATGAAGCTCTCTGAAATGCAACAGAGTTCATTATATTTTAAAGAAAAGCACTATAATTGGGGGAGTGGATTGAAACAGACCTAGACGTAATAAAGAAACCAAAACAGAAAATGATACAAACAATTGAAAAATGAATAGGCTAATTACTTTCAATTAATTCGGGGCTATTTCTCCATTGCTATAAAGCTGTCTGCACAATAAATAAATGAATAAATAGACAGTATTTTTTAATAAATACAGACTGTGATATTATGTAAATTCCAGGTACACTGTTAACAACACTAAAAAGAGAAAGCATTACTTTAAGTATAACACAACCTGGTAGGTTCTAGATGAAAGAAAGCATTTTAAACAAAGACCCTCTAGTTTAAAGCAATAATTATCAACATGAGGCTTATATATAGTATGTGGCAGCTGTAACAACATTCATATCTCAGTGTGCCTGGTCTCAGGCAGAGCAAGGGAAGTGCTGAAAACAGTAGCATTCCTCATGGATCTGCTCCAGATCCCACAGAAGTCGGAGAGAATCTACACTCCATGCTTGCTTTCACACTTGGGCAGCACAGCTAATGTTGAGCAAACAGACCACAGCTATGTGGCTCTCCCAGCAAGCCAGGCACATAAGAAAAAAAATCTGTTCCCTCCCTAAAGTCAGGATTTGGGTGAGGGGGAGGAAGAGAAACACAGAAGTGGCGCTGCAGGTACCTGGTTCTCTCAGCAGAGTCTGTCTTGCTCTGCCCCTGACAACTGTAACAGCTTAGAAGCCCCCCAAGACCCATTGGGCAAATAACCATGGTGGAGGTTGTTTTTTGAGGGGGAGAAAAGGGAGTATGGTTTTATTTATTATTATCATTAATACGATGTTGCAAAACATTGCCCCTGCTAGAAATAATCATAACAAAATATCAAATCATCAAAATGAACATGAGTCTTGGGCTCAGCTGGCTTACACGTTCTGGAAAGGTCATTAGTTTAAAGTTTCTGCTGCTGGGAACTGAGAAACAATGCCATCTCTCAGGAAACAAATCCTTCTTTTTTAATGCTGCCCTGCCCTCCTGATGTTCCTACCGCACTTCAGATTATGTTAAGGGGAAAGAGAAGAGAGCTGATCCCTTCTCCAAAGAACATGGCCATTGCACTGGATAAGAAGACAAGGGCTGGCTCACAAGGAAGATCATTCTACAGCTTCCCAGTCACAGACTAAGGCCTGTGAAAAGTGAACCCTGGCAATTTAAACAGTACAGCAGAGAGACATCAAAAGCACATGTGCTCTTCCACACCCTCAGCTTGCCCAAGCTAAAGATCCTGAAGGAGAACTCCAGCAGGCAAGGTTGGATCTACCTAGCAGTGAAGCAGACTGAAAGTTTACTGTGTTCAGCTTGCTTAGCTTTCCCACAGTATTTCGTGTCAACACAAGTCAAGCTAAGAGCACAGACTCTCACTGCTTGATCAGATGCAGTCACTCAGATGTTTTTTCCTGCCTGCTCTACACTAGGAAGTCAATATGAGGTAAGAAGCAGCACAGGAGACCCCCTACGGTGGTGCACATTAAACTGAAGGAATGGTAGCCCATTGTGTGCAAACTTACAATCACACTTAGGAGAGATGACAGGAGGTAAACTAATTTCCAAGTCATGCCTAAAATTACTAATCCTATCTGTTTAGTTGCTGGGCTCCTGTTTTTAAATTTAACAGCATTTTTTAGATTTAATTTCAGTTTGATGGTATCTGTTCCAACCAAAATTACACACAAATATGGACTTTGTAAACCTCTGTTGAGCTCTGACCTATATTTCTGATCTGAAACCCCAGGATTACCTTGGTAAGTGACAAATCACTGAAAATAAAAACCAAAGCTCATAACTGATATAAAATGAAAAAATAATGCCACAAATGAGAAACCAAAACAATTATTGGAAAATGTGTTCTCTACGGATCTAGATTTAATAAAGATTTTCTTTAGGGCCGCAGAACTGATTCTACTGTGGCAAGCACAATGCAAAGACACTTTGCTCCCAAAGACCTGACACCAGCATCGCTATTGTGTGGCACAGCTTTAAACCTGCACTGAAGCAGTGCTGTAAATCAGGACTCATTCCACCAAAGTCAATGGAGCTAAATGACCGTAAAACTGGTGTGAGAGAGAAATCAGGTTATTAAACTCTCTGTAGAGCTTGCACTTGTCTCACAACCTGTGTTTGGTCAGGCTGTATTTTATTCATTCAGAGCGTAAAATGAGAGCCTCAAACTAGGAAATAAATATTTGATTGTAGTTGAGCTATGCTTGGTATAACTTGATGATACTAAACTCTTAGCATAAACTTCTCGGCCCATATCCAGTAATATTGCCTGAATTTGAATGGAAGTGTCTGATTCTAACCTCAAACAGCAACTTGCACCATCTTCTGACCACAGTCTAATGATATGAAAACCCAAAAGCAACAACGGGCTTCCTTCTTTGGCCTGGAAAGGAAACCTGACAAGGTTTCTCCAGAAACAAGAGAAATTTTTTACCTCTCAAATAGTGGTAGTAGATTGATTCTGGTTCTTTCTCTGGGACAGAACTTAGTATTTTATGTTATGCTACTACTGAAAACAGGAAACCAAGGCCAGGAACCAGAACCTCAGAACATCTACCATCCCCTCTACTTTTTGAATACGGGCTTTACTTTCTATTTTATTACTCAGAAGATAATTTTTGCCTAGATTTTCAGTGGGCTGAAGTACACAATATTGACTGCTGGCTGGCTGGAAGGGATCTCTCGTTCAGGAGCCCTGGAGCACCTTCATTGCACTGCAAGTTCAAAACACAGGTAGGAAATTTAGGTTGTCTAACCTGCCCTGCAGAGGATATAAAATCCTCTGAATTCAGGTAACGTGGCCCTATGAATCTATGGGCCAGGAGAATAATTCCTCCTTAAAATGGACCTTTAAACTCCATGAGAATGTCATCCCAGTGCTCACTAGCAGGCAGACAGCACACAGGATTTCAAGAGTCCTTTTGAAGGGAAGAATAACAATGTAGAGGATGTTCAGGGTGAATACTGAGCACACCTCTGACCCCCTCACCTCCAAAAAGGCATAGCTGAAGGAGGAGAGCTAAAGCAGGATGCAACAAGGATTATCTGACGAGTAGAAAAGCTTCTCTACATGGAGAGTTTTCGCGGCAGAGGATTCCTTGGAAAAAAGTTGGAAAAAAAATGACTGATGAGTAGTTGACATAAAATTATTAAAAACAAGAAAGTATACAGTAAAAAATTATTCAGCATTTCTGAAACCATAAAAGCTAGGAGGACTTACTAGGAGGACTAGGACTTGCTAGACTAGGCAGACTAAGGGACAGAGTGTTTTGTTTTACAGAGACACTTGGTGTTGTAAAGGCCAAAACTGTAAAAAATG
Organism: Platysteira castanea; assembly: GCA_013397175.1. Lineage (NCBI taxonomy): Eukaryota > Metazoa > Chordata > Aves > Passeriformes > Platysteira > Platysteira castanea. Next base: position 266,640 of record VYXC01006691.1, on the reverse strand, counting down.
CAAACAAAACACAGTCACATATATTCTGAAAAAAAAAGGACCCATAAAGGGCTACTGAATGTGGAGATATGGATTCCTTCACTCTTCCTTTCTTTGCATGCATTTTGAAGATGTGATCATTTTGCTCTGCAGAGATTCCTAAGTCCATATAATTTGATTAATTTTTTAAAAAACACTTACTATTCTCCACTGTCCAAAGTTAATATAGAAGATGGCGGTTTTACATATATATTCAAAGGAAAAATTATTAACTACATATTAAGAAACTGGCACATCCAGACCTGGATTTCAAGTTCTTAAATGTTCAGAGGTATCTGGAACATATTTAACGATTTGTGTTATTAGCTATATATTGTGTAGTAATTTAATACATATCAGGGAGTATGTGCAAAAATTGTTCAGCGTGGAGCTCCTGATTCTGATTTCCAGCTACATTGTAATTTTAAGGCATTCATTCATGCTTTTTGGGTTTGGCCCTTGTGTGGGTAGTGGAAAATCATGATAAAAGAGCCATCAGAAAACATGAAGAAAAAATCAAGGAAAAGACACTTGGATTTTTTTCTTTTTTCTTCAATCAGAGATCCCAAAGAGCCAAGGTAAGCCCAGAGTTTTTGCAATACCAGCCCATAAGCCTCTGTCTCTGTACAGAGGGGAGAAAGATGTTGGAGAGGAAAGGGAGTAAGCCCTGGCCTGGGTCAAGCAGGTGCATTTTAAGGGTTTCACTGAGCTTGCACCCTGGCTGCCAGGCTACCCTTGCACCAAATGCCCTTTCCACTCTGTTTCAGTTTCTGTTTTCTCCAGGTGTTAAGGAGCTTTCTGTTTTATCACAGGGTAAATNTAAATCTGGGTTTGGCAGATACAAAAAAAAAAAAAAAAAAGTGTGCATTTCATTTTCTCTGGGAAATGTAAACAGCATCCACCCAGCCAGCACTACCAGTTGGTGTAACAGCAGAAAAAGCTCTGGCTGAAATCTGCGTTTCGCCTCCTGAGTGGAACATACAGATGAAAAACGTAAAATAATTACCTTGAAAAGGTTCATCCATTCATCTTGCTGGCACAAAGCCCTCCTTTATTTATTTTATGGGATCTTAAGGATCTTGATTCTCTTTTTGGCTATGTAAAAAAAAAAAAAAATGCTACTAGTTAAAAAAAAGCATCAAACTCTAAAAGCATTCAGACAGGGAGCAGTAGCTTTAGCCTTCTGTTTGTGCAATTCCAATAGGTGTATTTAAATGTAAATGCTACCCTTTCACCCTTGAGCCACCTATTCTTGCAGCCAGCAGAAAGAGAGCATTCATGGTATAATGTCTTTATGAGGACAGATCTTATACTTAATTTCTCATGTGAATCCAACTCTTTTATAACACATTTTTGTGAGATTAAAAGAACAATATTAGTCTAGTGGCTCAGCAGCCAGATCACTGCTCTGTCACATGGGAGACGTGGGTTCAAAGGGATGGCAGGCAACTGTGCTGGGAAGTGCTTGATGGAAACTGCAGCCACGGAAAGATTCAGTCCTGCACTCTCACGGAATTGTTTAACTTCACATTATCTCCTCCCTCGGGCCAGACAGAGCCTCTCTCCCTCCAGCTCCTTACTGGAAACCATCCAGCTGCTGTGCCCTTACACAGAGCTATTGGAAGGGTTTGAGACCCCAGCTCCTTGAACCATTCTCATTAGCCTGCATTTGCACAGTAGGGAGGATTTTCAGAAAGGAGAAGGAACTTTCTGAGGATGCATTTGCAGACAAAGTCCCTTTGCCTGCCCACGCGCTGAGTCCCAGTGTGTTGGGATTATCCGAGCTTGTGGCATGGCTGCACCGCACAGCTCGTGAGCAGAGGCACAACTGATAAGAGGAACAGAGCAGCTCAAATCCTGTTATGTCAGGGGAGAGTCTCACAGAACCTAGAGAGCCCTAAGTGTTCTGTGTTAGGAGATTTATTTCTCGAGTGGGGAAAAGCCTCAGTCCATTTTGGCTAAGCAAATTGAAAAACAAATTATTTAAGCACAGGCCAAGAAAACTGTATCTTACGTTGCCCCTACTGAATCAAAATAAAGCATAATTTTTTCCCAGAATACTCTTTTTGCCTCAGTCTGGAACATGGTTACATGTGACAAACGTCAGACTTTGGCTTTGTGACACCTCCATGCAAGAATAAATACATTTTGGAGCATGGCCCTAGGGCATCTGCAAGACAGCTGTACTGTGCACCGGTGTATGTTCAGCCCTCCTGATTAGTAGAATTATTATTCTTTTTGTGATGCTTCTCAGAGGACACAGTGATAAGGGGTCTTTGTGCAGAGCGACACTCAAATGCTTAACAATATGATATTTTTCTCCTTGGATCTTATAGCCCAAGCACAAGCCATGTTATTTTCTTGCTCTTTAGCAGCTCTGTGACGCAAGACAGAGAGGTCTGTGTGTGCTGCAAGCACCAGCACCAATGTCAGGCATCCCACTTACTTCCCTCACTTCCCCTTCCCTTGATACAGAGCATATGTTTCATTGTGGCACCAAGCACAGGAAAACTGAGGGGAAATAGCTTATTATTTTAGGAGGTGCAGGACCAAGCACCTGGAACAGTGAAATACTTGGAAAGCACTTCTGTAAATGTTTTAGGCTGTAATATATTAAACAATTAAGAGGTGTTGGTATTTCTCTGCTCAAGGGCATTTAAAACAGGGAAGTCCCCTTTAAAGGCACCAGAGCGGAATATATATGGTCATGCTCTTTAAAACAAAAACTACCTGGTTTTCCCCCCCCTTTCAGCAAAATGTCCAAATTTCAGCTGACTTGCTCTTTCAGCAGAGGAAATGAAGCCAGATTATTTTAATGCTGCTTTAGATGGCTAACTTCTTAAAAAAAAAAAAAAGGGGGGGGGGGGGGGAAGGGAGGAAGGAAAAAAGTCCAAAGAATAGAATTAGTTACCTTGAAAGGTCCATTCAGGTAATTTAGAAAATTGTTTTGCTAATAACCTTAATGCATTGCTTGTGTACCCAGGACTGTCAGCACTACAGGTTACTACCGGTTAATCAGTAAATTGCTGATACCAGCTACAACCAACCCTTAAGAAATCCTGTATCTCTTAAGTCTTTGCTTCTATTTTCCTGACAACAATACGTCAGTCGCTATGCAACACCAAATTAGCATGAAAGAATAAGAACCTAATACTGACAATTCTTAGCTGAGCACACAGACAAAATTAAGTGCAGTTAATGAATGCTTAGTTAATTCTTAGAAAGCTCTTCTTCATGCCCTTTATAGCACAGTGAAATGCAAGTTCTTTTAGACAGTTACACAGAGAGAGATATGCTTACACACACATACATGCCCCACACATAGGTAGCCTGCATACACATATACACATATAGATAAATTCCAAACAGACTAGGTCTAGGAAGTTTTGTAAGAGAAACAAGAAAAAAATTACCTACTGGTTTCTATAACACCAACAAGTGCACAGATTCTCTGGAAAAACTTCAGAATTGTCTGTTCAAATATTTTCTAAGATTATGTTAGCAATCATTTTCACCAAAATAGTTTTCTGACCAAAAAAAAGATGACTTTATAGAACCTAAAAATTGTTAACAGAGGAAAATGCCTGCTTCAAGTTGCTTGTAAGAAAACAAATACAGGATTTGCAACTTCTGTGCAGTTCTAGCTCCAAAGAAAATATGTCAGGCTTTTGCTTTAATCACTTATCTCACGGCAGCCCATCAGATTAAGAAGAAGAAGAAAAAAAGTATTAAAACTTAGTGAGTTACTGGAATCTTCTGGAACTGAAAACTATACAGATGGTCTGCAACATATTTGTATAGAAGATGCTCAATTGTTGATGGGTTCCCAACTATTATAGTGGCATGGTAAGGAGGCAGATACTGGGCAGTGAGCACTGAGCAACTGTTGTCACTGAGCCTTCCCCTCTTGGCTGCATCCCCACTTGCCCAACGAGCAGTTTTGGTCTCCCAGAGCAGAGACAAAGGTTGCTTTGGAGAAGCCGGGAAGCCTAAGAACACCATGTAGATTTAGGACTGGATAGGAGGTATTGTGCGGAGGCCATGCCCATTACTCATCCGCTGGCAACGGGCTCTCTTCCTTTTGTCTGGAAAGACGGTAAACTTTCAATGCCATCTGAAAACAGAAGGCCTTTCACAGAGTGCAAGAACTCTGCCATCTCAATCATGTGAAAATATTGTAAACACTCTCCCAGCCCCCATTCAGCTGTCGAAAAAGCAGAGCTAGAAAACACCAAACAAAACAGGAAGGAAAGAAAAGGGCGTGCATTGCGCACTTTGGTTTAATTTATATTTTTTCTCTGAATAGGAATTTTTCTTGGTATTTTCTTTCTTTTTTCCCTTAATGTTAGTGAACAGGGTTAAGTAGCTATTATGGAGAAAAGGCAGTTAAAAGCCTATTCTATGTTTTATTTAGATGAGGAAAAAAAGGTCCAGTGCCCAGCAGTTTCTCTCCAGCAGAGCAGCTCTCATATTTCCTTACAGCCCCTGCAAGAATAGATTTCAAATGTGCTGTGGGACTTGAATTTCTCTTCCAGTACTCAGGTTGACCCACTGCTATGAACTTTTTCCAGAAGAGTCTTCTCCCCAAACATTAAACATCACCAGTGTTGTATTACTGATATACCACAACATGTGCAGAGTGGGAAGGGGTTCACATTCACAGAGAAGAACATGTTCAGAAAATACCTGCATGTGTGTGTGCATATATATGTTTACACGTATATCAAACATACAACATGCGCAAAAGTACACGTGTCATTTGCACAAAATTCTTAAACTACTGGTTTGCCTGATGACACCTTTTATGTGGGTTCTGCTGGTGCACTATACCCTTAACTCCGGACAGTTGTTTTCACAGGTATTTCAAGCACAACATGTAGTTATGTAAAAGTGATGTAGTTCCTTGCTCAAAAAAGGTTGTGTTCATTTTGCTGAAGTCGGGGACTACTTGGAATTTCGCAGGAACTTTGAACCATAGTAACACATTAGCACCACAATTCTTCACTATTTGAAGTGTGAGGTTTTCATTTAGATTGGTCTACTTAACACCAGAGAGGGGCAAAGAAAAACAGCTCTGCTGGTGGGAAATACACTTTGTTCCTTTTTGTTCAGTTTGGTCCTGAGCCAATTCTGAACAGAGCACAGATAGGCAAGCCTGGATGTATTCCTGCTCCCTCAAAGGCAAACACTCTGCTCCTAGCCTAGGAAAGGGTCAGCTGTCATCAGTGACTTCCAGAGGGACCTATCACTCCTGTATTATTTCCTATGAGTATTCAACAAACGGTGCCCACTGATGGAAATCAGTCTCCAACAGGACAGTGAAAACTGACAGCTATAGGAGCACATCATGTACTGGGGAGGCTCTTTTACCCAATTTCCCTTCACTCTCTGGGAATGAATGCAGACAGTTTGCATAAGTAAGAAAGAATAATTTCTTACTTAAATAGACTGATATGTGTTTGTAGACCAGTTGTGCTATCCAAGAGCAAATGTAAAAATGCAAAACAAGTGATGCACGAGTCCATGAACATTTAAGCATGTTTGGTGCTTTGTTCCCCTCAGATGTACCAAACTAGGCTGTCCTTTGACATCTCCTTGTGTATAGGAGTCCATGTGCACAAGAAACAGAGGCCTGGGAGTTCACTGTGCTCTCGGATGTTCCTCAGACCTCTCATGATATTGATTTTGGTATCTAAGGCATCTTGTAACTTTCTGCTCTGGCTTCTGCCCTACAAGAGGAAGGACTCGGAAATGCCTTTCCCTGTGCTAGAGATGTGCTTCTTTGTGCTGGCGAAACCAGCAACTACTTGCTAAGCTGACATTCCTGTTCCTGATTTAAGTAGATTCCAAGGATCATCATGCACAAAAATGCTTGAGAACCTATTACCAAGTAGTGCCAGATGTGGCGCATTGGGAGGGAAGGTTTTCCTCACCACCTCTCAGTATACACATTATGCAGCAATATGGTCTATTTGATTTAGAAGTTCAGCACTTAAATTCTGTACTTTCTCCAAAAAAGAGTGTATATTAGTATGCTTAGATAGCCACTTGGTTCTTCCATACACACTATGAGAACACATGATCATAGGTTAAAGAGTTAGGAAAAGTAGTTGCCAATAACTGAAGCAGAGGTTGATAAACTGCCCAACATTATAAATTCTCAAATGCATTCCTTGGGGCTGCCTTGCACACGCTATCTCAACACTCCCTTCCTCCCCTCTGCATTTTATAAAAAGAAGCTGCAATAAATTAGAATTTTATGAGACTCCAAATAAAAACCTTCACTAAAATTGAAAACAAGACATGGATGTAGAAGCATATGGAAGGTTTATGAGAGCAGAGGAAAAAAAAATTATCCCAAGGCAATAAAAAACCTGTCTGACTCTTTCTTGGTCTTCACAAACCAAGAATTACCAGAGACAGATGAAGTTTTGAACAATACAGTACTAGTAGATCTTACAGCAAAGAGACATTATAATTTTTCCTTATTGTTCTGATGCAAGGCAGCCTGGTAACAAGTACTCTAAGACACATTTTCTGAATTTCTTTATAAAATACTTCAAAGTTATATATGGAAATGAGATACCTTTCTGCTTTGATCCTTAGTATAAGGTTAACCCAGCAGAAGTGGCTTCCTGGCCTTTAATACAGGTCTCTTTGGAACTAAACACTGCACCCTCTGAATTCTTGCACTAGCATTTGAAGTATTTTATGGGATAAAGGGAGTTTTGTTTAATTTATATTTTCATCTTTGTTCCAAACCTCAAAGTGATTAATTCTGGCCACTGTATACATAGTTTTACTCCTAACTCTTTTTTTTTTCCAGTAGTTCTCCCATGCTCACTACTCCCTGCCTCCAGAATGGTGTGGGTATGGGATTTTGTTTAGACAAATGACAGAGTGGCTATTAGGAATTGTTTTGCTTAATTTTTAAATACAATACTCCACATTCCAGACATTTCTACCAAACATAGTGGTTTGAAAATGAAGAACTGTGCCAGTGATGAAATTGGGTCTGCGTCTAAATTGACAAAAAATACTTTAAGAATTTTTATATTTTTCCTCTCTAAAATGAGAAACTTCAGGGCTAAGTTATAGGGATATGGCTTAGCATCTTATGTTAGAAGTGAGAATCCTGTAGTACATTTTGTTCTTTGAAAATAAATGCAGGTTCTGTGCTCAGTGCCCAAATAAAGCCTCTAAACTGCTAATTTTTGTTTATAGAGGATACAAATTATAACCCATAACAGACAATATTATATTGGCTTAGAAGTATACTGATTTTATGTTCCTGATAAACTGATCAGTTGTGGAATGGTTAAAAGTTGTAGCTGTTAAATTATCCTTGTTTCTGATACCCAGTTAAAAATTAATTCAAAGTGTATGCAAGTGTGTGCTATTGATGGCAAGGATTGCTCGTCATGCCGCATCCCTCAGCTGCCAAAGGCAGAGAAATTCTGGAAAAAAAGGTGAGAAAACAAAGTCGAAGACATCCCATATCAGAGTGGGAGAAGTGTTTTTACAGATAGACAAGCTCATGGTCTGGGGAGGTGGTGTTTTCACAGAGAAGCTGTAGAAGCTGCCCAGGGCTCTGTGCTCATAAGATGCACTCTGTCTTGGAAACAAGAATGTACCTAAACATCATAGAAAGAAGCATCTGAAAGTACCCGGGGTTTTGCATCTTGCTTTAGATACAATCTTACTGAAACTCAGGAGACCTCTTCTCAGTGCTGTGACTTAAGCAAACACCATGGAAATATCATTCTCTCAAAAGAAAACCAAACAACATTGTGACACACAATTCATTAAGAGCTCTTGTTTGCATGGTACCTTGCAGAAGCTGAGAAGAATTAAGACACTTGTGTCTTCTTCTACATTAGAGAGGAGAGGTGATGAGAGAGGAGAGCTGAGATATTCAGACCTTGAATAGGATTGTGCCCAACTTCTATTTCATTATTTTTGAATGTCCTTTGATTCTTTTTCTATTTCAGCCCAGTCCCCAGTTTTCTGTGTGCAGTCCCATTGACTCATTCAAGACGTTCTTCTCTGGTATCTGCAGAATATCACAGATATTGGCAGAATATCACAATTTTCAGATATTGAACAAGATGTGCATAATTATTTAAAGATGGGCCTATAAACTCAGCTACCGAATAAATACAAACTCTTTACACCTTTCTTTATGCCATAAAGGATGAACTCACACAATTCTACAAGAATTGACGTTAGGGATTTGAGAGTAATGACAAGAAGTTTATTTTCTCTTCATTTCTTACAATAGCTGTTACAAATTCTGACCTTTCTTTTTTTTTTTTTTTCAGACACCATTCCTAATAATTATTCTTTCACTCCAATTATTTTTCCACACAAAAATACTTATACTTAAATACTTCAAAAATGAAGAGCACTACAGGGAAAATCAAGCAGTCCTGGGAGTCTCTTAAGATCTTCTGGATGCCAATCCCAAGCAAAGGCAGGAACCCCTCTGAAGCATGGTGCCCAGCTAGAGCTCACACCTTTCAACCGTGGTGGGAAGCGGCCCTGAGTCCCTCCCTGAGGCACAGGGCTCTGGGTGGGGCACAAGGGACAAGCACCCCATTCATCTCTGAGGAGTGTCCCAAAAGGAGGGTGCCCAGAAGTTCATCATTGCAGACCAGTTCCACAGTTTCCCAAGGCAAATCTTGACTCTATTCCCTCCACACAGTTCACGTTGCCTGCTGCCCCAAACATCTCTATTTCCCCCGCTCTGTACCAGAGCTGTAAGACAAGCCTAAACACAGCTGTCAAGTTCTAAAATCAGCATCAAAGCTCAGTAAAAGCAAGAGGGGAAAACAATATGCTTTGTTAAACAACACTGCCTCAGATCTCAAAGGGTTATACAGTGAAAGTAATACCCTCTTTGAGTTCTGTATGTGGCAAGCATTACCTAACATCCTCAGTCAGAACCCCACTGTTTATGAGGTGATGAGAAAAGAATACAGCTCCCTCTTGTCAGTAGGACATCTCCACTGCCCTGCAGGAAATTTTCTTGCTATATTTCAGATGTATTGAATCTTCTAGACATTAGAGAAGCAAAACATGCACTGTGCACTCTGGAACCATCACCTCTTTTGGTCAGTTCATAGGTTTGGCAAGGTCAGAGCAAACACTCTTTTACACCATAAGCCTTACCTTTAGGCTGTTTTACTCCTTCACAGGAACCCAAAAGGATTAAAACAGGCTTAACAAACCAGAAATAGAAATATTTATGTTTGGAAACATTGGTATTTCTAAACATTTCTCATTTCTTCCCTTTCCCACTGATACCAATTCCCAGTCTTGGAGCCATGTGAAGTGGCTTAAAAGTTACTTCTCAGGGGAAAAAAAAAGTTTGCCTGCTAAATCACTCCACACACATAATTAAGTCTTTCTGCTGCACTACAGGTATTACAACTACCACTGTGTATGTGTATATATAACATGTATTTATGTATTTGTGTGTTACATATTCATTTTGTCCTATACAAGTCAGCTCTCTTTTTTTAGTTTTATACACATCAATTCATGCTTAGTATGAATCCTTATGATGATTTACTATGATCATCTATTTAATGTAAGCGACTGAATTCACCAGTTTGTTGACACTCTGATCTCAGTATATTCCTTTAAACTCCATTAAAGATGCACAGAGTCACCTGAACAGCTTTTTTTTGGGAAAATCCATCTGTCCTCTCAGCTGAGTAGGGAAACAAGCTTAGAGCTGACATAAGAGACACTCAGTGCCTGCTTTTCAGGAATCTGAGGTGAGCCTGGTCCTCTCCACAGCCTCTCCAATGCTTTTCTGGGAAGGACCCTGAGCCACTGTGTTGGCCCAGAGGCAACCAGTTCAAAAAAAAAAAAAGTGTATTGAATGGCACGAGAGTTTTTTAAACATCCAAATGAATAGGTGTTACACAACTTTTGTCTCTGAAGGGTCTCTAAGTGGGCAAATCAACCTCAACATTTCCTCGTGCAGCAGGATGGATACAGCCATGGGAGGAGTGAGACATTTTACGGTCCAGGCAGGAAGAATGTTAGGATTTTAGCTGATCTTCAATAATACAAAAGTGGAGGAATAAGGGGAAAGGGATCACTTTTCTCTTGGTACAAAATAGCTACTGTAGGGTGGGACATTTCAAAGTCTACCCTAAATGAGCATCCCAGGTCATCATCCAAATAAATGTGATTTGTGTATTCCCGAAATACATACACTTTCACCAAAATTATTCTTTCCAGTCATTTTGTTTCCATTTCCAGTTTCTTCACCAGAGAGGGGCTGTGAAACTACGAGCTCCCTGGGACTGTTTCCCCATCTGTGACATCATATCACAAAGCAGCTTATCTCTGCAAAATGCCTGGAGGTCTGCAGAGGAAAGAAGAAAACACACACACCACCCATACCTCCTCCTCCCAGTGCTTGGGCAGGCTTGTAGTTCTCAGCCTGGCTTTTGCTGTTATGCCCAGTGTGAGCCCAAGGAAATTCCAATGCAGTCCTCTTCCCAAGGTTCCCATCTATTTAAACAGGTGGGGACCAGGATCTCTGTACTTCCCAAAGTGCTGCTGCAGCTGAACCAGCAGCTACAAGTATCAATTAAGAATGTGCAAGGGGACAAGAGAAACACAGCAGCCCTTTCGAGAGCTTAAGTGCTGGCAAAGTTAAAAACATCCCTCAGATACTCCATAACCTTCTTAACTCAGAAAACCATTTGCTGGCATTGTTGCATAAACTCAACAGCAATCTTTTCTTTAAGGCTGTCCCACCATTCTATTATCTGTCATTAATTTTCCATATGTTCCCCTCACCACTGCTTTTAGGCTGGGTTCAGTTTACAGGGTTGGATCAGATTTCTTTACAAGCCAGGACATTTGCTGGCTTGCTTACTAGCTTGAGGCCAGTTATGTTTGAGTGAGGCCCAAGCAAAACAAGCGAGATTTGGTGACATTCCAGTGAGTAGGCACCAAACCCACATGATCCAAGGTTGCTTTTAAAAAGTTTTAATTTTTTAAAGTAGAAGCTTTTCCATTATTTCAGATTTTTAAAAAAAACTTTTGTTTTTTAGTGTTTCTTTTAACAGCTTCTGGCTGATACTTGCTCAAATGTTGCAGCATCCCTCTTCTTATAATAAAGCAGAACTTTATGTTCTGTTTTCTTTGCACTAACCATAAGGCAAAAGTTTCTAGTTAGCTATATTTTCAATCACAGATGGGCAAATGCATCAGCATATTTGGAAAAGAGTAGCTGATGAGAAGAAGATGAATAAACCATTTTGTTTCTAGTCTTCCTACAGGATAATGAAGTCTAGTGTTTGCAACTCTTTCTTTCAAAAGCAGTCAGAGTTCATGTGAAACCCTCTAATTCAAAGCTGATTTCTAGAAACATTCCTTACCCTGTCACAATAAGTCAATAAAAAATGATTAAAAGTGAAGTGTACTTCCATCCAAGCCTTAAAAATAAATTAAAGTGTACCCATATAATCACTGATACTCTAACTATATCCTGGATTATTTCATTCCTTTTTTCTCCCTTCTTCTAGATTTATTATTCTCAGCACATCTGAAATGTATTTTAAATGCTTTGGGACAAGGACTATTGTAAACTGCCAAGAATACTTGGGGGCCCTATGGAAATGCTAAAGTAGAATTCCAAAAGTAATTTGACACTGGAGGACCTCCAGACCTTTGAAAATCCCCCATTTTATATTCCCCACTGCATAGGCACAGAAACTTACGGTAGCAGAACCAGAGCACAGTCCAAATGTGAGACAAAATGAAAATGCCAGTATTATATACTGGATTTCAGGCTGAGTCAAACACAGAGCAGTGTGCTAGTAAGCAGCAGTTTGAAAGTATCTTGAATGCAAAGGGGATCTTTCAAAAGTATACATCTTGTCTGTCCTTAGCTGGTGCAAAGACATTCCCCATGGTTTTGCTCCATAAATTCCAGCACAGTGTTATAGATGTTGTAACAGATGTTATATGAATGCTGCATATAAATGTCACAATGTCCATATTGCTATTTTTAGCAGCACTTATCAAGGTAAGCAAGCACAGACCCTGCAAAGCTAAGCATTTACATAAATACAGATAAATATTTTGTTCTGGACACAAGCAATATTTTGTTCTGTTTAGGCCCTACCTCACCAAAAACCACAGCTCCTGACTTCCAGGAGTGTGCTTGCATGCTGGGATCCAGAGGTTTGGATCCCAAACAGAAGACTGAGCAGGAGCTGCTCAAGTGAGCCATTAGGAAATGCAGAAAGTATTAGAATTAGCTTAAGCCTCTCTGGAATTTGGTCACCTATCTCAGTGCAGGGGTTACCATCCTCCCACACTGTTATCCAGATCTCTTTCACCAAAACAGTGCAGAAGCGGGTGCTGTTGCTGCCAGGCTGTCTTCAAGCAATCGAGTTACAACCAGAGCACTCCCTCAGACTGCAGGAGAGCTGGGCTCACTTCCCTCCAGGCATCCAAATCTGTATTATCCCCACCCGTGCTGAAAACTGTCGTGCTATAGGTCATCTTGCTCCAGAAGTTCCTTCTTTTCCTTCTCTTTTGGCATGCTTAGGAAATGAACCTAACCTAAACTGAACACCATATCAAACCTTTTTTGCTTTTCTCCTTCACATTTAATATTCTTAGAGGGACACTTTATTAACTATCTGAGGTTATTCACAAAGTTACATCAAACATTTCTTTAAATACTAATATCCTAAATTGCATGAATTTCCCCACAAAGCAAATTTGGGTTTGATGAGGGAAAGGTTAAATAAATAATCCCACATAGTGATGAGAGTGTAACTACCATAGTCAGCCCTCTTAGGGACTGGAAGTGTTCTGCACAGCCCAGTAGCTCATCCCACCACACCACGGAGACGTCCCTTTTTATTATGATTGCTTTACGATTTTTACATGTGAAAATGTATACACACGTGCTACATGGGGAATAAGGGAAGGAGACTGGAAGAAAACTGCCTCAGTGATGAAATGAAACCGATCATATAGGAAAAGGCAGGTTTGCACGTCATTGGCAGAAGTGCAGTTTTTTGGTTATTGCCATGTGATCAGTTGGACAGAGAGAATAAAGGAGGGAGAAAAGAGTCCACATGCCGATCTCACTGAAATCTCTGCAGAGATCAGAACTACTGTGGAACCACCAAAGACACCACCAGCCACTAAATGTGGAGCTGAACAAGAAAAGAGAAAATTAGAGGGGATAGCTGGGAAAGAACAGTCACAGAAGCCAAGAAAGGGCAAGAATTCAAGGAGCTGGTGGGGTGAACAGAGAGAGCAAGTGATAGGTAAAAAAAGATGAGCTTGCAGAATAGACCTGTGATTGGATCAGGAAAATCCCAGTGGGGGATTAACTACACACTAGGGGTTTCTGTGCTTAGATACAAAAAGCTTTACAAGCCAGATTTTTGGCAAAACTTCATGAGTCCCACACTGGAATAATTAAAATAAAAGCTGTTCACTGAAGTTATTTTTGGTGGGCATGTTTGGATCAGAGAGTGGAGTTGTTGAGCACAGTATAATACATGCCAAAAGCCCTATTATGTGCCTGCCACTGAACCCTGCCATACTTGGAAATGTGTTCAAAAACTGTGGTAGAGCCTCCTTACTGCCTTCACACTTGAAGGACAAACTAACGCTACACATTTCAGTCGGAGGTCGCAGCGCGGGTCCCGGGACATTTCTGCTGGAGGTGGGGGCCCTCTCGGGGTTGAGTCTGAGCAGGGAGACATTTGCTCTGCAGCAGACCCTGGAGAGGGCAAGGGACTAGTCTAAATGGGCTATTCCTACTCAAAATTCATATATATATATTTCTAGAGTGACATAGAAGGGGCATAGAAGTCAATAAAAGGTTATAGCACATGTTGCTATACCATGTAGTGATCCCCCTAGGTGATGAAGTGGCATGCTCATGCCAAACATCCTCTCACAGCTGAAATAGGCTGGCAAACCAAATGCTGAAGCATTAAGACCCATTAGAAAAATATCACTCCACTCAGGTATAACATTTTTGTTTTCTTGTGGTGAAGTTCATCAAAGGACCCTGCAGAGAAGCTGGGTACTTTTCTGAGTGTTCCTTCACCATAGGCTTTTTTCCTTGAAAAACCACATAGTACTAAAGTTCCTGTAACTGGAGACCAACAGAATACAAGACAATTCCTGAGAAAACAGCAGTGAACCAGAAATTTCAGAGGAGTTGACAGAAGGCACCTTTGGACTAAGGATGTACCTGGCTCAGAACCTATCCTTGTCTGTATGGAAAAGTTGTAGACTTCTAAGCAAATTCAAACTTCTTCAAACCCAAACACCAGGTATAGGGCTCAAAGCGGTTGAAGCAACTATGAAATATTGCAACAAATAATTGCCACTATCAGTCTACCAGGGACCACAGCCTCCTGAGAACACAAAAACAGAGCACATACCCAATTTCCTAGTGGAACCATACCCACAGTACAGTACTGCTTCTCCCCTGCAGTTGACCCATACCAGCAAGTTTTTCCTCAAGAATGTCTCCTTCCGTCAGCACCCTGCTCCTGATGACTGAGAATAGCAAACTGCCTTCCTTTTCTGGGAAGGTTTTTTTTTCCTCAGCACTGGACAATGCAGGTTGACACTACTTGCTTTATGCAAGTACAGCCTCTAGACAGTAACTTTCCAAATCAGGCTTTTACTGAAAAAGAAATCATCTGAGAAGGTTCTTGAAAAGGAAAGAGAAAAGATACACACATTTATCTGTTCATGGGGGGGGGGAGGTGGGGCAGGCGGGGGTGTATGTTAGTGGTTGTAATTTGCCTAAATTAAGCAACACAGAGTCTCCTAGCATTTAACTCAGTCATGAATGTGTTAACTAGCATGTGTGAGGGCTGAGTTCTTCTGAACTGTTGTATTTCTGTCATCTGAAAGCTAAACACTGGGTTAGGAAAGTCCAAATGGTGGCTTCATCCTCAAAATGACAGCAGAAAGGAAAATATTTGCACTTTTCCCCCTCTACGGAGAGGACTGGAAAGGAGAAGTTCTCTCAAGACGCTCCTTTATTCTCTTGACAGCAAGAACAGTGCTGCTGAGGCTGCCTCCAGTCACATGGTACTAATACACCAGCCTCTCCTGTCTGGAGCCCACTCTGCAAATATTGTTTTTCCCAGAAATCACAACATTTGTTGGCTTTATTTTGTGAACACCAGACTCCCTCTGCTCCATACCCCAGCAAAATCTCAGGTTACTGCTGTTCAGTAGGTCCTCAGAAGCTATACAGCAAAGTTGTCAAAGCTGGGATTTGTCTAGAGTTTGCAAACCAGAGCCAAAGTCTTCCTCCAGCTGCACCGTATAGCTCTGATACACCCTCCGTTGTCATGGAAGTTATTTTGTAGATCAGAAAAAACAATCATCTCAATAACCTCTACTGATCTCTTTTTCTGCCCAGCAACTGGATCTGAGACTTCTGGGGCCAGTTACGCCTTCCTAAAAATGCAGTCTGGATTCAGACATACTGTTTTCTCTGACACTGTTTCTCACTACTTTTAAAAAGTAGAAAAACATCTATACAAATAAACTCATTGCTCTCTTTCAAACCTTACCTTGAAATACTCATTTTCTGCAATATCCACTTGAAATCTTGACTGCTGGCTTAGGCTCTGTTGATCCATAGCACTCTCTTAGTACTCCTGCCTCTTGTCTGTGTCCATCCTCTGACTCCTTTTGCATGTTCAGACTGTGATCTCTTTAGAACAGAGATTGGTTTTTACCTTTTTTCTCACTTTGGACAGGAACTAGCGCCATCCACCTAAGCACTAAGCTGATGTAAAGGATCAACAGGGAAGACAGTTTTTCTTTGTTTATGAATGGCTGGTCTCTTCGTGGCATGTTGAAGTTCATTGTGCACAGATAGGAAGACTATTATTTGTACAACAGGCATTAGACATCTACCTGAATTTTAATCTCCAGTGTTCAAATTCAGAAATTACCGTGAGTCCTTTGACCTCTTGCTAGAATTTGGAACACCTTAAGAACAATCTTCTTTAAGTGCTTTTGACATAGGGTAAGTCAAAAATACCACTTCCAAATAAATCTTTTCAATTTCTCTCTTTTCAGTTTCTCCTATCTGGAAAGAAGTATTGATTTTGAAAGATTCGGGGGCCCCAGACTCTGAGCCAGATTCTGTTCTCCTTGGCAGGTCTGTAAACCCACAGCAAGCCCACTGACCAAAGCTGAGCTCCAGGGGGAGAGAACAGTATTTAACACTTTTGTTGGCCCATGCTTTGCGATATCCTCACCTCTCTCAACCTCTTTAAAACACAGCCTCAGAATACCTGGCAGTGTCTGCTGCCCTGAGCACTGAGAACAGCAGGTGCTTCCATCAGCTCGGGAGCTGTCTGGAGCCGAGTGGGAGCACCCATGCTGGGCAGGGCTCCCTTGCACTTCCAAGGGGCTGTCAGCAGGAACAGCACAGCAGCTCCAACACGGGGCCTGTCTCATTTGGCAAAGTTGCCAGAGACAGGCTCCCTGTTGCCTCTCTTACTTTCATGGTGCAGGAATATGAGTTACTGTGGTAAAACTTTCCACTGAGTGCAAGATTCCCAAGCTGGGTCTTAATAGGTTTTCGTTTCTTGCTAGCAGGGCCTGGGTGCAGTTCACACAGACTGGCTGATGGGCTCCCCCATTGAAACCAGCCAGCCAGTTTGCACAAGTCTCCCATTCTAAAATATGTGTAATTTATTTGAGCTGATAGAGAGGATAAGAATCAACTGTCTGTTTCCCAGTTAATAAAAAACATACAATGAGAGCAGAACTCTGCCAGCATATCTTGTTTACCCAAAAATGTTTGGCATTAAATGTGAAATCGGAAATGAACTCATTATCTGATTATTTTCATTTTGAAGAATTAACTGCTTTGGGGGAAAGGCTTGTCTTAAACAGTCCCCTCGTATGGATGACTAATTGCAAATACATATCTGAAGAACACAGCAGATGCTCGTGACTCCCAGGGCAGGACGTAGCACTATCAATTTGGCCAAGAACGTTAGGAGTATCCTCTCACGTGGCTTATTTCAAAACACAAGGAAATACATTTAAGCCAGCAGCATCATGCCCAAGCAGGTGAGAAGAGTGTCAAAAGAGGCCATGCTCTGGAATTCTGTTCCAGGAAATACAGATAAGAAGCGCTTAACAATTACTTGTAGGGGATTTGCCCCTTCCTTGCCAGAAAAAAAATAATGTAGCAGTATGGATAGTTATAACTTTTGAGAGGTAAAATTATGTTGAAAACAAGTTCTCTCAGTAATACAAATGAACACACCTCAGTAAAAATTGAGAAAATGGAATTATATACCCATTCAGGGCTAATAATATTTTCGTAAAACTTCCCATTCTAGTACAAAACCCAGGTCACTATGGATTAAGAAATACAGATAAGCAAGGCAGGGCACTGGGCTACATCCCCTTGTTTGTCTCCTGCTGTTTCTTTGATTCATTCTCATTTGTTTGATCTCAGCATTCAGTGTTTTCTGGTTAGCCCTCTCTCTGTAGCTGGTTCAACAGCTGCTGGTCCTTCTAGGGTTGCTGAGTGCCTCCTCTGTACTCAAAATCTGTACTTTCCTTTCTTACTGAGGACTGGAGTGAATTTTAGAAAGGGTACTGTGGAGCCCTCCACTATGTGTCAGCACAGTGCAAGTTAAACAAGCATGTGTTCTCCATTGAACATTTGGCTCTTCCTTTCTTACTCCAACTGAAATATTCCCATCCTCACATGCCCTGTGAACCTATCTGCAATAACAGCATGTGAACATCTTAAACTTCCCATTCTTTGTTGCTACATCTGATTTTTATTGTTTGGGTTTTTTCGCTAGCCCAACAATCCAGAGGCAAAAGTAGAGGAAAGTGGCAAAAGTCCCAAGATGATTCTGGGCTGCCCAGCAAGCCAACACATTGCTGCACAGGCTTCATGCAGCCCATGGACTGTGTGCAGTGCTGGCAGGGACAGCCCTGGTGCCTTCCCTTCAACTCAGCCAGTACAGAAAGCAGGTATCCAACAATTAGTCAGTGGAATCACTTCACACTTGGTCCTTAGCACTCAGTTCAGATCTTTACAGACCAGATCCCGTCAGGAATGAGAAGTTACCCTGTCTGGGTTACCAAGATGCTACAACTCCCATTTGTGATTCTTTCTTAGTCTATATTCTTCATTGGTAACAGTGGAAAGGGAGAAACCAGCTCCCCAGAGTACACCTTTAAACTTCTTAAGGAATTTTAAAGGACAGATCCCCTCAACTGCAATACTCACTCTCTGTGATCACACAACATAGGAAAATGGGCAAATATAGGTAGAATTCCATAGGAGAAATAATGTATCATTGCAGATATAGACTACAAAAGCAACATTATGGAAATTTACCCTGGAAACATTACATTCCCACCAGCAAAGACGCACATTCACAGCCTAATGCTGATAGGACAATTTTCATATACTCTTGTTTCTTTTCACGGAGCAGTGTACACACCAGTGCCTGCCTCCTTCTCTCCAGCTGTTCTATGGCAGCAAAGGGTCACCAGTACTGTTGTCTTTCAGTTCCTGGAGGCTCCCTGCTCTGGCAAAATGCCACACTTCCTGAGCAACTCTGTCTTGCTCGAGAAGCTGAAGAAATATTCCCTAGCTGAACTGTTAAACTTTCATTTCCTATCTGATGGTGTATCAGCACGAGCAAAACTTTAAAGTCTATTTTGGTGTTTGCCCTTTTTTTCTTCAAATCTTTGAAAGATCCTGCTTCGGATTGGAAGCTAGAAATGAGCATGAACTTGATGAGTTATTTGGTAAAGCAAATATAAGCTTTTTAAAGCAAAGAATTTGAGATTTTCTTTCCATTAAGCTATAGAAGGTAATTAACAGGGAAGTGTAAATAGATAGCAAATGTGAACACAACAGAAAAGGCTGTTTGACTTTCTTTTATTCCAAATGAAATGGAAAAGAGGAGGAGTAATAACTATCTTAAAGGAATTTGTCACATGTGTTGTTTGCACTTATCTTTCACATCTTGTTCTTTCACAGCCTATTAGAC
Source organism: Platysteira castanea (assembly GCA_013397175.1). Taxonomy (NCBI): domain Eukaryota; kingdom Metazoa; phylum Chordata; class Aves; order Passeriformes; genus Platysteira; species Platysteira castanea. The sequence continues at coordinate 247,546 of VYXC01006691.1, read as the reverse complement.
TGGAAGAGAAGCTGCCTTCTTCAACTTCCTGCAAGTAATTCAGACCAAACTATGTCACCTAGATTTTTATCTCCTTGAATACTGAGGTTTTCACTGGTTTGGGTGTTTGAAAGGTTTTTTAATTGTTATTAGTACAACTTCTAAAATTATTCCTGAGAAGTTGAAAGTCACATCTGCTCCCCACATTACCAAAAAACATACAATGGTACTGGTTTCCGTCACTCTTGATGTTGCTGTTACTGACACCTTTCATCACCTTTAATAGTCTAAGGACTTATTAAAGAAGTGCAATCAGAATATAATAACAATCACCTCATCTCCATCACCACTGCTGGTTAAAAAAAGCAGCCTATTGATCAATATCCATGCACAAAGAGGGGCAAATGTACCCTAAAATTTTCATGGACACAAAGCCACCCGAACTCCTTTCCTAGAGTTTTTGAATTTTAAATTATTTCCCTCAAATTCTTTTGCTCCAATCCAATTCTGTATTGAGACTGCTACATTGAGGTGGTCCTGTCACCTGCTCCCTTCACACTTGGAGAACATGCAGCTGAAGACCCAGTGTGGCTTTGGTCAGAGTTGATCTGGGCTACTTGGTAACTTCAACCCTCAGCAAACCACTTGATTTATTTCTAACACACCATACTGTGTCACGTAGGCACATGCAGTGTGAGACCATTTCCTTCCCCTGCCTAAGGCCGGAGCTGAATGGGCGGGGATGTAAACAGCAGGTGGGAGGAGGCTGTGGTCTCCCTGAGGAGTATCGGCTTGGTTGGGCCTGCAGCAGCTGCCATGAAAGTCACTCGGCAGGTACACAGCCAGCTGTGGGGAACTGGGGACTCACCACTCACTGATGTTTTTAGCTATAATGAAAAAAACTCAGTTTGGAATGTTAAATGACTCAACTACAAACGGGTCTGTCTACAGTAGGTGTGTATTTTCATCTCTAAGTTTTGCACATCTCTGCAGTGGCTTTGGCTTGTCCTAAGCGGTAATGCCAACAATATATTCTGTTTCATACTAGCTGGCGTCATCGAGAAAAGTTACCTTCCTGTGTTACTTCATTGTTTAAGTTCTGAATCACAATGTCCCTCTGTGAATGTAGTTTCACTCTTACCAAAAAGATGGGTCATGAGAAATACACACGCTTATTTAAGAAAACAACAAAAAAATTTAAAGCAGTAGGAATCCAACTTTTGGCATGAAAGAGCTTTGACTTTTGTGCTTTGGAATGCATCCCAACCTCATTTTCACAGTGTTGTCCCTTCTTCTACAGGTCACGAGAGGCATGGTGCACACGCACCTCCAGGTGGATGCCTGGTCAGCAACAACTGGAACTATTGACATCACATCCTGAGTAACAGAGCAGAGCTAGCAGGTCAATAAGTTGCACATCTACTACTGTTCCTATCTGTCTTCAAGGAGTCATGAAGAGGAGGAATAGGAATTGTCAGTCCTCTCTGTTAAAGGCTGATCTATTTGTTGCCCCACTGTGTTGTTTTTCCTGAAGCTTTATTCTCAATTATTTGATTCTGCTTTCCTGATAAAAATATGGTCAAGGAAATTGCCTGTTAGCACCTGGCATAGTCAGTGGACAGATTCTAAGTATCCTAGAGCGGTTTTGTTTGTCACATTTTTGGGCTAGGGAGAATTGTATGAATCAGCTTTTCCATCAGTATAATTTGCCACATCTTCTGGAACCACTCAGTGAGTGTGGGTACTTGGGTTGATTTCCACACTGCTGCTATTGTTTTTCAGGTTTTCTCTGATTCTGTACTCATAACTGAATGCCACATGCCTAGAGAACAGGGAGAAGACACTGAACCAAAGATCAGGCACCCACGCCATCTCTCACAAGATTTTTCAGCTTTTTTCTGCTGATTTTTTCCCTGTCAAGTTGCATGCTCAAGTGTGCCATCGATTTTTTTGCACATAGGGGTATTCTCTGGTCTTAGTTAACCAGCTCCTTAGGGAGCCAGTTTTACTCAAAATTCAAAGCAGACACTACTATGACAGCCAAATATATTGTCTCAGAGAAGTAGCAAATAAATAGATCCCATTTGTCTTCAGGTTAATTTGGAAGATGAGGATATGTAGCAGAAAACACATCAAGTCCTATTGCAGACTCTTGGGAAAGTTATGTTATATTAACCCAACTCCATCTGCAGCTCTGGAACTTGAGAGCAGCAGCAGAAATGGCCAAGTAGCTTCCAGCTGAGTAAGCACACATTTTATATAGCAGCTTGTTTTAATAAAGCATTGTTCTCCCTTATATTGAGGGTCCTAGGGCTGTAAGCAGCACAAAATCAAAAAAGCCTGTGGGAAGTTTAAGAGTCAAGAAAAATAATCATATTATCATGTTAGAATTTACCAACAACGTTTGCAAAGGCACTTAAAATGGAAAGCTGCCTGTCTCATGCTGAAACATCACAAATGAAGCAAAATACCAAACAACTTTTCAGCCTGACTAGGACATATGCTCATTCTGCCTCCTAGCCCATCTCTGAGGATAGCATTAAATAGTGAACGAGTTGAATTTTAGTCTGCTGCTGAGATGTAAGGTTAAGGACATACGAAAAATATGTGATTTAAGTATTATTAAGAGAAAAGACCATACACATAATTTCTTTTGTATTTCCATAAGAAACTTAAATGAAAAGCTTAAAAACAACTTCAAAAATCTTCTGGAAATATCCATACGCAAGGAAGATTGAAACCATATGAGATGTGGACGTTGCCATAAGTCAAGGACACTTCTGAACACATGTAATGGCTATTCTCATTAGCCTTGATGAGATGAAGTGCATCAGAGAAGTTCACGAGAGCAAGTCCTATCACAGTGGCATTTGTGTTGCACAGATGACATCTGTCCTAAACAGGTCAGTTTTGTGAAAGCCTTGTTTTTATGAACCTCTAGTATTTGATCAAATGACAACAGGTCCCAGCCCAGGTGGCTGTGGTGACTCAGGCACATTTACAACATTGGCCTAGTCTGCACATCACAAGTTCCTTTTTCCGTTCTCCATGTCCTTGTGCTACAGGACATAAGAGGTTGATACCCTCAGCTCCTTCTAGTCCCATCCAGTCTGAATTTAGAGCTGCCATAGAACAGTCTGGTTGGTTTCTTGTTTCCAAGACACACCATCTTCCCTTCCTATCTGTACTTTTTTAAATAGCAGAAGGTTTTCCCCATGCTCATTGTTTATTTTTGTACCTTGGTAATTCTTAACATTTTTAAGCCTATCTGCCACTTTTTTTTCCCCCCAAGTGAACTCCTGAAATGACAGTGTGAGCGTTCTGCAGAGAAGCCACACAGAGCTGCACGACGCTGGTTACAGGAGGCCCTCCCACCCAAGGGCCGTCTTTGACAGAGCGCTGCCGTCCGCGCTGTATCGCAATGACTGTTCTCTCACTGCTGCCTCAAAGCACTCCGCTTCCCAGGTCAGGCACGAAAATGAATAACCAGCATTTCTTCTGCAGGGTGGATGCGATGCTAGAGTTGCATGAATAGTACATTGTAGCCACCCTAGCTCAATCTGGGGCCTCTCATCAGGTTTTATGAACAGAAGAGGGTTGGGTCTGGCTGATAATTTGGGAAAGAGATGAGAGGGGAAACCCCCAGCACAGCAGGAACTGATGTTAGTGAAACAATAGCTGGAACTCTGACTCATTGCTGAAGCAATGTCCAAACATGAGCATCAGAGGACATGTTGTACTGCAGAAACAGCCAGCTTCTGCATAAGCTGCACACCAGGAGACCTAAAAATTTCTTAATTTTAAAAAAGTTAAAAATCCCTCTACACATTTTTCAAGAGTGAGACCAATATTCCCCAGGTGGTTTTAGATTTGGTAAATACATTTTGCCAGACTCCAGCACTCTGAGCTGGATTTTAGCCTGTTCTTTGCTTTTCTGTTTTCTACAGTGGTGGAACACTGCACCATGAGTGGTATTAACTAACAAGTCTCTGTATCCACTTACCATATAGCAAATGAGTGCTTTAAAAGTATTTCCTGACTTAGGCCGCATGATCATGCAGAAAGTTTGAAAAGTCTGCTAAGATGAGTTCAAGAGCTCTTGGATTTGTTGAAATGCCATAAAGGAATGCTCTGTTTGGGGCAGGCAGACAGTCTGATTATGTGCATAGTATGATCACAAAGCCGGGAGAAAACAGAAAAATCCGAGCTCACCTGCTTGCCTAAGGCCAGTCTTTTTGTTTCTTAATCCAGTTCTTGCTCTCACTGCCTGAATGAAATCATATTTGGAGAAAGCTTGTCCTTTAGGTCAGAGATGCAATCACAAGAATGCCTTTTCTCTTTTGCCACAGGTTTTGCATTTCAGGAGTTGATAATTCCTGCATAAGGTAAACAGGACTCAGTTCATCTGCATAGAATAGATTTACCCATGATTTCAAGTGAACACTAAGAAATGTGAGGCAGTTTAGGCAACAAGCTCAGTTTCAGAGGAAGATATTATTCACTGCAGATTCTTAAGAATGAAAACACCAGCTGAGTCAAACTATTTTGAAGCCGGAATATTTTATATACGACCAGGTTAATAAATGGAAAAATGTGTAAATCTGCTCCTTGTAGAGCATTATAAAATGGCATTACATAGGAGATTGATTTCCAGAGCTCCCAGGAGTATGCTCTCTTTTCCTGATGCACATGTCTAAGCACCATTAACACAGTTACCAGGGGGACAATATACATGTCAGTATAAAGTACATGATCAGAACCTTCTGAATTACAACTCCTAATTAGTGTCCCAGTGTCAATTATCCCATTCAGGATGTCAAATATTTCATGAGGATTAAATTTCAAAATACACAGTCTCTCTGATATATAAAATCCCAAAAGGCTGCTCAAACATATATCAATGTTATTATATCACATACAGCAGGTGAAAGATTAAACAGTCTGCCACATAGATCTACAATTTTAAAGCTACTGTGCTTTTGATACCATTTAATTTGGCTCTGCAGTTGCATCCATGTACTTTTACTTGTGGGGATAGACACTGTGCCAAACAGGAGAAGAAAAGGATTCAGGTTTTCGGTCAACATTTTCTTTTCCAAAATAGTGCCAGCATTGTAATTCAATACTCAAATTGAACCTCTCTGACCCCTCAATCCAAAAAGAAAGGGCAGGGGAGAGAAGGAGAGGAAGAAGAAAGAGGCTCTACAATGCCAGCGTCTGAGAAATCTTCGCTTCGTCGCATTCTCTTCACTGCCAGGAATGCGTGCAGCTGGGATGCGAGCATATCCAGTTTGATTTAGGATTTCAGATTAAATCAAGCTTCCTCTAAGAAATCTGGTAACGCATTAATATTCAAGTTATAAGGCAAACTTGGCCTCCTTCTATTAGAGGAAGTAGATCTCCAAGTGAGCAAAATAACGCTGGGCTGATTCTACAGGGTAGAGGAACACACCTAAATTAAAATCTCTCTGTAGTCCTCAAACTGAAGAGTTTCCAGAATGAAGATGAACTGGTGAATTAGGACCTAAAATATTTTACACCAAGGACAGTTCTAATGCCTCAAAAATTAAAATTTTTTAAAGTTTAATGTTTGGTTTAACTCGTTAACCTTTCCCTGTCACTTTTCCACAGATGTCTCAATCAAAAAGCGGTTACATAAAAACTCTCTAATGAGCAAATTTACTGACTGAAACCAGAACAAAGAATCCTAATTGAGTATTCAAGCAAATGCACAGAAAGCAACTTCTGAGGTTATAATTGTAAATATTGTGTCAGAAACTCAGTCCTCACAATGACACTCATCTATTTGAGATAGAAGCAAGTACCAGCACGCCTAATCTGCTCATTGTCATTAGAGCACACAATAGACTACTCTTGGACAAGCAACAACCCAGTTCCAGAAATAACTACGGAAATCATTTCAAATATCAAAGGAAAGAGAATCATATTTGGCTACCAAGAGGCAAAATACAGCAAATACGTTGTCTATTACAAAGAAATATCCAGTCAAGTGTTTCTTGTACTTCATTTGTGCTGTAATAGCATATTGAGATGTGCTAAGATGAGTGATTAGAAAGAGCCAAATGTTGTGAAAATACAATGTTCTAAACTGTAGCATCTTTTAAGATCTCAGGCCAGACTTTAGAAGAGGAGAAATCTTNGAGTTCAGGCCAGACTTTAAAAGAGGAAAAATCTTAAAAAAAGAAAAAAAAAAAAAAAAAAAAAAAAAAGAAAAAATCTAAATGAAACCAAAATGCCTCAAAATGTCTAGAAGAGTTTTATGCATCCATGAGCTACATTTTACCAAGCAATTTCAAGGATATTTCGAAGTCCTGAAGTTAAGCTCCTGCCCTCAATGCTCTCTGTAAGCAGGAAGCCCCTTTATCCCACCCCGGTGGGAGTTGTGAACCACTGAAGACAAGGACTCTTACTAAACTCACACAGAGCAAAAAGTGCAGCATGGCTCCTCCCTGTGCTCTCATCTCAAAGCAGACCCTGGACACAATTCCAAGGCAAATAACACCGACAACCACTGACAACAAAGTATTTTCCCATTAAAATGGATCCCTTTTCCAAATTACATTTCTCTTACATTTGCTCTTTCATACCGACTCTATTAATAAAGGCAGACATCATTTTCATCCCGTGTTATCCTTTGCAGTGGTGCCTAAATTCACCAGTTCATCAGTGTATACTAGGATTTAATAAGCTGGGGTCAACCTAATTTCCTCCTCCTAGTGCTCTCTCCCCCACAACTTCTTCACGTGTTTCAGCTTTACTTTGAAGTGACTTCCTTGCCTGGCATGCTAAAATCCAGAAACAGAGTGCCTATCATTATGACTGCAGTTCATGCCCTGACTAGTCACAGCAGAAGGAGAATTAGACTATAATCTCCTAAACAATGTAGAATCTGTAAATCAAAACCAACCAGCTCTTTTTGGCATGTAGATCAATGAACCCGTGTGGGGGTATGAAAATCCAAGCAACTCTTCTAAAGTCAAGTCAGCTTCAGTGTATGAATTTGTTCAGCTTGGATTTTTTTCTCTCCTCTGCCCTTTATGCCCTCAAAAGAGGTGTTCAGAAAACAGTTTTTATTACATTCTGAAAAACAGCAGCTTCTGCTGGATCAGAGGAAAAAACAGGCACACACAAGTTTAGAATACAGGCAGTACAGAGATTCAAAACAACCTACCTTCAGTGCTACCCCACCTAGTCTTGATGGTAAGGATGTTTGCATTTCTTTGCTCTAAATATAAAAACAAACAACAGTGGCTGTTCTAATCAAAGGAGTATTAACATGTTGCCAAAAAAATTTACAATGCATTAAACATTTATACAAAGTCTAGAGTTATTTCACTGAAGAAACACAAACTACCATAGCCATGTACAAAAAATATTTGGAGAGAGTCAGAGGAATGGACTTCAGCCTGATAGAGTAACATACAGTTTTTTAGCATGGAATAATTATTTCCACAATATAGGCTTCCACTTGAAAAAGTGAAGCCCTATCATGCTGACTGATATGTCATCATGCACAGAACTTAACTGAGATAGCCCAAGTCCCACTGACACTTTACAATGTAAGCTGCTTAAAACCTCACAGGTGTACAGGGAGCTCACTTCCAGCAGCACAAGGGAGACTAAATATAATCCTCCAAATAAGTGTCCATAAAGATCAATTTTTTCCTTATCTGTCCTAATGAAAGGTGTCGAATCAAATGCTTATGGGAAAGAGTTTTAAAGTAAAAGTTTTCTCTCTAGTCCTCTTTCGTTTCTCAGCTTTGATGTCTGCCAGGTTCCTCATATTTTCTGAATTTTTTCCCTAATGGCTGCAGTGCTCTGGGAAGGGAGAAGGTGACAGAGGCCTATCTGCTGACCACATACACTCAATACGTGCTTCCTAAGACTTCCTCTTAGTGACATTTCCAAAATGGAAAATTAACAACTACCATAAACAAAAAAATCTGTAATCCTAACTCCTCTTTCCACTCAATTTTTCATGCCAATGTGGACCAGTGTGGAAAGAGAGGGCCTCCAGAGTATCAGCTTTAGTAGACAGGGACACACAGGATAGAGTGAAACAGTTGGAAGGCCAGGTTTAAACATGTAACCTGAAACACTGGAAACTAGAACTCACAGCGGGTCTTAGCAACAAAATCAACAATATAGGCAGCGCATGACATGTGATCACCAAAGCAGAAGCAAGGTTGCTTAAATATAGCCTCTGTAGGTATTAGAATATTTCTGAGAAGTACACATCAAGTGCGAGACAGATGCTACTAATAAGTAGAGCTTTAGATATTTATTTTTGTATTTAAATATCCAGCTATATTTATCTGAAAGACTTAACCATACCATTCTTGACAGAAAGGTATGCAAGTTACTTACTGCTGTCTAGACAAAAAGATTTAAAACTGGAAAAGATAAAACCTTTGTAAAGGAACATGGAAAAGTGCTTTAAGAATCCATGAGAAGGGCAGTATCTCTGCACTTGAGTCCCCAGAGGTCTGGTTTTAAGAGCTTTCTCTGTTGGGGAATTTAGTATATTCACTATTTCATAAACAGTTTCCTAATGCTTGTTCTTGAACCTAAATTGTTTGGGTTTAGGGGCAGAGGTTAGTAAGTTATGAAAACTCTAGAAAGCCGGGAAAATCAATCAGTCTTACAGGCAGGAGTGTTGTCTGATGATCATCTGACACTTTTGAAGTTGTGGTCACGGTGTGGTGAACCACTTCAAACTAGGATATAAAGATATGAATCATCTACAGTAAGTAAGCTGTCCCACTTCCAAATTTCCTGAAAAAAAAAAAATCCAGACTACCTGGACACTCACCCTAAGTGTTTGGACAGCTTTAAATGATCCTGTGATCTCAGTGAAGAAAATGTTCTTGAAATGAGTTACATGTTTCACCTCTATTTATAGCATAACTATAAACCAGACCTGCTACACAGAGGTTTCCCAATCTCTGCTACAGATATTTGGTACCACGTGGTACATAAAGCTGGAAGGAAGTAGCATACAAAAGAGTTACCACAGACTTCAAGGAGCAGAAAGGTATGAAGAATTTCACAAGCTCCCCTAAATATTCAGAAACCAATATTTTTTTTGGATAGTACAAATATTTCTCCACCACTACACCCTTTAAGCATTTAATCACCAGCCTAAACAAACAGCAGACCGAGAGCAATGTTCAAGCAACACTTCAGAACATCAAGTCCCCATCAAGAGAGAGAGGACTGGATAGACACAGGAGTGAAATTGATACAGTTCATTCCTTGATCACCCCATCTGCATTGCACAAAAGGAAAGCCCAAAGAGAAAGCCCACACGACAAGAAGTCAGTGTGCTGGCTCTATACAACTCATGTCTCCCATTCTGCAGGGAGCCGTGCTGAAGTTCGGGTCATGGACGCAGCACACAGCAGCGCACAGAACACAGTGCTCCCTGTGGGTCTCTTCCAGCCACGAGCTAGAGAGCTGCAGTCCAAACAGCAGGAGTATATATAAAGGTGGTGTGATTTAGTCATCTTTCTTTTCCAAAAACGTTCCATGGGCAATTGAGCAAGAATTAACTTTACTGAATACTCACCCTTATTCCTTGACTAGACCAAATCACTTCAGAAGCTACAATTCATTTTATTGTACTCGTACTAACTTGAAATAATGATCTTAAAATACTTCCTGGTATAAGTCAATATAAATTTCACAAAATTCACACAGCATGAATGCTAAACAATAACTTCACCAAATTGAGTCCTTGTACAGAAGTAAGTATTGCTCTCATTGACTAGGAACTTTTCCTGTGATTCACTAAATCTCTTCATGGAACTAGGTGCAATTTGAGATAAGCAAAGGTGAAAAAATTATTCCGGTCTTGATACAAAATTATAGAAGCTGAGCTGGAAAGGACTTTAAAAGGTCATCATATTTGTCCTCAAGGTAGAATCAATTTTTGTGTCACTTGTTACACATGTATGTTCTCAATGACTGTGACTTCACCACCTCTCCAGGTTTGGCTATGTTTATGTTTACAAAGGTTTCCTAATAACTATTCTAACTCTCCCCTGGTGTAATTTAGTTTGTTCTTTCTTATTGTGTCTGCCATGAACAAAAAGGATATATTACTTCTTTCCTCTTTACAATAGTGTAGTTCTTTTACATCTTAATTATTGCCCTGACCCTTCCATCTTCTTTTTTGAGTGCTTAATAACTTCAATTTTTCAAGTTCTCCTTGGCTACAGTGCTCCAAAGTGAGTCCTCACCAGTATAAATTCCTAGATTACTTCTGCAGGCTGCATTCTGGTTTTCATATACATACTAGCTGGTCACTTAGCTTTTTAATAATTCATCAACTCATGTTTAATTTGATTCACATTCCCAGATCTTTTCCAGAGAACTGCTGTCTATTGTGTTACCCCATCTTGTATCTGTGCAGATTATTTCTGCCTAACACTTTGCATTTGTCCCATTGAACTTAATCCCATTTTTTTCAGATGATGTCTCCAATTTGTCAAAATCATTTGGGATTCTAATTCTGCTTTCCACATGTTCAGAACCACCCCCATCTCCTGTCATATGCAAATTTACTGCATGGAATATTATTCCTTTATTCAGAAAATTCATGAGAATATTTAACAATATTTAATTGAGAACAAATCCCTGTAGAAACTCCTCAGTATATTTCAATTAAACAATGTAATCAGGTCATTATTACCTAGTTTCTCTTTTAATTCAGCTTTGAATTTACTCACAAGACTACATTTCCTCAGCTTTCTGATGAGAGAATAATTCAAAAGAGTCCCAAAACTTAAGTAACATATGAGCTGGAGTCTCAGTCTTTCCTGTGTACGTGTGGGCCTGTTACCTCATCAGAGCAGGAAGTTAGTTTACTTTGTCATAATTTAACAAATTATTAGATATTGCCCCTGTCCATGCTGCATTGTATTTGCTTAGGAATGTTTAGAACATTTTGAATTTTTTCAGGGGGATTCTGATGATTTTCTCACTGAGTATGAACTGACAATCAAATATTGGCACGGAATATCATGCAAATTATTCTATGCAAAAATCAAAAGGACTTTTGAATTCCCTGTCAGCAAAACATATTCTTCAAATATTCACTATTATGGGGGCAGCATCTGTAAGAGATCTTGAGGAGGCATAGAACCACGCATCTCGTATAAATGATGTATCTCATTGATCAGCATAGTAGAACATCCCCGTGTGCTGATTTATGTCTCAATGCCTCAATGTGGAATAAAGGCCCCCACAAAGTATATGGATACCATGTGCCACTGAATCAGTTATGCTCATTTGGATCACACTCAAAGCACTTATGTCATATTGTTGACTCTTCAGCCACCTGCTCTTGACAAGGAGGTCTGGCACACAGTCTTTGGAGCATACTTGATTTGCTCCAGTCATGCCCTGTTCTGATTATAAAATAAATTGTCATCATTTTCATATCAATATCTTTTGAATAGCCAGCCCTACTGTACATATGCATAAATGAGATGGAAAAGGTGCAGAAGACACGTGGTTTCTTTGGAGGAATAAGTTTTGTGTATCAGTCAGATGATACAGGCTATCTAAATATGCATCTGTCAAATTAAAATTGAGTTAAAAATGAAGTGGCTCAACATCCCTGATCAGATTTACCAGTAAAATAGATGGTCTACTTTTTATCTGATGACAAGCCATGTGGAAGACCAAGAGGCATTCAGATGTAAGAATCGGATAGAATTACCCTTGAAAATAAGGAGGTTGAATTATTAGATTTTATGCAAAAAAAAAAAAACAAACAAATGCACAATGTACATAAACAACTCTTGCTTCAACTCCACACATAACAATTAAAACAAAATCCTCACTAATCCTAACAATGGTTACTATAGTCATTCTATGTCTAGGTGTGGGGGGGGGTTTCTGCATTAATAGGAGGGGGAAAAAAATCATAAAATTAATTGTTTTAATGGGCCACATGAGAATATAAATCAATTTGTAGATCGGTATTTACAAGATCTATTTCATTTGCTCAAGAATATTACTGAAGTTTTCTGTTCACAGATGATTGTGTGCAAAATGTTGCTGGAAAAACATCTTCACTTTTGAAATTATGCTTAAAAACAATTGGAAAACAGAATTTCACAAGTTGTTTAGGGAAAGATTTTCTTTTGAGTAATCTAATTTAAAATTGAGTTATTCCAGATTTATATTAAATAGCTCAAGTAAAAAAAAAATTGCTCTCATACACAGTGCATGTGGCCCTTGCTGCCATTCACTTCTGGTGTCATTTTATGAAATCTCTGCAAGGAATTAGATAATTATGGGGTTCTCTACTTGGAAATTTATCTAAAGTTTCAGTTGCTAGGTTTCCATCACCCAATAATCTTATTCATTCAGGATTAAAATACTTTCTTTAAAAGTATAACATATTCTTAATGAATTTGCAGTAACAGGGAAAAGGAAAAAAAAAAAGAAGAGTAAATGTACTTGGGACTGGAACTGAGACAAAACACATTCACCTGCAGGACTGTTTTGTTGAATATGTATGAATTTCAAAATTCAATAAATATGGACCAGGAAACAGAAACATCTCAAACCACCAATCAAAACTCCAGAGGTCTTTAAGAAATATTCATGTTAGACATGGCCTACAGGATTGTCAGTTGCTCTATTTGAGACCAGGATGAGTTTTCCTGTCAGGAGCAGTGACAGCATGAAAGGAAAATAATCTCAGTACAGTTACCAGTCCTGGAGATTAGAGACAATAATTATCAGTCCTGGGGATTAGAGACAAATATCTTCCCACTAAGCTATGATTATTCAATATTAATACAGCTAATATTCCAGTCTTTGTCTAATAAAATTTAGCAACTAGTGAAACTAGAAAATTGTAATGAGATCATTTATTACAATCCCCTCCTTCTTTTTACCCTATTACTGTCTACCTATAAGAGGTTAAGATGGAATGGTCTGTGTGAACTTCTTGAAGATGACATCCTACTGAACAATAAATGGAAAGGAATTGACCCACAAAAAATTGCACACCTGCTTCTTTCTAACTGTCTAGAGTTACAGTGGAACAGGGCAACTGCTTTTTTCCTTCACTCCCACCCCAAATCAAACCAAACCTTAAGGCAATTTCCTGAAATGGCACTTTTAGCTAATGGGAAAGCATATTATAGGATGCAGAGAGAACCTATAAATGGTAACAAGGCTAAATTCCCCAGCTCTGGACCCCCATAACCTGTTGTTAATCTAGACACTGAGGAAATGGCGGTATGATGATAATTGCTTCTCTGTTCCTCCAAAGGAAGTGCTGCATGGTATACTTTAAATAGAAGGCAAGAATATTGTCTTTTTAGTATTTTTATCATGCATTGTTAAGCCACTGCATTCTTGCAGTGCATCCCACTGTGATGAAGCCCAGGGCACTGTCTACCTGATGAATTTCAAGTGAGCAGCAATTTATAGTACACGGGACTGATGAAATTTATTCCAGTGTAGGTACCACTGGTTCCTGCTATATTCCAAATACTTGCAACAAGAAAAAAATATACCTCTCAGAAAAATATCAGAACTGCAAAAATCTTTCCAGGAGACTGGCTTTCCATTGATTTCAGCAGGCAGTGTGAAATGATCTCGGTGATGTTATTAAACAGCAAAATTTCACATATGCATACTTCTGGGAAAAAAACCTTCATCAATAGCTGGAAATCCCAAAGGTTCAGCAAGACCAGTAAAGGAAGACTCACATAAAAGGGGATTAAGAAAGGACTTCAGGTCACGACCCATGCTACATGAAAAGACATTGAAACTCAGTGATTGCAGCCCCCCTCATGTTGTTTCTTCTCTCAATAGGACATGAAAAACATAACATGTATTTTAAGCGTACCTCTACTGAATGCTTTCAGCCACACTGTAGCATTCTAAGCATCTTTCCCTTAAAATGAAATAAAGTATTAAATATATAGACTAAGAGACTGTTAATGTAGGTCAGGATAGGCCTATATTAACTAGGATGTGGATTCCAAATACAGCCAGCGGTCACAGTGTCAGAAATGCACGAAACTCAAGTCTTGTGTGGTTTATAATTATGTTTGTCCACCATAAAAAGGATTCATGCTGTGAAAAGGTCATACAAGTCTTGACCAACAACGAGTCACAGTGCAACAAGGAGGCTGCTACGCTCTGGTTCTGCCTTGAGCTGCTCAAATCTGTCTGTAGTGAGGGCATGGTGTGGTGTGTCAGGATACTAGAGAAGCTTTACTTCACAGGGAAGACTGCAGCAGCTTTACTTCACCGGGGCAGTGAAAGATTTTATTGCCTGCAGTGCATATGTGGTTTGGAAGCACAAATGCTTTTGCCCACTTTTCTGTGAAGACACCTGTGAACAGTGAGGTGGAAACAATAAAAGGATCCTCAGGTCAAAAAAGGCACACAGATGCCTGCTCTCCACTTGCCCGCCTTCCAGTAGGGTGACCCAAGTCCTCTCCAAGGTGAGTCTCTGAGTCATCTCTAGAATCTTTTCTTCCTTTTGGAAGATTATCCCTTACGCTTAGCCAAACTTCTACAAGCATCTTTAGTCCAGAGGGTGAACTCTAAATCCTGGAAGATCAAAGTTACTCTTAAGATTTGAGTAGTTTCTGTCTTCCTGTGAATCAAAACACTGGAAAGTAGTTCATTCCTCTTTTTGCTCCTGTAAATTTGCTTCTTCCCATGGAGACAGATGAGGTGGCTGCAGATGGAATTAGACAGTCAAATGTTTTGAATGTGATTTGTGCAGCCAGCTCTACTCTGAGGAATCCAGAGCAGCTAATCTTAAAAGGAAAATGAGCACATCCTTCAGAATCAAATATCTGGCATCAGTTGTGCAGTTTAAGCTATCTGCCATTAGTTCCAGCCCTAATAAACTAATCTAGAAAACAGCTTGCTTTCCCAAACTTGCTGTTTCTCTGTCTTTTCGGTTAAATAGCTGTAACACGTAATGGGGACATAATTGTGGATTCATCATAGATTTGAGAGATGGGAACTTCCACAACCAAAATTTTAATTATGGTAATTGAGACTTTATGTATTTTTCTAAAAAGTATTTAGTCTCATTATGTTTTACAGTTTTACAAATACTACAGACTGTATTAAAAATAACAGAGACACTCTATGCTTAAGAGGTTGCCTGGAAGTGGTTATCATGTGAGCAACAGACACATTATTGAAGCAATTCCTTTTTTCACATCTATGTCAGAACAACCATCATTAGAATATTTAGATTCTTTTGTTGGCTAAAAAACTCTGAGGTATCCAGCTCTCCGGTTGCTGGCCTTTAGTGAAGATGAGTTACTGTCTTCTAAAATTTTTATGGGCTACAAGCTGTCTCTCCAGACAAACAGTTCCTTTTGCAGGTCAGAACCAAAACCTGTTGCATTAAATTTTACTTGCTGTTGCCATGCCAACATGCTCTCTTTGCTCACACTTCATTTTGCACTCTGAATGGCACGCCTAATAAAAAGTCAGGACTTTCCATTTTAGCCATCTCAAATGTACATCTGGACTCCATCCCAGACTGAAGGTTCCTTTAGGAAATATTCTACCTCCAGTTAAAAATACTGTTCTTAACTATTTAAAGGTGGCTAGGCATAATCTCACAGCAGGACTGAATTTTAACACAAAACACTTTGATAGGAAACTAATATTCAAATTTGCTGTTATTTTGGAGTTTGATAAATCACTAGGACAGAACATGAAGTTGTTTATCACCATGAAGGGTGCCAATAAAAAAATTAGGAAAATTGTGGGAAAAAAAGAAAGAATCCTGCATCTAGCAAAGAATCTAAAGAAAAAGATGAGCTATGCAGAGAGCATGGATGCACTGGAGATACACTGCTTCCATGTGAAAATGTCTGAAGTTTGCCTCAGTTGATAGTGTAAAAACTTATCCAGCTAATTTCACCATGTCACCAGGGCAGCCTGTGATGGTGCCTTACTGCAGGCCCAGGCTGAGTTCTTCTGTTCCCAGGTCATGTTTGGTGTAGGGAGCAGGGCTAAGGCACAGGAATGCTGCCCAGAGCATTCCAGTAGGCAGGGGAGGCACTGTTTTGTCCCTCATCAAGCTTTACCCCAACCAAAGAAAACAAAGAGCAGGTTTTGAAGACACTGCAAACTTTGCCCTCACAGCTGGAGGCAGAGTGAAGCAGTGGCAGCCAGCAATAAGGGACAGGCGAGAAGAAAACAAAAAGTGATGAAGAGAGACAGCCACAGCACAAAGGGTTCATTCTGTGCCTCTATTAAGAAGTCTGAAAGTCCCCTACTGGGGAAAAGAAACCATTAAAATGTTCATTAGAAAGACTATTACCTTGGGCATTTATTATTTATTGCAAGTCTTTATAAGCCATTACTCTTGAGATGTATTCCAGTAAGTCCCCATGTACTCCCTGTCCTGCTCCAGTCTGTCAGCAGACCAAACATCCCACAGCAAGTGCCAGTGATGCTCTGTGGCAGTGGGATGCTCAGTTTACAAGGAGGTTTCTTTTACACACACAGCTATTTGAGCTTTTGTCACAGAATGCACTGAGTATTTAATTTTAGACTATCTATAGGAAAAAAGTTACCATAATCAAAAATGAAGCCGAGTGTACTCTACACAGTTTGTTCAGCAGTACCAGTGGTTTTAAGAATCAAAAAACATTGAAAGTGCTGGTCATGTACCCCAACCCACAGCCCCAGCTATGTGTCTGCAGTAGCTTCTCAGCCCCATATTATGAAATCCTCTACCTGGTTCACCTCTAGGATTTGCTTGTCTTGTTTTTATCTTCTCCAGAATTTGCCTGTAACACAGTTTTTCATTCACCATTTGAAATACAGAGCAGGTTGAAAATATACAAACTACATATTAAGGTTATATATTTCTACCTGCACAGCATGAAAGGCAAACACAGAAGACTGCCAGGAGGCTTGGCATGTACCCCTACTTTCTCATTCATTACTGACTGTGTACAAAGTTTCCTTTCGTATATTGATTTGTGTGTTTCTTGAGCCAGAAACACCACCAAACATTCTCCCCATATCCTCCCAGATGCTACTGTGGGGAACATGGCCTGCTGGAGCATGATTTTTCCAAAGGTTCTCCAGCCTCAGTGTATAACCGCAGGTCTGCCATGCTGCTACAGATAAGTGTGCCATCAGCTGATGAAGACTCCCTTATACAGCAAATGCTGCCAGAGGGCCCATCTGAAATGGAACAGGAATAGCTTTAGAAATTTCTCAGCCCTATTTATTATGTCACTCTGCAATTACAGAAATATTCCTACCAGCTGGCATTGAATGAATGAAGACTTAGAGTCAAGATAGCTCAGAGGTGAAAAATAACTTTATATTCTCTAATGAAGAGAACCTTCCAAATACTTTTCAATTGGTCATACTATCACTTGTGACCTGCACATTTTCAGAAACTTTGGTTTAACCACTTACTAGACCCTACAAATAGACTAACTCAACCCTAAAGATATTAGAAGCACAGCAAACTGCTTCAAGAAATTAAATCCGCAGTGCACTTGAATCTAAAGCACTTGTCACAAAATCCCTATGCATTTCATATCTTGATCTTCCTAAATTAAGATTGAAAACATTCAACATAAGAGAGACAATAGCTCACATAAATCAAATCTTGTCTACTGATCTAATTCTGCTGCTTTCCCAGAAGTATTCCTGCACTCAGGAATACTTTTAATTATGGGAATGAGAACTAGGCTGTCCAAACACATCATGCAGCCTTGATGATATACAGCGAACGTGCAATAAACGAAATGTTAAACTCCACTTTTACTCTTGGTTAGCCAACAGGGCATTAAACCTAGAAGTGATTCTTTTACCAAGCCATTGTTCAACACAGTTAACATCAAGTAATTACTGATATAGTAAGGTATATTTCCACATGTTCAGTCACTTACAACATTAGTATAGGGAATAAAGAAATTATGTGCAGAAGTATGGTATGATGAGACACACTCATAGTAAGTCGTTAGTGTGTTTTTCTTTTACTCATATGCTACATGGTAGATTCAAAGGAAACGTTTTATCGAGGTACTTTGGGAAAAAAATTAAGTGGTTTACAACCATACCATTTCATTCAGTTTGTCTTGTACTTGGGCCCACTTAGTCATAACTGTTGATTTGACAAAATTCATTATTTTCCTTGAAATGAGAAGACCTACTTTCAACGTTGCAAGATAGACTTTTTACTGGATTTTCTTTCACAACGCTGAGAGTGATCACAATGTCCTAGGCACATAAACAAAATGGATTACAATTACCTGGCAATATGACATCAACTAAGACAAAGGAGTAAAAGTTATTTTCACTTTAATTATAGAATTTTATTGTTACGGTTTAGCTTCTGGAGTTGGGGGGAACAAGTTGGTTCTTTTCATCTCTCTGTTATAGAAGGAATTACTCTAAAGATGGTTTTCTAGCTTTCTTCTTAATGAATTTGTAACTTATGAAAGACAGAAATTCTATATTTTCCATGTTCAAAATGTATGAAAATTTAGTCTAGGTCAAGATTTATAAAAATATCAAACTCAACAGACTGGAGAGAAAGAGAATACTTTCCATTATTTCATCTTCATCATCTGACAGGCCACAATTCCTAAATTATGGTGCTCTGTTCTCTCCACACATGTAGGTGCTGTCAGTCAGCCAGGTGCAGTTGGAGTGTAAGAATCACCCTTGACATATGTTAATTGATCTTTGTGTCTAAGAACCTAAGGATACGATACGTGCTTCTGGTACATGGAAACCAGAATCAACATAATATAATACTGCAATGGGAAAAGATACAAAGAATTTCTGTTCACTGTGTGATTCTGTAAGTTACTATTTGTAACTTGCCCACTGTTAAAACCTGGCCTTCCCAAGTTTTTTTAAAAAGAGGAGTGACTGCACAAAGGTCTCTCACTGTCTGCAATAATCCCACAGTATTCACAGGTTTAATCAGTTTAAAATATTAGTTATGTAGTAGATACCTATCACTCACTTCTGTGTGTCATAGGAATCCCTGGCTAGAGATGTCTTCTCTATGTGTTTTCAATAGATTTCCTCTATTACACCTCCTGATGTTACTTGAAAGAATTTAATATTCTCACTTCCTCCTAGGTAAATCACTCCTGTGTTTTTCCTCCTGGAGTTTATTGTCTTTTTCTGTATTGTGTTTAGATTGAGGTCAATGGTTCTGGTCTCTGTTTCCTCCCCGGCTACCCCAACCCACTGCCACTTTTCCAGGCAGGAAAACCCCAAGTGACCGTCAGTGGCAAAGTGAAGGTCAGAGATTTCCCTGGCTGTCCTTCGACGCCTTCCCGCAGCAGCCTGAGTCAGCAGTGCTCCTCACAGATTAGATCTGCCTGGTCCCTTTAGGGCACTCACAAAAAATAAAACTTTGTGACTGATGACTCCTTCATGAGAGATCCAGTCATTTCTAATTCAGTCCTTCAGGCTAGTGGAATTCTTTTCCTCACACAGTGTTAAATGATTTTCTCTTAAATCTGGTTCATATCCTATCCCAGGCAGGATAGAATGTGAACCAGCTGAAGTAGGTCTGAACAGAAATTTGCATCCACTTAACTTCAGTTGAATTCCTATTTGGATAGCGAGCAATTAGAATGCTATGCACTTCTAACAGTTGGGTTTTTTCTTTAATCTTTCAGCATGTCCTTAAAAATTCTGAGTCAATTCACGTTTCACAACAGTTTCTGTTGTCCTTAAACACAAGTTTTAATTAGGAACCCCTCTGCATAAAATATTTTTCTGGAAGTGGGAAGATTTGTATTAAAACTGTAAATCTAAACTTTCAAAACTGAGTATTGATTCTCATTTCTGATTATCTAACACAAGTCAGTTTACAGACTTCAAAAAGTGGGTATTCAGTATTCTCTGATATTCAATGGAGTTACTGGTGACAACAGGATATAAGCTTTGTCCAACAGAGCAGTCTTAGTCCAAAGCCTATATTGAAGAAGTTGTTTGATGGTTATCCAGTAATAAATATGAGATGCAAATATAGCTCAATTATAGTGGGAAGGCTGGCTGACAAAACAAGTAAAATGCACAGTCTTGCTGCAAGGGGTAGGTAAATGCAAGGTCAATAGATGGAGAACATGAAGGTCTCTGCAGCACTTTTCTGGAATTTCCTTGTTTGCTAGCACAAGTTCAACTGACACAGACAAAAACATCATCACTTCAAAGCACCACTTTTTATTTACAGCAACATGCTGTACCCTGGAGCATGCAGCCTCATGGTCAAGGCACTACTGAGGACACCAGACACCTGCGTTCAATTTCCCTGGGTCAGTGCTGCCTACGTTTCAGTGGGACTCATATGGTGATGTTATGCTCACTTCTGCTGCACGGGCCCAGCTCCCAGAGCAGGCTGGCAAGTCTCAGCCCAGGTGGCAATGCCTGTGTGATCACACAGGTGCAATGGAGATGGGATTCCCAGCAGCCAGGGGCTGCCTCAGCTGGTCAAGCTGCTGAAGGAAACACTAAATGGAGAAGTGTGTCAGGAAATCCTAATTTCTCTTCTTTAGATCTTCTTTAAACTCACTGCTCATCACAGGAAATACTTGTTAACCCTTTCTGTGTTCAGGGCCTTCACGCATCCCTTTCAGTGAGGATGGCTAGATCCAGCTCACATCTTTCTTCCAAGAAACCAGTGTTAATATCACCATTCACCTTAACTATAGCACAGAGGACAAAAGACTTCTGAAGGAAACAGGCAATCAGAACCTTACACCCACAGCACCCTTAGAATCCCAAATCCATAGATACCTGACTCAGCAGAAAACCCCAGAGTTCTTCCAGGTAAGCCTCACTTGTTCTTATCTGAGGTGAAAGATACAGTTCTGAACATTTGGGTGGCAGCTCTGACACACAGCTCAGTGTTGCGCCACCAGCACTACCCACACTCCTAAAGGGAAGCAGCCACAGCTGTTCATTTCTGTGCTCAAACCACCTCTGTCACCATGAACAGAACCTATCAAACCCAACCCTTCATGAGATGTCAAATCAGGGAAGACCATTTTGTGACTTCTGATGGTGCTTTCACCACTCCAGGACATTCAGTCTCGCCACAATGGTATTACTTCTGAGTACTTAAGTAATTTAAATACTACCTTAAAAGAAATTATGTACAAAATTGTGTCTCTGGGCTTTCAGAAACCATGATGGGTACAGATAGCCTTGCAAACTTTCAACCTGAACTGAAATTTAGGCATCTGAGTCTCACTTAAGGGGCTTGAATCTTCCCTTTACCCAGTACAGATGAGCCTGTTTATGGCTAAGAACTGTACATAGCCTTGTAGATTAAGCAATGTCAAATGTCTGTTCTATCAAAGTGGTGAATCAGCCCTGACACAGCTGTAGTGTGGGTCAGCTAGCATTTGGGAGAGTGCCAAGTGGCATATAATTCCTAGCCACAGCTCAGAAGTTAGGTAGTATAGGCCAGAGACTGCTTCAAAAAGTCAGTTTGGAGTTTTTGAGCGTAGGAGAGTTCAGCAGTATGGACACTGGTCCTGCCAGTTGCATATTTAGAGCTAAACCCTCTAACATGGCAGTGAGGGCCAGACACAGAAATACTTTTGCATCTCAGCAACTATGTCCCACAGTCCAATTCAGCAAAGCAAGGAGAGGAAAGTAGATGTGTATTTATTACACAAAGAAGGTTTGTCCTATGCTGGGAACTTTCTGTTCTTGGAGACAAAAAGTAAAAAAATTCTGCTAACTACAGGACATACCATATTCTTAAGTTATAGAGTTGCACTTGTAAAATGGAAACACAGGCTCACAGCTGATAAATAGCCAGAGAGAGCATTCACCAAGCTGATTATAAATATGTGCTCAGATAGCTCAGGGACTTTGAGGATTGAAATCATGAGATACTCTACACAGCAACATGGTTATTTAAATACCTCCTCTTCCATGGGGAGTTCAATCATTATTCAAAGAGAGGAAGCATATTCACTCCTGAGTGCTCCAGACATGGGACAGTTATGAAAAGCTTTCTGAACAAATGAAGCAAATGTGGTATCCCACAGGGAGACCAAACAACAGCTTCTGTCACAGCCTCAAAACTGACTGTACCTGAATGAACAGAGGCTGCAAGGTAACCGGATTCATGGACAGCAGCATTTGCTGAAGTCTGTCACTCCCTCTCAAGGGTTACTCATGAAGGTTAACAACTTTATACAATGGCAATAAATGCAGCTGACAGCAAGAAAACAATTAGATTAACATATAAACAGTTGAGGCAATAATGCTATTAAAATGGACGTTCAAGGAAACTGCAACCATTTCTACAGCTGTTTTGGAAAGTCTCTCTTTGGCAAAACATGCTGGATTGTCATTCTAAATGTCTGTGCTTCCCATGCTGGTTTCCTGAGGAAGGGTTTGTGGACGGACTTGTTTATTTATGACATTTTTTTACCCCTCTTAGCTGTAGCTGTGGATTCCCCAGCCTCTTGAAAGTAGTCATTAGTTACCTTGTTTGGCCAGGAGAAATCAGTCAAGAAACTGGCTCTTTTCCAGAGGGTTCCTGGAATTTTCTACCAACCTTGTGTAAGAGCTTAATGAAGTCAAATTTAATTTTAGGTAAGGTTTGTTACAAGGCCATAGGTGTTTTTTGAGAACAAAGAGAAAAGGACTGAAGTTATGTTTACTGTTCTGAAGTAAATCATACCAAATGAAGTTCACATGGAACTTGCTTAGGTGATCATCCCCCAACTGGAGCAAGACCACAGGTATCAGACTCTGTCATCTTAAATGAGAACCAAAGGAAATCAGTATCACCTACATCCACATACCCTGAGGCTATTTTGAAGGCAAGTTCCTTGGCTGTGCCACCCTAAAGCGGCAATAAACTCCCACAAAAACAATGGACAATCACAGTGTTTATGACCTTCTGTCCCCCCTCCAGTGTTGACCTTTTTTGCTCTGGGAAACAGAAAGCAACCTTTTCTTTTATGTTTTAAAAACAAACACTTCATCACAAATGCCTCCCCCTCTGGAGGAAGGCATACGGAGCAAACACCGAATGGATTTTAGTCACGTTATTTAATACGCTGCTAGAAGAAGAACAGATGCTACAGCAAGGAGTGCGTTCTGCAGCCAGCATAACAGCGTAAAATGTAGTAAAATACTACCTCCTCAGAAGATATTTATGCACTTGGCATTGAACACATGAGGCTTAACAAAATACTACCTTACGTAGAATGCAAGTCCTATTTATAGAAGTTATGTCCCTCACAAAAGTATCCATCATTTTCTGAAGTCTGCAGTTCTGTGGTGATTTTCAGTCACATCCATAATGTCAGCAGTTGGTCACTCAGACAGTGCTGCACACAGCACAACCACCTGGGGGCTGTTGTTATCACTGATTATGGAGTTTGGCCTGTATTATCACATACTTATTGGGTGAGAGCCACACAAAGTGGTATTTCTCATTTCAGCTGGATGGAAGGACTTGCCCATTCCTGACAATCATCTGTTCTGACTAAATTACAACCCCTCCTCATGCTTCAGGATATCACGAGCTGTGTAAAGGTTAGAAAAGCACCTACGGCTTGCCCACCTCCTCAAGGAACCGGAACAACAAGTTGACATCAGCCCAGCGCTTCTTGCTGTGGTATGTTCACATACCAGATTCAATTTAAGATCTTGTTCTTCAGATCAAGGACTGGGCCTCATATATCTCATGTACTACCTTGCTTGACAGCTTACCATGACCTAGCATGACAGCTGTGGTCATCGGTAATCACTGCCAAAAGGGAGGATCATAGGAGTGGGTGGAAAGGAAATCAGGCATTCCTGGCAGCTGGCCTGCAGCTCTGAAGCTTCCTTTCACCAAACATCAGACTGAAAACAGATCTCCGCTTGCTGAAAAGTATGGGCTTACACTTCTCAATCACTTTTCCTTAGTGCAACATACAAATGGTTTCCTTTCTCTGAAAAGGAGAAAAGAGGAAAGGCAAAGGGGAAAAAAAACATGTGTTCACCTGGCAGAGTGAAAACAAAGGGCCAGAGAAGGCTGTTCCTCCCTGGTTTGCTACTGTCATTTTTGTTAGCAACAGTAGATTAGGCAGGCAGGGAATGATGGCCCTTGGAAAGCAAAACAGAGAAGTGTTTACCATATAAACAGAGAATTAGAGTTACACAACACGGAAAAGTTTTAACTTGTTTTTTGATGAGCATACTCCACAGAAAATGATATATTACAGCAGAACTTAATAGGTGATTTTACTGTTAGATTTTCACAGATTCAGTAAATACCTACAATGCAGTTCCCCTCAAGGGCTCAGCAGAATTGCCCCTACCTCCAAAGAAAATAACCAAAATTTTTTCTCAGAAATAACCCATCCGAAGCCAAGGAAATTCTATGGTGTTTAGTCCCGTAAACACTTCTCTTAGAAATTTGGAAGAGTTTCTGCTTGCTTGGCTAAAATTGCATCTTTTTTAGGGCAGATGGAAGAGAAAGTAAGAAAGAGGAACAACCACTGACAGCAATTGTGAAATCACATGGTCTACAAACCCATTGATTTGAAAACAAATAAGACTTAGTGGCTATATCCACCATGGTAAAACCCCAAAATTCAAGAATTTCCCTGGCTTCTGGGCCTGCCAATAATTTCAGAACAGTATTGTGAAATCCTACAGCTATTTGTTCCAGCTGAGCCTGCTTAATTAGAATTCCTCAGCAGTTAGACATATTTCCTTAACAGCAAATGATACAAATAATCACTTCAGCAGACAGTTGAGTACATAACATGGGTTCTTCTTAAAAAAATTATTGTTGTTATAAAAGACAAAAAGCAAGATGGTTCCCTAACAGATTTTTGTCAAACCAAACGCAATCAAAACCATCCCAAAGCTTTTGAGGTTGTACGCACTGACGGATTAAAAGCCTTTCTCTAATGCCATCGCCACAACTCTTTCAAGTGAACAAACATGCAAAGACATTTCAAGCACTATGGCAATGTTGACTCGAGGCATTGTTAACTCCTAGAAAAAGGCTGTGGGAAGCACAGTAAAATGATAGAAGGTTTCGTTTTATTAATCTGTGATGAAAACCAGGCTTCTGTTGATGAAGGGGGCAGGGGGAAGGGAAAAGATAGGCCTGTCTGTTTAATGCTTGGCCCAGATATAGGTGATTTTTTTAAAAAAGCAAGCAGCTGAGCACATTGCTTCTGGCTGTGTCTTTCTGTAGGTTGCCGGTTGCCAGAGCTCACAAAGCACAAGTTATGTAATGCGCTCCTATCAGGAATCCGAGTTCAAAAACATTTCATGAAGTCCCATGCTGTTCTTGCTGGAGCAATTGTTTCTGATAATGAAAAGTCTGTATCACCCTGATTCAGCTGTCTCGGCCCCCTCCAATGGCAGCACTTTGTGCTTTCCCTCAATCTCCTCTCCCCCCCTCCCAACGATCTCTGTTTGTTTCTTAAGGAGACTCTTCTCTTCCCTAAGCCCCTTCACTGGCTTTTGCTAGAGGAAAAGAAATAGAGGAGGAAACATAGTTTTGCCCCTCCCATACCTCTGAAACAAGCTGTTTTTTCTTGCTTATCATTTGGAAAAACCTCATTTATTTGGCAAGCGCAAAAGAAACACTGAGTTTACAACCAAACTATATTCATCACAATGGAGTATTGATAGAATAGCTTTTCTGACTTAATTTTGAGAGTAAAGACCTATATTTCAGAGCAATCTTTCTCCCAGAAATGCGTTTAGTCCTGATGGAATCATTTGAGGCACTCTTCAGGAAAATTTTGCAATTTTTCACAGAGATAATTATTGGGTGACTTCCTGAGTGAGGAATTTCATTTGCAGCCCTTCTGTCACTTTTATATCATTGAAATCAATCAGGCGCATGGATAAGAGCATGTAAGTATTTAAAGGATCTAAATTAGAGTGCATAAAGAGGAAATAATGCAGGACAGCTCTTTCAATCGGTAATCATTGGGGGTTTTATGCCGGTACATGAATGTACAAATATTAGTCAATATATTTCAGCAGGTAAATAATAAAAATCTACTTCCTTGGTTAAATTTAAATAGAAGAAATAAATGTAAATAAAATTGCAATAAGAGTCAGAATTAGTGTAAAATGTCTACCAAATATCTCCTCAAAATGGAGGCTTGATCCCAAAACACTATCAAACTCTGCTTCCTTATGATTCTGTTTCCTGTGTAGTTGCTAATATATTTAACAAACAGCTCATTCTTTAAGAAAATGAAAATTTATTCATATCGTTGTGTCTAAGTAAACACAACATTTACGCCAAAGTATCTTTGGGAGGTTTGATCCATGACAGTCCATGAAAAGTTTCCCATTTCTTTCAGCAGACTTCAACACGGACACTTGGAGTCAGGATATCTGGGTAAAATGTATTTAATTTTAAAGTAAGGGTTTGTAAGGTACTGGAAAAGTGTATAGATAGAAACCTTCAAACCTTAATTACACTGACTGATAAAATATGCATATGTAAATCTCAGTGCATTTCATCATGTGTGTTGAAATAAGGGAGATGAAAATTGTAGAATATAAAAGTTATTTTTAAAACAGCAACAGAAAGTCCTATTATTCTATCAGATACAATTATTTTTCAAATAATTATCTTACATTTACAAAGAATTTTTTCTTCAATTGTTTTTACCTTAAATTTCAAGGATTTTGTTTATTTGTCCATTCTAGTTTCCTTGAGTTGAAATGGTGAATCCTAGAAATAAGGGAATGAAAATTATCAGGCACAGCTTGTTTTTAAAAATTCAGTCTTCAATTCTCAGTTAGCCAAAGATCACAAGTACTTCTGCTTTAATTATTTGTGGTCTAACAAGTCTCAAGATATATATGTTGAGGAAAATTACCCTTATTTCAGTATAAAAGAACACTTAAAGTTACTAATATTAAACGTGGATGGATAAATGATAATCAAGGTTCTTTTCACTTTAGTAATTCCAAACATTACTTAATTCTTGCAGTGAAGCTAACATCAATTAATTTATACCACTTTGAGGCACAGAAAGATTCACCACCTTCCTAAGCCAATCAGCAGCAGCAGTCAAGTGCTACAGGTTTAAGATCTAGTTATAATACCTTAGAAATTAAACAAAACACAAGAACTGCCTATCATGACTCAGACCTCAGATCCCACAACCACTTCAAAAACCTCACAAGTCCTGTTTCTGTGAGTTCCCAGTGAAAACCAGGCGATACTGTTGAACTGACTGTAGGTCACAAGGCTGTACAAGACCTGCTTCAGTGTTGAAATGGTTAAAATAGGGCTGATGGTACCAACCTCTTTTTAAAAGGCTTTGCATTTTTTCAGATCAAAACAACACAGAGCTATACTGATGTTGGACCTATGCCTGCAAAAATCAAAGATAGCTCACAGATTTACATACGGTTCCTAGGCTGTGTCATTTCAATCTAGAGCTCTGAGAAAAATGAACAGAAAGAATGGCAAGTGTCAGCTTGCTGCTTCATGAAAAAACATTGTGAATGAAACATGTAAAAGCAACAGCTGCATAAGCACAGAATAGAAATCCTGATTTGTAACTTACAGTCATTGAACATCACACCATAAGCAATATAAAATATTTGTTGCTCCAAGGTTTTATATAATTTGGTTTCTTTTCTCCCTCCAATGCATTAAACTTTGAAATCTTAATGACTCACTATGTTGTACATGCTTTGCAAAATAATACCAGTTGCCTATGAATCTACATAAAACAGCAATTTGCTAACGTTTTTGTTGTCTTTGCAAAGCAAAAGAAAACACAAAAACACAGTTACTGTGTATGATCTAAAACACCAACAAATTTTTCAAGTCCTAAATAGAAATTCTGGAGTACATTTTGAAAAAATTGTTGATTAGCTTCAAGAGTTATAATATAATGTTAGCTGGTACTTGAAATCTTGCCTGGTATGCTTGAATTTGTCTGAATCTGAACAAGGCCTGAGATGATGTTCCTGGGCCTAGTGGCATTGACACTACTACCAAACAGAAATCATGTCAGTATTGATCTGAAGTGAGAAGAGAATGAGACCATTTGTGCTTTTAAAATACTGCTATGGAAAACAGAAATTAAACAACTTAGAAGTTCACATGAATTAGAAAGCAAGTTATGATGTTATAAACCAGAGTGAAAAAAATATGTTCTGCAATAAACCCTTTGCAAGAAACCACTTTCTGACTGGTACCATCGACTTCAGCAGCAGTCACAGAGAGACAGGACACTGGACATTTGTAAAACTGTTACTGAAGGAAGATAATTTATTTCAGTACCTAATCATCAAAACATGATTAGAACATGTTCTTAAGGTCTAACTTCAGTTTCAGAAAACAAAGACTATTTGACCTACAGCCAAGAAAGAGAATAGATTTTGGAAAGCTGGGTGGCTGGTGGAAAATACTGTAGTGGAAGTAATGAAAATAGAAGTGTGCTCCACTCAGTTTCTCAGCACCATCAGTTAAGGTTCCCTGCAAGGATTTTCATCTGGACAGAACACAGCAACCTCTCACTCCCTGGTGAAGTTTCAGTCTTGTTTTCTAAAACAGAAGATTTTCCCTAGAATGTCTTTTAAACTGAAACGTCTGCACATTCAGAAGGTAGCAATACAGCAACTACCACTAGACTTGTGGCCCTACATTATTCTACATTGCAAGTCAATCACAGCGATTTTGTGCAGCTAGTCAACGAGTTATAAAGCACAGTTGTGCTTGTACTTCTGTTGAATTGAGAAGATTTCTTTTTCATTCAGGGCCATAGCTTTAATTAAATCCATCTACCTTCCTCAGAAATATGTGCTAAAAATCGTATCAGTGGTATATGTCAGATCATTTCTCTTTAGGTCTCTCTCCATGTCAGAGTAGAAGGTATTTGAGTAACAGAGTTGATATTGGTTTGAATGCTACAGCTGTCTTTGTTGGCAAGATTCATCCCATCTGCTTTTACCTATGTAAAAGCTGGGTACAGCCTCTAAATCTCATCTAGGATTCCTGCACCCCATTCATCAGAAAAAAAATTAGGGGCTACCAGAGATGAATCATCTCATCCTAATTTTAGGTCCTTTACATAGTTCAGATGAATCACTCCCTGGACACAGGGTTTTTCTATTAATGAAAAAAGAAAGCTAAAAAAGAAAATGATTCATGGGCATCTGAAGTCAAATTTAGACCTTTAAGTATAGGTGAAATGCATTTTGCCTTTACTAATTGGAAATCCACTTAGGATTGGGCTTAGACTTACACCATGAACCTTCCTAGGCCATGGTAAGAAAACTCACAGTAAATCTCCACCCATTATGAAAAAAACTTTATGGATGCCAGTGACTTCTATTAAAAACATTAACTATACCGGTCCCTATGGCATAGTGATTCATGACATTACATTGTTTATAGCATCTAAAATAAAGGAAAATTCATATTCTCCAAAATAAACACTGCAGAAGTGCAATATTAGAGAAGTTTATAAGATTCCAAGTAGTTAATAATAAACAGGACAAAACAACATGTCCGTATGCTGGCAGAACACCACCTCATGAATCATGCACCTACTGTGAACAAATATTTGTTGGACAGCTTCACTGGGTTTTTTTGATGTGTCATACTGCATTCATAGGATGACATCTGAGAAGAGAGGATGAGCAATGAAAGAATAAATGTTTTGGGTTATAGTAATTGCCATTTTTAAACCTTTGGCTAGGTCTTCTCCAAGACCTTCCAGTAGTGCTCCTAGTACTCCAGCACAGTACTCTTTCCGCTAGTACTCCTAGATACAAACAGTACCAGTCCTATCACAGAGACACCCAAAAAATAAGAGAATTAACTCAAAGCAGAATAATTATGCATCCCAGTGAACTGGCAAACTCCTTATGTAGGAATTGACAAATGCACAGTAATCTCAACATGTGACAGAAAATGTTGTGGCTAATATCAGCCTCATTAATTGTCTTCCTAGATAATCTAATGATCTTGTGATCAGCACAGGAGAGGCACAAGCATTGTCAGATGAAAGACTTGAGGCAACTCTCTGACTGTTGGCCAAAATCTCCCCCTCCTCTTTCCCTCCCTGTAGTATTCAAAGTATTCTAACTCTCTGCAGTGAGGATATGTGATCTCAAGGAGACCTGACAGAAATGAAACAGTCATCTCAGAAGATGGACACACCAGATCTCCCGAATATCTCTTTTTTCCCCCTCCATTCCATGTTACTATTGGCAACAAAATGCTACAGAAGACAAGGGAATTTTTAATAAAAACAAAATAAAATTTTAAATACTATATATGTTTAGATATTTAATGAAAGAAATAAAGCATAAAAATAACTGTTAACACAATGACTCTGCAAATATTATCTCAACATGGTCTGAAAAGTTCGGAAATGTTATAACAAAATCAGTAGCGAAAGAAATCTTTCACTTTACACCATGTCTGAAACAGAAATGATGGTTATAACAGTGGGAACTGGGGAAGAAAAGGCTACTACAGATATGGGCTGAGAAGGCTGTACACACCCAACACTAGGAAAGGATCTTTCTCAGGATTCTTTCTGGCCCTTCCTCACCAGGTTTCTCTCCAAATACAGCAGTAGCTGCCTGTAATGCCAGTGAACAGACACGGTATTGCAGGGAAATGGAGAGGACAGCACACAGCTCAATTAGAGTATATTCTGAGCAGGAATTATTTTATCTTCAAGATGGAGAAAGGAAATAGTTACTCCAGTGGCTGAGAAAATCATGAATGCTGCAGGAGGAGCTCCAGTGAAGGCAGAGGCTATGAACTCCCTACTGGTGTCGTGGACTCTGTGCCTTCCAGGATGTGCTCACACTGAGGCACCCAGTTCTGGCAACCAGTGGAAAGGTACTTTGAGCAGCGTGATCTGAGTCTCTTTACTAAGGTATTCTGCTAAACCCTCATTGAATGTATGGAGAGAAAGGCAGCCAAATTCATCCTGTGTTACAGTTCTTCCTAAAGGATGTGGGCAAGTGGAAACATGCTTTCTACAGATACTACTGAACAAAAAAGAGGCACAGCCACTAGAAGACTGCACAAAGGTTGATTCCATATGGAAGAACGTCCTCACGTATGTCCACAATCAGATGAAAAACTCAAGGAATGAAGAACAAAGGACACCTAGGAGGGATTGCAGACAGCCAATAAACAACAGCTTGCAACACAGCTGCAAAGATCAATACAGCTCCGTGTTGAATGCACATATGCATCTGGAGAGAGTGCAGACTGGACATTTTAACAGTTAATACAGTTCCCATATGATCCTACATGGAACACTACAGTCAGCTGAGCATCGGATTACCAGAACCGTACGATGAAAACTAGGGAAGTTTCTGAGCCAAGCAATGCTTTGTAATAGATTACTACTTTAATTTTCTGTATAAACACATTTATAGCGCATCTAAGAGCTCTCAGAGAAAGGATTGTAAACAGCAGTCTGATAGTATTTGCAACATAAACATCAAGAATGAAGGGAGCAAACTGCAGCTGTAGACAGAGAAAAGTAATACATCTGTGGAGAAAAATACTGTTGAACAAAAAGTATCAGGCGTTGGGAAAACATCTTAAAAAATATGAGGGAATTTTCACTGCATGAAAACTAGCAGAACAGAAGACCAGATGACTTAATAGGTTGTTTCAAAAATATGCTTTTCAGATTCTACCCTGTACTAGTTTTCTAACTATTGATTGGAATGAGGTGAAACCTAAAGAAATTAAGGACACTCAAAAACACATTCAAGAGAGTAATGAGGAACATGTCTTCAATTTTCTCTATAGACTCCTTTGAGGGTCTGCTTGCCAGAAGAGTGCAGACACTGAATTCATGGTAAGACATGTGGGGCTAGCTCAAGGGCTACAAAACAAAGCCACATTAAAAAGTTATTCTGCAGTTTCTTCAGGCAATCACAGCACTTCCCAGCTTTAGAGTAAAAATTTTTAAGTTTTGAATTAAAATTTTTCATTGTTTTGCATCTTGCAGGTAAGCATTTCTCCAAGGTCTGTTTCTTTCCCTATCTTAGGTGGATACAACCTTAAGAAACACAGTGAGTCCCACAGAGACGTCAGAAGCAGGGGTTAGAAATCAGTCACGCAGTCCTTGCCTTCAGCACATCAGCTGACTGACTGTACCTGAAGAACTCATTTAGCCAGCGCAGAGGTTTATAGACCCTGTGCTATAATTTAACTGTTGGCACAGCAAAATATGTTGCATTATCCACTTCATCCTCTGCAAAGACATATTTCTGCAAAGGCAAAGAGATGCATTGACCTCTCATCCCTCTGCAAGGCTCTACTGTTTGCAGCAATTACTGCTTGTCTGCAGACTTCTCTAATCACACAGCAGAGAAAAGAATGATTCTAATTGCTGAGAGCTTTTAGTTTCCCAAAATAGTTGACCTTCTTCCTTTTTGAAGAAAAAACTTTCCTCTGCCTTTCTGCCTGCCTCCCCACCCCCTTCCTGCTGGCAGACATGAGAAGAGAACTGTGTTTGTTTTCACGGTAAATGGGAGGCCGGAGCAGTGACAAGGTTGACCTCACAGTTTCCAGCTGTAATATTTGATTTCTTTACAACTGCACATATGCAGAACTCAGAAACTAAACTAGTCCAGTAAGAGCAAAATGCATAAAAGTCTCTCAGCTCAAAAAAACAAAACCCTGAAAGGTTTGAGTGGCGGCAGCATGGTTCTTGACATGAAAGCAAATACTCCGGCTAAGACACAAGGATTACTTGGGCCAAAACTGCTGAAATGCAGCTGAGCCTCTACTTCCACACATAGGGATATGTCAGCTTTTCAAGTGTTGAAGATCCCAGATATTACAGTAAAACTAGACAAAATTTGGCGGTTTTAGATCACCTGAAAATGTCCCAGTAAGGCTCAGGGAAATAACTTCAAGACCCCCTTAGAAAGAGGAGGAAAAAACCAACTATGATTAAAATTTTGCTTATCTCCCACTAATAGAGACAACCATGTATCAGTCATCATGACAATGCTGGTCTGCTGCTTTCAAGTTTGTGTAATTTTAATGAACAGAATTCTTGTCTTCAACTTTATAATGACATTACTAATATTAAGGATTTACATTGCTCACTTTCAGACATTACAGGGGTTTTTCTACTTAGTTTTTCTTTTCACTGGGGAGTGAGAAGAATGGCAGAAAAATATCTGAACAGACATTCAAACTAGATAACAGAATTTTCAAAAGTAAACAGTAATTTTTTAAATCATATTTTTATGAACCCTAAAACATGTCTGATCTTCTGCTGGAAAAACTCAAAACTTCTCCAAATGTGTAAGAGCTGAAGTCTAAGGAGTAAAGGAATTAAATAAATTAAAGATGATCACTTGAGTGCTTTTGACAGGATTGTTGAGAATGTTTAGATAATGGGCATCCAAAGGTGAAAACCTGACAGTGTACTTTTAGCCCTGGCATTAACTTCATTATCTTTTCAGTTTTTATTAACACTAAGTTCAAGGCAGAAGGATTAATACATTTATTTTTATTTTATTTTAATGAAAATGCTTTTCTCATGCACAGACTTTCAAATTGAGATTCACCAAGCAACACACTCTTCTGGAAGACTGTGAAATCCTTTCTTTTGCTATCAGCCCAGTGGGTGGGAGCCCAGCTACCCTGTGGCCCCAGGAAGTTAAGCCCAAGCCTGCAGACTCACCAACACAGACCTGGAAGCCCCGAAACCTCCTGGCTCCAAGTGAGGCTCTCAGGTTCTTAACTACAGCAGCTCCCAAGCAGACTGGCACGAGGTAAGTTGTGCTGCAGACAATTTGAAGGGTTTCCTTATAAAGAGGCACATTTCCTCAGCAAGCCTTTTTCACCTCTACAGGCAGATCAAAGCTGACATTTTGCCATACATTTAGTTTCATTCTGTTCTGCTTTATAATGAAGATATTTTGTTGGGAAAGGCTCTGGACAGCTCTAGCTGTCCATGTATTCTTACCTTCAAAAGAACTTTCATTTTTGTTGCACGATCAGTGACATGGAAAAGATTTCTTGCACACAGCACTGTAAGCAGCGTGGTGAGCCCTACCGTTACTCTGCAAGTTATCAAGCAAATCTGATCTTCGTTCTTATTTTCTAGAGACCACCTGGACAGAGTTGGTGTGCGATCCAAAACCTGTGATGAGAAGGTTCAAATGGCAGATATTAAGAGCTAGACCACTGCTGCAGACCTGTGTGTTTCCACCCTTGCCACTATCTTCTCTGGAGCATTTATTCACCAAGCACTTCAAGTCAGTGGGAGCTATTCCCATCCGTCCTTGGCACAGATGCTTGCAAACGAAATGACGATAGGAAACACTCGCATTTCTTTCAAATCACAGAAAACTTATTTCAATTTGAGTTTTGGAAAAAACTTGGGAAGTACTAATTACTCCATCTGGTTCATTCCAGGACAAGCAAAGAGAGAAGAAAAACAAGGCTCTTCAGCTCTTGTTGCAAAAGAGCAAAGCAGACCGAAAGCAGCAGCAAAGAGAAGCAGAGGTATGAGGTAAACCCGTTGGATATGCCTTCACAAGACATTACAGCACACTTCTCACTCTCTCTCAACCAGTCCCATTCTGACACCATAAAGTAGAGCAACTCGAGGTGGCTCTGGATTAAGCCAGTTGGAGGCAGCTTCTCCATAACTGCACACCAGTTGGGAACTGTTCTTACTCAGCCACGTTCACGCTGCCCTCTTCGAGGTAAACTAGAGGAGACCACTGCCAAAGGTCTGTTCCTCTGCTCCCTGCCAGCAGCAATAGCTTTTGGCCAACACAGCTCTCAATTAACTCCTTGCACGTCTAGAGAAGCAGCATGGAGACAATCTAGGATGAACTGTGTGCCTCAAATACTGACCAAACACATTATTAATTCTCATTAATATGTGCTTCCTCTGTAAAAATGCTTCTCCTGCATAATATTTGTATCAAATTATTTCCACACTAAGCTTCTACTTACAGATTTTCTAGTGTGATTCAGCAAATTATTCACTCAGCCCCAAAACACTGCTATCTCTCTAAGTATGCATTTGGCTATCTCTTTGGATGTTTACAGTTTGTAATCTTTAAATAAAATTATTGAATTGCAGAGTTCACTATGGTAGAGTTATTTTGCAGCATGTTATTCCATAAATGGGATCTCAAGGAGATGATAAAAAGGAAAATAATCAGTTTATTTTGCTCACACTCCATCCATTCCATTTTGTTCATATCTAAAAGTACTAAGATTTTCTAGAGTAAGAGGTTTCATAGCTAACCTTTTCTTTATCCCTCTTTTGGCCCCAGTCCCCTATCAAAACACAATCTCCCACCCTGACAGAAAGAGCCCTTATGAATACAAATGCTTGTGGACAACTTTTTATTTGGCAGCTGTATAGCATTATGGACTTATTATCCACGAAAGAGTTTTACTTTCCTCAAACTGGAATTAAAGTGCATTAGAAAACCAAGAAAAATGTTGTTATTGCACATCACACTGGGTCAAGCAGCTTTAGAAAATCCCCAGAAGTAAAGGAGAAAACCATTTGCTTTTTTCCTGTACCATCAGTATCATCTGACCAACTGCTAATTGTACTGCTGAGGTTTTAAAGACCTCTATTCAGGTAAGTGCTGGCCAAAAAACCCCCTCTCATTCATCAAAGCACAAGTACTTTCAAGAGTAGCCTAGTAACACAGAAAAGACTTGAAAATCCTCAAAGTCCAGCCACCTATGGAGTGATCATGTGAAAAAATGTCAAAGAATCACTTTTGTAAACGCTTAAGACAACTGCTACTGAGTGGTAAATACAAAATACTGTTTAATTGCAATTTTCAAAAATTCTTCCTGCTTTCAGTCATTATATGTCTGTCCCTCTGATAGAAATGGGAATTCTTTCAGTTTTCAAGCCTGTGCTCTCCTTTCATTGCAATGAGGACCTAATTCAGAGCTTTAAACTGTGTTCTGCAATGCATAATTAATCTGGCTTCATAGAGACCTGGACAAAAGACCCCATTCAATCTTCAGCTCCTTCCCCCTGAGATATTGTTATTTCTAAAAACTCCTGCCAGCTGGGCTGGAGGGAAATCTCAGCACTGTGGGAGAATGAACAAACTACAGGCCTCCAAGGGATTTGAAGTAACTATCTGACTAAATTGGATTAGAAAGTAAGGAAGGGGAGGGGAAGGAGGGCTTATTCTGAAGTCTACAAAAGCTCATAAAAAATTCTTAGAAGATTTTCATATGGTGAAGGGGAGAGAAATATGCAAGATTTTATAACAAAACTGAGAAAGAATTTTAAAACATGCGTGAGCCAATACACTTGGGGATATTTGAAGGGATTACTGCTGGTATTATTTCAGGAAAACTGTTGTGTCTGCCTTGAAGCTTTGAAATGGCATTTCTATGCAAAATCTGGGCTGCCCTGCAATCCAAAATAGTCATACTTTCCTTCCAGGTATTTGATACATATCCTGTTTGAACCTATAATGTAACCTAACCATAAGTTGCTTTAAGTTTCCTCCAAAGCACATCGCAATTAAAAGCCTCTGCCCAGAAGGATTTCAAAGGGCTGTGGAAAAACAAATTCAGTCCTCTTAAGAGAGCCAGCACCTTGCTTTCGTTCCCCCCAAGCTCATTCTCCAAAGTGTGTCAGTGACGATG
This sequence comes from Platysteira castanea, assembly GCA_013397175.1. NCBI lineage: Eukaryota > Metazoa > Chordata > Aves > Passeriformes > Platysteira > Platysteira castanea. The sequence continues at coordinate 210,876 of VYXC01006691.1, read as the reverse complement.
CCCAGATCACCTGGCCATCTCTCACACTTTTCACAATATTTTTAGCAGGTACATGCTCAGGAATATTGCCCCATTTACCAGCAGACCTTTTGGAAGACAAGGTGGAAAAAGCTCAGAGCCCCGTTGGGAGAGTGGGTGCCTGGAGGAAAAGATGCTTTGAGCTGTCTCCTCTGGCTGGCTCTGCTGTCCCCCCTGACAGGGACCGGCTGCTCGCAGGCTCTCTGCTCCCGCAGCACTAATGCTGGGAAGTTATGTGGGTTTAGCCAGGACGAAACTTGGCTCACTTGCTTCAGAAACATTTTCAGAAGTCAGATCTTTTAGCCACCCTAACCAACACTCCCCATACTAAAATGGGCAGCCCTTACTTTCAACAGCAGTGACTTCTCCACGGTCAAAACGAACAAAAATATTCCCTAAAAGTTGATCTACTTAGAACTCACATGTTGTTGTGGAGTAAAAACTGGTACTTTTCAGAGGTCTGGCATGCACTGATGAGATCAGCACGCACAAAGAAAAATGCACCCTGCTGAATGATGCATCTGTGTAAAGATGGGAGTACAAAAATTACAACACATCAGAGCAATCCTAATCAGTCCTAACAAAACCAAACATTTGTGTTTTTTCTTTATCATCATTTGCTATTTCTAGACTTATTGTCACAGAATAATTTTATATGATCTCCCTTTGCCCTGGGGAGGAAATGCAGGGAGGAAAGAGGGGAGCAGAACTAAAAAAAAATTTTGAAAAGGAGAAAACAAGATTCAGCGAAATCTTTCAAAACAGTGGAGGCTTTTTTAAGGGTGTCACTTCATAAAGAAACACTTGTATGTAACTTAGCAACAGCAACAACAAAAGTACTGGTAGCTCATATTCCAGACAAACAGAGAAATGTTTAAAACATTAACTTGTTATATAAAATCCATACAGCCCCTTTCCAGTTTCTTTAATTCCTGAGGTGCAGGAAAAGCACTGCACCACCACCACCACCACTCTTTTTCCCAGCCAACATAATGAGCCACTTTGGATTGTGTGCAACTGTTATCACAAGTTGTTGGATGTTGTCAAATCCATATTGAGGCATCGCATCAAAAATCCTTACTCACAACAGTAATCTAACAACTCTGAGTAACACTGTGGCATTTCTTGAAAGGGACAACGAAAGGTTTCACATCTGTGAAAGAGAAAGCCTGATGGAGGTAAAAAAACCCAGCTAAACACATCCTGAGTAGTGCTAACACAAAAGATCTACCTAAATTAGCCCTGATTTTTCTCAACTGACAAGAAATCTCAAGGTCCCAAATCGGCAGGGAAGACTGCAAGGAGCAAAGGACAGACAGTCCAAGCCAGGCAGCAAAAGTCAGTGTTAAATCCCATCCCGTCACTCTGGACTCTGCATTGCACTGCTCCAAGCAGGAGACCGCACTGAGAATCTGCTGGCAGATGACACTTTCCCCACAGGGGCTTACCCACCACGGTCAGGACCTTTCCTAGCAAGGCACAAGCAGCCCTCCTCACTCCCACACTGACCCGTCTTCTCCAGGCCACCCATGGAGCTGGCACCACATGGGGAGCCTGCAGAAATTCTGAAGTGCACCCAGGACAGGAGCAGAGCCAGAGCAACCATTAAGGGTGTGCAGCATGCAAAACCCAAATCTGCTGCTTCACTGAAAAAAAATAAACTTGTTCTCTCTGCAAGGATGACAGAAGTTTGGCAGCAGCACTGGGCAGGTGATGGAGGGAAAAAGAGAGGAGCCTGGCAAGGGTGCAGATTTCTGCAAAGGGGCTGGGGCTTGCTCCTTCTGCAAGAAAGGAAAAAGAGTGTGCCTGGAAAGGAAAGCAGGGGAGACTGGGATTTGCTATTCCTACTCCTGTGTTAAAGGTGGAGAGGGCATAGAGCAGAGCTGTCTGCCTCCTGAGGAAGAAGGTACCTGCCCCCAGCCACACCACCTCATAGAGAAGGAGTGAGACATGGATCGAGACTTTCATTCATACACCTCCAAGCTTATTTCTTCCTTAGAGAAGAAGACCACGGCATGGCAAGAAGCGGGATTTCAGAATCTTGCATCTTACAGAAAGGGTCAAAGAGGAACCGGAAAGTTTTGGACAAAACTTCTTCATCCCCATGCATTTGTGCAATCCTAGGAAGCTAAAGAGACACCCTGCTGCTTACCCTGCTCGCAGACCTAAAGCTCACCCCGCTCCCACACCTGGGTGATGCTCAGCCCAGCCCCTGCCTCACCCTGCATCCGCCAGCTGACCCGCTGCAGTTGCTCCCTAACTGGCTCCACTCACACACACGGACTCATCTGCGTATAAATACTCAACCCAGCAGCCGAAGCAGATCAGCCAAACAGCACCACAGCAATCTGGCTCACTTTGAAGGGCAGGAGTGAAACACCCGGGCCCAGCCCAGCCCCGTGGGGCCAGCGGTGCTGCGGGCACCGTGGTGGTCTCCACCACCCCCGGCTGCCTGTTCCCAAGGGCTTTCATCCAGCCCTCTCTGTCCCCACAAGCCCTGACGCTTCATCCACCAGAAACATGAGGGGAAATTTTAACTTGGTTTTGTTAACTCTGCATCAGCTGCCACACTGAAAACCCACCAAAAAAATCTCTTAATACGGGATAAGTTAATATCAAAAGAGGAAGCAGGGCTCTACAGCAATAACTTTGTCTGCTATGGGACACTTCAGGTCCACTCCTCAAAATCTGCTGTCTGCCTCATCTCACAAAAATAGGTCGTTAACTTCCTTTCTCTTAGTGCTTACTCCATGTTTTAAAAGTGTACTAAAATAACTCAGAGATAATTTAGTTCCTTCTTTCCCTCCACCCCTCTTCTTCCAAACCTTGCGCTTGAATTGACAGCAATCCCCAGTACAAAACATGAGTACAACTCAAAAGGGCCTGAGACTAAGAAAAAATTGAGGAATGAAAGGCCAGATTTTCCAATCACTTACTCTGATATCACCTTGGGTTATTTGAAAAAAAAAAAAAAAAAAAAAAAAAAAAAAAAAAAAAAGGTGAGAAATGTGACTGTTACATCCTCAAAAGGAGGCAGCAGTCTGCCTTCTATATGTATTCCAAATCTAAACAGCCCAAGAAATTTCCATAGAGGGACTCCACAGCATGAAAAACAGGCACAGAAATACTCCAGAGCACACCTGGTTACAGTCCCATGTCCATCCTCAGGAGAACAGTACTGAGCATGCACTCTGTGTGCACTCTGTGTAACCCCTCTTGTTTTCAGCTGCCTCCTTCATAAGCTACAAACTGCACTGACCCACCTATCCCACCTTCTCCTAATCTCCCTGTTGAAATGTAATCCTTCAAAATCTTGAGTCTTGTAAATGCAGTTACTTAATGTCATCCTAAGGGTTTAAACTGGGCATCAAAACTTGAAAATGTTGCTTAAATGGAATACAAAAATGAAAAAAAAAGTTTCTCACTCAGCTATAACAATTAGTTGTGCATAGGAAATAACTCAGGATAGAAATTTCTAACTGTAAAGTTCAACAGATCCTGCTGAAATATGCAATATACAGAGCCATCCATTTTAAGCATAAAAAAAATAAAGTTCTTTAGAAAACAGACCAAGAAGACAGTGGTGTAAATGCAACACTGGCTCAAATTTTGGGCAAAAGCATTCTTAAAATTTGTCAATTTTACAAGTGTCCAGTATCATAGTAAGAGCAATTAAATCCAGAAGAAATATTTTGGCTTGTCAGCTCTAATAAGGATGACATTGCAGAATCTCTCAGGAGAGCAGAGATCCAAGCCCAGTCTCAGACACATCACGCTGAGGCCAGAAGATTTCCATTTGCTTGGCTCTATTAGCCTAGGTAGAACAATCTGTTGTATTACTGCCTTGTGCCCAGTCTAGGATGTCCCATGCAACTCCTGCTGCACCAAAGCCAAAGTAAAATAAAAACTCAATTATCAGAAATGCTGATAATAAACCTTTAAAAAACTTTATAGGAAGCATTTTAAACAAAACAAGAAGAAGAGGTGGATCCAAAGGCAAACTAATCTGTTTGATCAAACATTGCAAAATATTATCAACATCCAAATTCCTTTTTATCCCAGGACGTGTTCTTCAGATTGCATAAAGGCATTACATATCCCTATATTTTGTCATGGGTTATTGACGGTTCACAGCCCTAAAATGCAGCATAGACCTCTTCTGCTTATGCTGTAAAAATACTCTGTGGTCTTGCTTAATAACAGTTGTGGAGAGCACAAAAATAGTCGGGGGAAAGAGCTGGGAGCAGGATGTACTGTCTCCTGGCGTACTGCTCCGCACACGTTCCACCAAACTGCAGCTCGGGGAGCTAATGGGCAATGACACAAACACACACGTGTGCTCTCCCTCCCACCCAGGTGGTATTTTTATTTCTAACCTCCCTTTCCCTGGGCAGCAGGGAAGGTTTGGCAGAGCCAGCGAGAGTCACACGGGATGCTTAGGAACTGGCAGGCTCTGGCCTGAATTTTACCCACTGACCACAAAGTACAAAGCAGTTTAAAACTTAGGTTGAAGTTTTCGTTAAAGAAAACTTTCATTGTTTCATTGTTGATGGGGCACATGAAACTGGGAGCATGTGATGAAGCCAAGTCTTGGTTCCTGTGACATGACGAGTCCAAGGCAGACCTGACAGCAATAATGCTCTGCAAGAGGAAGGTCTGTGGGAGCCATGGGGGCCCAGGTCCCCGGGCCCAGGTCAGCAAACACATCCCCTGCCCTGCTGCCATCTCAGCACCCTGCAGTCTCTACAACAGTCTTAATGATCAGTTGGTTCAGAGACCACTCTGGTTAAAACAGCCGTGCGTGGGCTGCTCGATGCACTGAAGCCCTGTATGAACCTGTGGTTTCATCACTGCATCTCTGCAGGCATCAACCTTTCTCCAGGCTATTCATGGCACCTACTGCCACAGAGTCAACATCCAAACCTCTTAAAGAAAAGCTGTAATGTAAGTTGTGCCATCGTGTATTATTCCAGAGACAGAGAAACTGATAAAATGGCAACTTTAAAAATGCCTTTTTCTAGTAGATATTTGTTTCATCCAGGTGATTAGTTTTATTTCAAAAATTAGTGCTAAAGGCATACACGTTCCCCATTCCTTCACCAAATCAGAGAAAAGGGACTAGCACTACAAGACACCCCACCAAAACAGAAGCTATTTTGTCCTCTGGAATTATGAAGCCACAGCATGAACCTCCTCCCTTGTGTACCAGGACCAGCTTCATGCATGCCACATTCATGTAACTCACACTAGTGAGTTACAAAAAAACCTACCAGTGGAAGGGAGGTGGCTGTGCTTTCTCTGCTTAGACATTTTAAGAAAAAAAAAAAAAATGTGTGGAGGGAGAAAGAAATCAGCCCCTCCTATCCCCAAGATTCTGAATATTACTGAGATCAGAATGTTGGATAATGAATGACACTTTAAAATGATATTTTGAGTCCCTAGCAGATTTAATTCCCTTTTCAAGCATCCTTAAAAAGTGAATTAGGAAATGGAGATTAGATCAAAGTTGGCATGGGAAGAAACAAGAAAACAAAACAAAATTAGCCACTCAGCTGCTATTGAAATGTTTAATCTAAACCTTTTTCTGGTTTAAAAATAGAAACTATTTATAAGACAATGTGTGCTTTAATCAAAATGCAAGAAACAAGCCAATAATTAAAAGTTCAAAATAAAGGTTTAAACTCAAACATAGTTTTGCAACTACAGTTACAGCCAGATTACAAAATTCCTTTCACACAATGCACATAGCACCCTTTGAGACTTAATGACATTCTGCAGCTGGGGTAGTATGAATCTGAGTTCTTTCTGTTCTGACTTATTTACTTCTGCGAGAAAATTCCCCATGGCAACTGGCCAAAGGGGCTTGTCTCCTTAGTGTGTGAAATGTGAGCAGATACAAACTTGACACCATATTTCATCCCCTCGCCTTCCCTCGCGTCTGCATTCCTAACTGTAAATTAAGGGGTGGCACTGACCGTTCTGGGGTAGCAGGAAGCAGCTTATTCAGAAAGATAGGAAGCGACAAAGGAGGAAAAAAACACATATTGCAATGCTTCAAGGCAGTTTCTGAAACTATAGGGAGATGCTTCTCACCCGTAATCAAGACAAGCTGAAATTGTGCAACAGCTGATTCCCTTCTAAAAATGTGACAGTTTTTCCTTTTATTGAGCTTTTAGAGATGCATTTATCTCTGGTTCTAAACAGAAATCAGTAGAAAATTGTCAATACTTGATAATGCACATCTGTACTTGCTGTGGCACCCCTCTCAATTGCCGTCTCTTTTCAGGAATGCAAGTTGGGATTTTCCTGTGTGGAGGGTCCACTAAAACACAGAATACTTCTGCAGCACAGTCTGCCAAAGCTGATTATGAAAGAGGCAATTTGGAACATGGAGGCTCAAGCTGGACTTTAGAAAACAAGAGGCACCTGGGAAATGATGTGCAACTCTCAGAGACTCTAAATACACTCTGGCAAAACCAGAATTCCCCTAAGGACCTCAGTCAGCCAAGGGTGAAACCGTGACCTTGGACACATGTTTACCCTTCTTGGAGCTGATATGCATAATGCATCTGCTATTTTAGCTAAGGGATACCATCATCCTGGTTTTCCCTCCAACTCCTGACTGCACAGCTATGTTTAGGAGTGACACCAGTAAAACTTACTTAAAAGATTTTTAGTCAACAAGGTATATTTTCTGAGAAAGTCTGAAAGAGTCTCAAAATATTGCTTCTAAACACACTCTAAAATGTGTCATGGTTATCAGTCTATGTCTAGCTATTGTGTCCTACACACTAAAGATTTTCAGGCTGCAGGCTGCCCTGGAGAGAATCATGTGATTCCTTCTGGCATATGGAGACACCCTTCCAATTTTATTTGTTAACCCCCAAAAATGTCATTGCTATGGGTGTGACAATATTTTAATTCATTTCACTTGAAATGAGGGCATCTTACTAGAAGTTTCAAGGAACAAGACCAAAACCAAAATTCTGACAGTCCAACCACGTTTTGCTTGTTGCTATTTTAAATTTAGAAACAAACAAGATCAAAAAATTTTGTTCAGTCCTGTGTGGACTCCCTGTGGACTGCAGAGGACCCAGCCATTGGTGTGAAGAGCACCTCACAGTAGCTGTGCTCACACCTCAGTTCCCCACAGGGCTGGGATCTTGTTCAGACTGGCTGCAGTGAAGAGGCATTCCAGGGCAGGGAAGCTGAGCCAGGTGAGCACAATCTGCACCCACCCATCTCAACCTGCACAGCACTTCCCATGCTAGCCCAAAGCAAGTGCGAACAGATTAATCTGTGCAAAAATCATGCCAAAAACACCATCGGTGTAACTAACTCTTCTCAAAATGCTTACAAAGTTTGGTGATTCAGTTCTCATCTAAAGAAATGGAAAACGAGGTTGGAAGTTTTGAAGGAAAACCCAGGAAGCTGTAACCAACAGAAGGAATCAACAGGCCAAATTCTGAAGATTTTCCTCTGCCTGTGCTAAAGGCTGCTGCAGAAAGTCTCCCATGAACATCTGTGTAACAGCTACTGGATCTGTGAGATGTAGCAATCAAACATGAATGTGATTAAAGCCTGGTTGGCCAGGCTGTTTATAACAGAAACAGAAATGCAAATATCAAATAGTGAATGGCAAATCTGAGCTCCCAGACTATTTTTTTTTTGTTTCAGTAGTTCTCTGCAAAACACAGGAACAAATGATGTAAGCATTTTAAGAGGCTCAAACTGTAAATTCTTTGGGTACTGCCAGAGAGTGTTAGATAAAGTTCCTTATGCTTCTAGGAGAATACTACTGAAGCAACTGCTCACCATGGAGAAGAAAAGTTAACTATCAGCTAACAAACGAAAGGAAGAGAGAGAAAAGCCTGTTCAGAAAAGCGGGAAAGCTTTAAGTGGAGTTTCATTCCTGACAGGGAATGGAGGCAGGTGAAGGAGAGGGCTTTTACAACACCATCCAAAAAAGGTATCAAGGATGAAGGGGAGGGGGAAAATGATTTTGTCTTTTCTCTGGGAAGCAGAGCAGCAATGCCAAGATTTGAGATCCTAGGAACAAAATGAAAGAGGACATGTAGTCTAGGGTATTTGTCATTCTACACTGCCATGCACAGCAGTACGGCAAAAGTTGTCACACACTGTTTTGGTGTTGCTGTCAGAGTGTGCCATAAAATTTGTTTATTCTGAGGGGAGAGAAAGGACTGCTGCATTACTTCTTCAGCTGTTTAAGCTCCCGCCATGAAAGAACTTGTGCATCTTCAGAACCGCACACCAGCTGAAAGCAGGCAGAAAGCTATGTAACTGCTGCTGGCTGCGAAACATTTCCAAACCAGACCCTCCTGCTTCCTTGGCTGGAAGGAGAGATTGTAGTAGTTACTCCACCACTTTACACCTAAGGAGGTCCTAACTGGCCGACTATGACCCAATTCCGCTCCATTTACAATAACAAAAGGGTCAGAAGAGAGTAAAAAATATTGGCTGGGAGGCAGAGGGAGAACAGCAGAGGGGTATATGCTCAGAGAAGTCCTACATCAGTGCCTAAGTAGCATCTCTTGGAGGAACAGCACAACATAACTGTTCAGAAAAGGACAGGCTTATAGGAATTTACGTGTTCTCATAAGCTGCAGTAACAAAAGGACATTTTGAAAGAAATAATAACAAAAGAAGGAATTAGGGACAGACAAATTGTTCATCAGCTCTAAAGCAAGAATTTGGCAGTACTAAGTCAGCTGTTTCATATAATTTCAAAATAGATGGGTTTGGGTTACTTTCCTCTTTTTAAAGGTTTTTTCCCCCCTCCCCAGTACCATTACTCAAGTTCACAGAAGAGGTCAAAACAACTAAAAAATGGGGGAAAAATCGCAAACATTAGCTGAGGTTCAAAAGGCAATTACTCTCTAGAACATCATTTTGACTTTCTATTAAAGGGACCTGCTTTACACAAATCCTAAGGCAACACAGGCTGGCACTAATACATTTCTGTCAGGAGAGCCACTAATTCACAGTACTTGAAGGTCTATTCCAACTACTCTTAGGTTCAGGCTCTGTGGGGCTTCAGTCTGTAGAGCTGGAATGAGCCAGATACTTTTTAAGTGCTGAGCTTTTGAGAAAATAGATCAGTAGTCAACTTTTTCAAAAAACCTTTCATATTTTAAAGAGTTATCTTTCTGGGGATGTGGGGTGTTGTATTTTGGCTTTGGGTTTTTTTTTTTTTTAATACAGAAAAATTTCTAAAGGATTTGGCACTTGCAGTGGGTGACATGGGCTGACTGAAAAGCACTCCCTGTAGATGTCCAAAGGAAGTATCAGGCATCATAGCATATATTCTCAAATTTACTTAAAACACAAGTTCATTTTTTGTCCTACAAAGGTCTTTGAAAACACTGTGCAGCAGCTAGGATTGCACAACTGACTTAAACTACCCAACTCAATGTATTAAATGCGCACTAGTAGTCCCAGGGATTTATTTATACACAAGCCTCCCTAATTTCACAACAGTGTCTTTAACAGCCTGTGCACCATCCTCTGAGAGCAGCCTTCTCTCCCCACACTTCACTCGCATTCACCACTTCAGCCCACCCTTTGAATTCATGTTCCACATGAACACAGGCCAGTGTTTCACATTCACTAAAGCATTTAGGCACGTGATAATGGAGGACAAAGCTGCTAGTGGTCTTCAGAACAGGGAAGCCAGTGCCCCTTTCCAAGCAAAGCAGGAAAGTGCTGTTTCATAGTAGAGAAGTCTCAAATTTTAAGCAAACTTTTACAATTCCCCAACAGCAGTTGTCAGGTTCCTGCAACCTGAGAAAAATCAGCCCATAGGGCATTACTCTCCCTAGCACTTCTGTTTCAAAGGAGGTGAAACACTGAAACCCCTCAGCTGCTCACTGAGGGCAGCCCAGCCCGTCAGAGGTGGGCACATCTTTTGATAACTCCACTTAAGCTCACCATGATTTTGCTCTCAGACCCCCACTTTAGCATGAGTTAAGCCCATCTAGACAAACAGGTTCACTGCAGTTCTTGTGAGCTCCATGGCTAACAGATTCAGCAAAGATAAAAAGCTGAAGGTCCTTTGAGGAGCTTTCACTTCCATTCATTAACCACAAGGATCATACTGAGGAAGAAATCTCAATTTCAGTATAGTTTATTTTTAAATTATAAGAAAAAGAACAGACTTCAGGTCTTTTGCTCCTGCGGAAAAGAGAGTGGAATAAATTTTGAGTAATTTTCACTCTTGTTGATATTATTAGCTGGCGTTGACACCATTGAGACCCATATTGTCATCCATGAGCTTGGCACCTCAGCAACCCATCGCAGCTGAGCAAGCAGTTAAATCAGAGCTGAGGCTTGTCTCAGCAACATCCCACCGAAGAGTTCTCAGAGGGCAGAAATTTCCAGAGGCAGAAGAGTGAGATCAGTGCCACCCCCCAGACTGATCTTGAGAAATGCACTGGAGTTTAGGCATTCCCCCACTCTTTGTGTCCTCTGCTGGACTTCTTTCAAATCAGTCTGCCAAATTTTACCCACAGAAGGACACTATTACTGACAGGAGATCCCTAGCAACATCAGGTTGCTGATAAATCAGTAGAGATGTCTGCCTGCAGAGTGAGAGCTTCCTTTCTCACTCCTGGTGTTATAGTCTAAAACTGCACTCAGCTGTAGGATTTCAGAGTATGTCAATTTCTGTTCTGACATGCAGCACAAGAATGCCTATGGAGCCAAAAGAATTTGGGCCAAACCACTAAGAGTTTTCATCCTTACTAACATGCACTTGACCACACACTGCTGGGCAAGGCATGTAGTCAGCATTGCTTATATCAGCTTACTGTAAAGACCACAGACTTGTAAATCGTGAAGTTTTGTCTCACACAGAATTGGGAAGGAAAGGAAGTTCTGCTGATGTTGTGCTGAGTAGCATTTTTTTTTCCCAAAAAAGGAAGTGTCCTCATAATAGTAACATTGTTGGATGTATTTACTATCAAGCTCACCAAGGCACTTGCTTTTCCTTTTTATGTGATTTGTATCTTTCACCACAATCATATTAGCAGCTGAGCAAACATCATTCCAGCTTTAAGGGAGCAGGTTAAAAATACTGTCTCCTGCTGAAAAAAAATGTTCTGCTCATTTGGAACAAGTCTATGCTACAGCTCTTCAGCACTTCACACCCACCAATCTCAAAGGACTTCACTCTCAGAATGAGAGCATATGCAAATTCACAACTTCCCTTCTGAACAGATAACCAGTTTTGGAAGTGAGGAAATATGTACCAACTATTTTTAAAACTGGAAGCCTAGAGTTAGACTTACAGGCTTATTGTTTGCTTTTCCAGAGATAGAAAACTTTCATTATGCATTTTAAAAAGTGGATATTCAACATCTCTGAATTTCAGCACTTTTTAGATATTAAGGTTTATTTTTAAAATATCAACACTCACATCTTTTTCAGAGAGTCATCCAGCTAAATTAGAAGATAATTTTTGGTACAAGTTCTTTATTTAGGCGTAAACATTAACTAAGTATTTATTCATGTCTGCAAATACAGATGTAGTGATTTGCACTGATAACAGAGAGCCTAATTATCACTCTCTACAAATGAATCTTAAATCTATAAAAAAAATAGATTCCTCAAAAGAAGCAAGATGATCCACAGACACAAACACACACTTATGCACACACATTTTCAGGAGAGGGACCAAGGACAATGGTACCTGCCTCCGTTGTTCCCCCCATCCAGCCAATCCCAAAGATTGCTCTCCCTACCGAAGCCCTTTAATGAAGCTAGTAAATTTCAAAAACTTAAAAGAAAATACAAAATAACGATCTTATTCTGGGGATGTTCCTATTCTGGATAATAGGAATTTCATCTAAATAAAGTCTGGCTGAAAATTCCCTTACCAGGGAAGATTTCAAATGATTTATCAAAGTTCTGCTTCAGGTATCAGAGTAGTAACAGCACTGTTACCATCTCAATCCCACAAATTATAAATATCAATTTAATCTATAAACTCAACCTTTCATCTTATTGTTCCAGTACAGCTTGATCCAGTTTGGCTTCTTCCTGAGCTTCCAGACCTGGGAGAAGTAAAGAGCTGAAACCCAGCCTGAGCATATGCAATGTTCTTCATTTTACCTCATAAACACCGTGCTCCTAGACATTAGTGGAGTTTCATTTGAGTGCAATACTCCGGGTTAAGCAGATGCAATGAAACATTCCCGTATGTAATAATCACTCTAACAGTGCCATTAGAACACATACCTCCTAGCACCCTGAGAAGGCAGAGCTATGGCCCGTGCCAGCCCAGCTGGAGGCAGTAGTTTAACACTATCTTGGTGGACATATCTGGATCTAGGACTTAGCTCAATATATAGCAAAAGGAACAGGATAGGGAATATTGTTTGTTTGTAAAAACGCAAATCAATTTTCTCCCAAGACCACAATATATTCTAATTCAGGTTGTGGTATGAGCCACTATCCACAGCAAATAGAACAAATTCATACTTTTTCATATTATAAGGATCATAAATTGCTGTCTTCATAGAAGCATTCACTATCCCTTGGAAGACTGGGAAGGAGAGGAACTGCCAAATCTTGGGAAAAAGCTCAGCCTTCCACCATGATCCTCCCATAATACAGATCTATGCTTGCCATCTGCAAGGAGTCCACGTCTAAATGCATCAGTCCACTGGACTTTTGTGAGCACAAGGAACAGTTTTCCTTTGTCTACTTGCTTATTTAAATTCTAGATGATAAAAAAATAAGTAAGAAGAATTTAAGACTTACACTTGTTTTCTCCTCTCAAAGGAAAATTCTTAAATAATTTGTGATCTTAATTAGTACACAAGGGCATAGTAAAGTACAAGGAGATAAAAATTCCAGCATAACAAAAGCAGGATGTGTGGAAAATATAAACAACTTGATTCAGTAAGCATGCGAGGGACTGAGGCCTGTTTGTCACCAGATCTGCCCAAGCTTCCCCCTGGAGTGAAACTCAAGAAGCATACATGGACAAAAGCATGTCAGGGCTTGGTGGGGAAGCCAACACAAGAATAGCTGCAGTAGTAACAGTGTTCCACATTCATGAAGATCTTGGGTTACCAAGATAAATTCAGCTACAAGACTCACCCTTGTGCATTCTTAACCCTTTCACTGCAGGATGCCTTCACATGGGACAGTGAGGGGAGAGCAGTGAGAGAATGTTAGGGAACCTCAGGAAAGGCTGTTTCTTCTGGCTAACAGTGATGCATCTGCTATTACTCAGATTTAATCTTTCTAGAAATTTAAAGTCTTATTTAAGGGGTGATGGATATTGCTGCAGTTATAAAGTACTTTGCCATTAAACCACACTGATGTGATTAATTCGGTTATCTTCCTCACATACTGAGGCATGAAACCTGCTCATCCCAGTCTCCACAAATGCAAAATTAACCATTTTAAAAAATGCTTATTTATACTCCTTCCAGGTCATTTTTTGAAAGATTTAACTTCCTTCAACTAATAAAAGGCATCATTTGAGTTAATGGCTTTCTTTTCCAGTTTCCAGATGCTCTGCTGCAGTGTTAACAGGCAGCAGCTACAATTACTTATCTTTCCAAATTATAATATTACAAAACAATTATTTCAAAATTTTCAGTTTTATGCTAGCTGGAACCTCTAATCTTCACTTTCAACAGTACATTAGCAAAGACAATACAGAGGAAAGAACATTCCATCACCAAGACATCTCACTAAATTTCTTATTTTAAAAAGATGTTATATAAGACCTCTTAATAAATGTTTTATTCTGTGCTTGACTGTGGGTTTTTAAAAAATTCCTTTTTGTACTTGTTGTGCGAGAAGAAGATATAGTGTAATATTTGGAAAAAAACAAACTTGTATTTTTTTTTCTCCTGAAACTGATCACAAGGAATAGAATATTGCAACAAAGCCTACTGATATGGTAGTCAGGTTCAAAACCTATCAACGGGTCAAATTTCAGCTATGGTTCTATCAACAGAGGTTTGCTCCATTCTTGCTCTTCCAGAATTTTATTTTGTGACTGCTCTGTCAGTGTCAATGCCTCATCTGTAACATGGAGATCCATAAATAGTTCCCTCCATGACAAGAGAACTGTAGGAATGGAGCCATGAATTTTGGGAAAAGCACTGGAAGGGGACATGCAATTACCAAGACAGAAAAACTCATGGTAAGTATCAAGACTTGAGGTCCACTGAGTAGGATTTAGAATTAAGGGTCAGGTTAATGCCAGATAACTCACAAGAATAGAGAACATTGGAAGCTTCTTGTGGCTTCTTAGCAAAAGGGTGGGTGTTGCTGTACCCTACTCCTTCCAAACAGATTTCCAAGGCTGCAGTGGAAAAAGCCCTGATAATAGACTGAAACGAGCACCATGACAAGAGCTGGGAAGGCCAGCTCGATCCTAGCAGCAGCCAGTCCTTCCTCACTCAGATCCAAGCAGTCAGGTTGAATCCCACTCTGAACTCTTCACCTCCTCTCCAGCACGCTTCCCCTCTAAATATAAACTGCACTGCTGACATGATTGCAGCTGGCACTAATCTTTTCAGATGTTTTCCATGTTGTCCTTGGTTTTGTTTACTATGTTAAATCAGGGGAAATTCTGGTTTAAGCAACAAAGAAATAGCAAAAATGTGTGTAGATGAAACAAAAAATATAGATAGGAAAACATGGGAACCAACAGATGGGTGTAGGAAGGGAGGAATAGAGATGCATAGAAAGCAAGTGATTTGATGAGCCTGAATTAAGTTGAGCTAATAATACTAATCTGAAACATTAAATATCTTGCAAGAACATCTTTCATCTGTAATTCTAATAGAAGCAAAGCTGTACACTGTGAACCAACATGTTTGCACCAGAGATCTTTGAACTCTTATTATACATTAGCAAACTAGTCAGAGCTGAGGTTCCCCTGGTACTTTAGCAGCTCGAGGAAAAACCTACAGGAGAAAAATTGCAGACAGCAATTGCCTGCAGCTTGTGTCATTCAGTGGAAGTACACGAACGTCAGCTAAAGTCTGTGTACACAGCTGTGAGAGTACATAAAAATTTAAAAATTACAAGCCTTTATAATAATTCACAGCAAAATTCAAACTAGGATGAATAAAAGCAGGAAAACAGTATGTACCCTAACAGAGGAACTCTCTCATGCTGTTAGATCTCTAGCTTCTTCATGAAAACACACCTAAAGTGAAAGCAATAAGAGGCTGCTTCTTTCTCTGTTGCAGTGGTGAACGCTGCCATGGTATGCAGACAGTCCAGGGGTGGTTCAGCAATCACCCAGACTTGCCACTTGTCGCTCCTGATTTTTCCACTGCCATAAAAATGGTGAAGGTGTGAGTTTTGGAGGTGAGGCAGCAGAAATAGGTTTCAGAGTTCTGAGCCAAAGAAAGGGAATGGGGAAAGACCTGCTAAAAAACTGTAACAACCCAACACACACATGTGAAAAGATGCCAATATTAGCTGAGCAACAAACGGACCAAAGAGAGCTGAAAAATGCCAGAGCCTGTTTTCCCAATATAACCAGCTGTCACTAACTGCAACTGTACAAAGAGAACAAGGTTCTATATTGAAGGAAAGTTTAGGAGAGGATATGCTTGCAGTGGCATCCGCTGCACGTTACAGTTCCTCCCGTGCCTGCATGGCCAAGCTGGAGGGCAAATGGATAAAAAGGCATAATCAGGTTCTCATCAAACAGCTACAGTCCAAGTACCTACATGCTCTAGATGTATTTAGTTGTCATACTGTGGGCTGCTGTGCTTTTCACCACGACCACCAATAAACAAGTTTTTCCATTAATATTTTACTGAATTTTCTTACATCTCCCTCTTCTTTTAACATTGCATGCCACTTAATTCACCTAAACACTTGCATAAATGTACAGGGAGAGAAGGGGAGGAGGCTGTTGCTGTTTGAGGAACTAGTGTACCCTTCATCATAAAATGTTTGGGCAGAAGCTAGTGTACAAAATCACGTATCCATGTCAAGTTATAATAAGCATAAATTTATGTATTTGAACGCTTTTATGCATTTGTTGCATGCTCAAAAGGAACTTTAAACTTGGAGATCTATCACTGTGATACCTTCTGTTTCTCTTTCTTCAGACGGACATTTATCTCAAAGACTGACCCTATGCACGTGAAAGGTCATTCAGCTGTAAAGGCAAGTGAAGAGGAGGGATGAGGTAACAAAATAATACTAGCAAAACAAGAGGATTTGGTTGTTATGCACTGGAAAACAATAATAATGTCCCTACATTTGTAAAGGATCCTGCCCTCTGAGCTTTGTTTTGCTCCCAGTCCAAACAGCCCTGTTTCTGCCTCTGGGAGCATAAGGATAACCAACAAAATCCCCACTGAGGGTTACAGTGCACATGCTTGAATGAATGAGAACTCTAATGCATTTAAGAGCTAGTAACATTGTGTACATTATAAATAAAAAGAATAGGACAGTTTTGTACCTAAAAAAAGTCTCTAAATACTATGCTTCAGGACACAAACAGATTCCCTTTAGTAGTCAGTCTAATTTATATCCTCTATACCACATTATGCAATGACTATTTGCTCATAAAGAGCCTTTCTTGCTGGAAAGCACTAGATATTCATTGCCACTCGGGTACTAGGACACAAATTGCCGGATTTGGAAAACCACAGCTCCTGTGTTTCTGTGAAATGTCCTTAGCTAGCAAGGGATAAAATAATTCAGAGGCTAATGCCCTATTAA
Source organism: Platysteira castanea (assembly GCA_013397175.1). Lineage (NCBI taxonomy): Eukaryota > Metazoa > Chordata > Aves > Passeriformes > Platysteira > Platysteira castanea. Next base: position 194,124 of record VYXC01006691.1, on the reverse strand, counting down.
CTGTGCTGTTAGATAGCTAGTACTACACCAGTAATTTCAGTTAACTCTTTTTTACAGGGTCCAGAAAGGAACCCCAGCCTCCTAGCATATCCCCCTGCACAAGGTTACTCCCTATCACAGCAAGATCTGTAAAAGAAAACTGCACCTCTCCTAGTGGATTGCAGATACCAGTGTTTGGCTGCAAATACACCACTTCTACTGGAAATTTAAGCAAACAGATCTGACTACGTCTGGAAATCACTGAGGGCACACATTGCTTTCCTCAAACCTTGCTGAGAGGGGAAAGCATAAGGTAAGAATAGTCATGGCTTCCGCAGCTTCAGGACTGCTGCAAACATTTCTGCTCTCTTCTCTGTTCAAAGCTGTGACATCTGGGGTTGCAAACTAGCACCAACAAGAATTTCTAATTTGTCTCTAATCGCATACAGGCAAAGGTATCTCAGCTCAATAAATCAAGATTACTGACTCATGCACTAGCTTAGAAGTATTCCTTTTTGTGCTTATGAAAGGAGGGAGGAAAGGAGGGAATAGAGGGAAAAGGTGCAAGATTTCCCGTAGGCTGTTAGTATGCATAAGCAATTAATTTTTCTTAACTGGCTGAAAAATGAACTGAAATGGAGCAGAAAACCAAAATCTTTTTAAAACAAACAAAAAGCACGAAGAACAGCCTAGATCTTGCATGTTACGTACATTGTACAACTGGGGAATGTTAGTTATAACTCTTGATAATTATTGCTGGTGGCAGAAGTTCGATTAGCACGGCTCAGAGCTGGCAGGGCTCCCGCTCTGAGGGCAGATTTCCGTGGACTGCAGAGCGCGGCACTAAACGCTCCAAGACTGCCGTAAGGGGGTGGAAGGGTTCTGTGTGATTACACTTCTTGCCAGCCTACAAAAACAACAGCCATCCGCCACGCCAGCCCAAATATAAAATCTGGCAGAAGGGGACTAGACATTCACACCAATCTGCCGGCCTTCTGTTTCAAATGACACATGCTTATAAACAAACAAACAAAAGTACATTTGGGGTTTCAGACTAGGACAAGAAGAAAAAGGAGATTTTTTTTTTTTAATGCATGGGCTAAAATCTTAATATGCAAACCATCAGTCAAACTCTAATTGCGTAGATTACCAAAAATGCCTTGCAAAATTACAGCAAACACTCTACCTAATGGCTAACATGAAGATATTAAACTGCAAATTAATGACAACTCCGCTATGTCATTAACGTAGGAGACTTGAGAAAAATGAAAAATTAGATCATTCCAGAGAGTAGACGGGAAAATGCACAGCTTTCATGCATTGCCTAGATGTTTGCAATGAAAACCACACAAAATTTGCCTGAGTTCAGATTTCATTGCAAACATGAAACTTAGCTCAAGGGAAAATTTGCTAATGTTTGCATAACTGTTCAGTCAACGGGGGCCCAGCCTCAAGCAAAGCTTTATGATCTAAAGAACTATAAGAAATGTGCAGTTTCACATCAAAACTAGGTGAAATGAGGGGAAAAAAATTGACAGTTTCATTTTGAATTATGATGACATTTTAAATGAAACTTCAGAGACAAATGTAATAACAACACTGCAGGAGCACAAGTGAAGACTGAGTATGATGTGCTGCCTAAAATAATCATAACAATTTTAAAAGGTTTAATTTTACTCTAACAAGGCCTATCAGAATAAAAGCTGTTCTCACGCTCACAATACACCTTGAGGGACAGGGTGGGGGGCACCCTCAGTTCCATGTTATAGGTAAGAAATTGAGGCACAATGGTTACACGTGAGCAATGAAGCTTGACTGTGAACTTAATTTCTCATCTAAACATCCTTCCTCTCACTCAGATTTGCTTCTGCACGCAAAGCCAATCACACGTACACATACACGCACACCTGTTTCAAGCAGTCCATTAACTCCAAAGCCAAATAGAGTCTCACCAGTCTCACTTTGCACATACTCTGTGCATATCACTCAGGTAGGCTCCACATGCTGTTAGTTAGTCATTTGGATATCCTCACATCTTCCTATCAACATCTGGTGCCATCTATTTTCATGCAGTACTTTCTAAAGCAGTTTGCTTCTGCCTTATTGAGTCATTCTGGGCTTTGACATCACTGCAATAGAATTCAGCCTGCCAGGGATATTCAGGGAGGGAAACTCTAATGTACAATCAGACTGGCCTACAAAACAGTTGGCAACCCTATAGCTGCCCAAAAAAATTTGTATTGAGTGTGTCCCTTTATACAGAGTCACTAAAACACCCTCTCACATACTGCACAACCAGAGGGTCTCCTTAAGTGAGGAGAATAATAACGTAAAATGTATGCTTTGTATGTCAAAGTAGGATTTTACACTGAGATAAGTAACAGAAGAAGCATGGCTTATTTTTATCTCAGTATGCATAATTACAGTCAGACGTATAAACTGTCAACACACTACTGGGGAGGAGGGGGAGAGTAGAAGGGGATTTTTTTTGGCAGAAGGAAAGGAATGATTTTCTGGTTTGCTTTGGTTTTACAGTCAGCTAGTTATCTCAAGATCCATATTCTTATGTGAGGAAAAAAATTCCCAATTTTATGGTGAAAACATAGCTTTTAACCTCCACCATATGAAGGTAATCATGGAAACATTAACAGTCACTCTCCTTTGTGAGTAATTTATTCCTGGAATAGAGTAACCTCTGCCAGCAAGATTACATTCAAAAGTGAACAATATTAGAAAATCCCAATGACAAGGACTATTTAGCAAATTACACAGCTAAGAAGAATTTTCTGACTAATTTTGGTCCCCAAGTTAAAGCATGTTAAAAAGTTGAATTCCCCAGATGGAAAGATCATTTGGCCCAGATTATAAAATACGCAACAGTTTCTTCTGACACTATTTAAACCAGCACAAAGGTCTAAACCACATAAGAGAGGGACATTCAGAAGCATTTTGGAAAACCGGAGCACTGGCCATGCTGCAGCTCAAAACGTCTGAGGTAGCACAAGCTCAAAGTGGGCCTCTCCACATTCTGGTTCTGCAGAGTCACACCAAGAACCAGCATAGCTGCATCCCTTCAGCAACTCAGCAGGTCCTGTGAGATCCCCTGTAGCACCATTCTAATCCAGCAATGTATTTTCCATTTCCAGCCCCATCTCTGCTAACGCAAGCATCTTTAAGCACCACCCCCCGCCCCCCCGTCCCCTTTAGCATGGTGTGGACATGTGCTTTGCACTCAGTATAAATCAGCTCCAAAACCAGACAGACCCCGGAGTCACTTGGGCCTCACAACTTTAAATGATGCCTAAATGTCATTTTTAACCCAAGCCAGGGTCACCGCCTGTCCTGATTCACTTCTCTATTGTATCACGCCAGCAACAGCTGGTAGATGTGCTCTGAGCGGCTTGTCTCTTGGCACCTAGTGGAAAACCCTCTTTCCTTGTATGAGAAATTCCTCTAATTCTTCCCTTTTCTTTATTCTGTGCAGGATGTCAGGTGAGCCTCATAGATACCACCTGAACTGACTGGGACATTGTTAGTACCCCAAGAACTGAACTTCTGGTTCTGGAATAAAATGAAGTCTCAGAGTGACCTACAGTAAACCCATTCATATCACACCCTGAGTTGAAGGCATGTGATTCTGTCAAATGAGGTATCAAGTAAAGGGGCACTGTCAGCAGCCACTGCTTTTCTAAACCGTTTCAATAAATCTGCAGAGTGTTTCCTCAAACATCTAAGCCTCTCAAAACCCCTGTGCAATTTTCTTTTTCTACATTCATGGCATGTCACAGAGACAATCAAAAATAAATAACTCTTCCTTGAGATGATGGGCACTTGGCAACGACAGCTAGAGTTTCTCAAGGCAAATTCAAGAGCAGACAGGCTAAACAGGCTGTTTGAGAGTCATAAGATAGAGATAAATGTAAAGTGGCCAAAGGGAGCCAAAACCCTGACACAGGGAGTGCATCCAAATTTTAATGAACTAGTTCAATCAGCAAATCCTGGAAATTCAGGATTCACCCAATAATCTCAGACTTTGTCTCCCAGATGTCCATTCACTGACAAGACATTTTTAAAGGCCTTAGGTCTTCTTGGCCAAGCCACTTTTTCCTCTTTTTTTTTTTAGGGAATGACTAAGTCCCAAGCACCATAGGCCAACCAGAGCTACATATGTTTTATGTACATAAATGATCATAAGAAACAAAACACAGAGGACCATTTTGCATTATTGTAATTGCAGTTGATAGACTCCAGAAGAACAGGCTATATGTCACGTCAGAAGAAAGATGAATATGCAAGCTTAAACTATGCATTTGGTGTGAGCTTCATAAACATGCACTCTGAGTCTCTCAGAGCTACAGGCCATCAGCCAAGAGCTGCATAACTCATTTGGCAGCAAACAGGTACAAAAAAAAGCCCATCAAAAGCCATCATCAGCTTTTTTTCTCTTTTTTTTCAGGAAGGAATGGCTTCAAGGTACTTCGGAAATGTCTTTAAGTCGCCTGGCTGCCCCAGCTAAGTCACCTTCCAGCCTTGACCACTGTTCTATGACAGGAAGCATCTAGAATGAATTTTTTCTGCCATGTTGAACAGACATGTTCCTGACTTCACCTCATCAAAAGTCTTTTGTTCCCCCCCTCACTCATTCCTCATCACAATACCGAGTAATTCTATTTTTAGCACAGAAGGAAGTGTCAAGAGTGACTGTCAAGGGTGGTGTACCACAGAGCTGACCCACCACCATTTTACATACATCTAATAAAACAATTATCTTCAATTTCTCTTCTCAAAACAGAAGGCTTCTACCAGGAAGCAGAGTGAATAAAGGGGGAAAATGCAGTTATTGGTGAGAAAGAAGACAGTAGGTTTGCTGCTGCCAGCATGGGGAAAACATAAATGCTGAAAAACTGAGGGGTTTCTTTTTGCCATTATTTATATAAACTTTAAGTGAGAAATTTTTGTTCACAATTTTTTTTAGCAGGCCATGGCAACATTTCAAAACTTCTGGTAAATGTTTCAAAACCCATTTAAATAAAGTAATGCAGATCTAAATTTAACCTTTTGTTGTTTTGATCCTGTCAACCTTTTTTGTTGCAAATGTTTCTCTAGCATGATTCAGGTCTGCATCTCTGGCCCTACTCATTTATCTTGCTTTGAAACAAAAAATCCACTTTTGGAGAACAGGCAACCAAAACTTTGGAGTTCTGATCTTGTAAAGAATCACTCAGACACAAAAGTTTTCAGTATTGCATTCATCACGTCCATGAGTCAAATGCAGAGGGACAGAGTGTGACCTCACATTCAAGAACTGAATTAAAGAAAATGTACAAGACAGGTCTTGCCAAATCAAGTCCTCTCCACACCATCTTAACAGGAAAAGGGTCTGTATTATAGACCTGTATTATAGAAAGCCTCACAACCTTTACCAGCTGTAATCCCTATTGTCAAAATTCCCAGCAGAGAGCACAAGAGGTGGGCTGAATCCTTGGTATCCACAGAAGTCAGTCACCTGTCATGAACAGAGTCCTGTAGGCATCTTGATCATGTCAGGTTCAAATAAAAGTGTTCCACAAACATCATTAATACCCTGATCTTTTGCAGCTTTCCCAAAAACACATAATTTACAAATAGTCCAAATAGTCCAGAGAGAATTTTCATATGTATAACCCAGAGGTTATATTTTTCATGTTTGCCAGAGGTACAGGAGGGAAATGTATCCCCGAGCTCCTTCTCTTTTGGTCTCCAATACTCCCAGGTCTTCTCTCAATATGACAAAAGCTCTCCTACTCCTAATTTTCCACTGCACTGCCAGTGTACAGGCATTGGGAAGAAGAAATCAGACACAGACCTTGCTTTCAGTTTCTGCTGCAGGGTTGAGATTTGAGAGAGGTGCACAAAACCTGCGCTACCACACTGTATTATGTAAGAGCAAATGCAGCCCATGTTTGACTGGGGCAGTGGGGCAGCTGCCACCACACCCCATGGCAGAGGGACACACTGCCACCTCCAGCTGTAGGACAAGAAGCTGAGAGAGACCCAGCAAATCAACTCCTTCATAGAGGACTAATTACAGATAAGGCAGAGACTTACCAAAATGATTTTAATACTGTAATGTTAACAACGTACACCACAGCATGGCATACTTTTCCCAACATGACAGTGGCTGAGTGCCATCATTGTCACATATCAGGATGTGATCCTTTCTAAAAAAGGATAGGAAAGGTTGGCTTTCCACTCCAGTAAAATATTTGAATTTAAGCAGCTGTCTAGTTTCTTAGTATTTAGTCTGCCTTTGGGCAACATTTGAAAGTGAAAGGATCAGAACTATAAATCTGGATGTCACAACAAAGAGTTCATCTGTAAACAGCGACCTGACAAATCTAACAGACTAGTCTGGGAACTATGACAAAATAAGAAATGAAGTCTTCATTATTATTTGCAGAACCGGCTGCAGGAAACTTGTCTCAATGGTGTCTTTATATGTTTACATGTGCATGCATACATGTAAGAAATCACTTATCAACAAGTTCTTCAGCTTTATTTTCAGCCACAAGAATTCAGTAATTGGTATCATTTCAGATAAATCATCAGCAGTGCAGAGAAAAGTAACCTAAGTTTAAATAAAGTGAAAATCTTGCTCAGGCTTTTCTTTATGCATCTGCAAATTTGGAGATAATTACTACCAGCAAGAGAAGGATTTATTCCTTGAACTCTCCTTTTAATAAATAGAAAAGCCTACATGACAGATTGCATAGAATTACCATTATACATACTCAAACATCTTTTTGCATGCTCTGAACATACAGTCTGAGCCTCAGAACTGCTCCAGCTTGCCAAATTCCAGGATGCAAGCTGTAACAGTGGTGCAATGAAGCTGTACTGGCCTATAGTACATTGATAGGAGGGATGGCTCTAGTACTGTCTCCTTCCTGTGTCAAACCACTGCAACATCCACTTGTGACTATTGTGAGTAATAAAAGCTTGAAAAGTATCACTCACCACTGCACATGTACAGTCACAGGTGCTCCAGTCTTCTACATTTATTCTAAAAAGACATGTTAAAAATTTATGTTGGCAAATTTTTTGGCTTCAGACACTGCCCCTGTCCTTCTGAATCTCCAGTAACAATTATAACAGCTTTCCAAATGAGCAAACTGGTAAGTACTGGACCAAAACTACAGCACAGGAATAGTCCCATGGAGATCAATGGATTACCCAAATGCATTAAATTTAGCAGGAATGGTGCCATATGAATATTCATCTTCACACTGATCAACTAGAATTCTCACAAGGTCTTGAAGGACATGTTTCCTTTTCACTGAAAATATCCCTAATTCTTTGCTTTTCAGGGGGCTGAGGATAAAAGAAAGAAGGATAATCTCTATTCAAGGAGATGTTTTTAATTTTGTCCCACTGAACTTCCAGGACTCATAGTGGGAGCTTAAAGTGCATCCATGACTTGGTTTGGTTGTTTCCAAATAGTTATTAATTGTCCCTGACTGTTGGTATCTAAAGAAAATTAAGTAATAAAAGAAAAAAATAATAATATAACCATGCTTTATTAATGAGGCTTTAGATACAAGCCCAATTTGCCAGAAAAGATATATATAGAAGAAAGAAAACCTCCTTAACTCTAATCTGCAGCTTGGTAACATCTTTTAAAAACCACAGTTTGCATAAGTTATTTGCAATATGGTCAGGTACACCTCAAAATCTGGTCTCCATTTAGATTTCAAGAGTGCTTTGCATCGAATACCTACTAAACAAGTGACAAAACTATTTTTTTTCCCAGTTCAATATTAGATGCACATATCAGCTATGTACTGCTGCATGGGTATCTTTAGAAATATGTTCCCAGTTTAAGTCCCCATTTCACAGCAGGATACACAAACTTGCATTGGTTTCTGCTGCATCTGCCAAAAGGCTCAGAATGACACAGATCTTTAAATCAGAAAACATGTGCTGTGCATTTAAAACCTTGCTCAGCTCTGTTATTGCTAGATTAATGAATAATAACACCCAATTTGTGTGTTTCATTATGAAATATAATATGCCCACATAGACCTAATCATACAGTCCATCGAGTAAGCAAAATTCAGAGGAAGACAATAAAGGCTGATATTAGAGAATGACAACAGCATAAGAACCACAGGGGACTTCCCTCTGAATTTCAAACCCTCTCAGTAACTGCCCTAGTACTGAGATGGAAATGAACTGGATCACAAACCTCTGAAGAACAGATTTGCAAACCCCTACGCAGGCTCAACAGCCATAAGATCTTCCATTCATTACAGGAGCATCTAAATAACTCCATTAAAAAACACTGCTCTGTTTGAAGACAAGTTCCCAATTCTCACCCACAGAGATTTCATCCATGAGTGAGAAGATAAAATAAGATTTCTTAAACGATGAAGGCAGTAAGTGGAGGAAGAACGGAACTACTGGAGAGGTCTATGGATTGAGGCCAGTTGAAAAGACTGCTCGCTAAGACTTCCGGTAGTTTCCAAGCAGTTCAAGCAGGGACTCTGCGTAGAGCCAACACCCTCCTGAGGCAGAAGCTGCAGTACCAACTCAGTACCTGGCTTTAGGAGACCCAGAGGCACCACTCCCCAGCCATGCTATGACTCCAGGACACCTGAGCACACTCTGTAGCAGCTTTGGGCCCTGCTGTCTCCCACTTTTCAAATGCTGCTGGCTCCCTAATGATGGTACAGGTCTTGTGTCTTTTGTCATACACAAATACACTGTTCACAGGGTCAGACAGGTGGGTCACCCCAGAGGCAAAGCCTCTTACTGTTCTCCATGGAAATTGTGTTCAATGGCAAATTTTCTGATATCTATTCAAGAAGAAGAAGAAAAAAAAAGCTGTATTACAAGACCTGATTGTTTTTCTGTTTAGAGCTTCTTAATCACTTATGATGGTTAAGGACACAGTCCTTTAACACATTTGTCTGACCATTGCTGTCCTCTCTAGCAGAGAGTTATCAGCTCTAATGGCTTTGGTGTGGATGAAGCTGCAGTGCTACTTTATGGCTGTTTGCAAGCATCATTTCTCATCCCCAGTACCAGTATCACACACCACATGCTTGGGCTCAGTGCAAGGCAGGGGAGAGCACGTGGCTTCAGACTGCACTGAGCACACAGCCTGCTCTGCAGCACTTCCTACACCAACACTGTGTACTCGAAACCATAGTTCCCCGCTAGGAAAATTCCTTTTCACCAACTTGCAACAGACAGGAGCAAACAGACTCCAACTCAGGAGTCAGGAGACTATCTGAAGAGATGAGGAAAGCCTCACCACAGCTTCCTGCAGCTGTCGTTGCAAGAACTGACACACCTCATAAAGTCAGCATGGTAACTTGATTTTCTTTTGAGGTCTAGTGATAACAGCTTTCTCGTGTAACATCTTCAGACTCTTGTACCAGCCATATCAAGCATCATTGCTGTTTCAACAGCATCAGCACAAACGATTTCCTATGTAGTCCTATTGTGCCAGCTCAAAAAGATGGGTTTGTTTGCTCATTCAGACTCGTTAAACTAGCTAAATGTTGTCAGTGCCTTAGAAAATACCCTATGATTATTAGGCAGCCACAAGAAAAACGAGCATTAGTTTTCCACAAATCTATCTGTATTCTGAACAAGACCCTATGGTTTCTAGTGTAAGGATGGGGGGATCAGTGATAAATGGCTTGCAAGCTCAGGGTACACGTACTAAGCTATTTAATGAGCCTATGCAATTTTGTCTTTCGTTTTAAATGTAAGTACCTCAGACATCAGGAGGAAAAGATAGCATATCTGAAAAGAGTAAAATATTCTGTTTTCGTTCTTCCTCTAAATCTGCAGATATTTAAAAGACATCAAGAGATGAGAAGGTCAGTGTCCCTAAAAACATTATGTGAGGGTCCATGAATGAGGAACTGTGTTCCAGAAAACTGTCTCTCACAGCACATACATCACCACAAACACCAGGTTTAAGTACAAACCCTTTTTCTTCCAGCACCTGATTCCTTCATGAGCTGGAATACTGCAGGGAGCCATACTCGTGGTTTGGTATAGCAACTCTACCTTTATCCTGAAAACAAAGCTTTGCAGAAAAAGGTGACAGAATTTTGATGCAGGAACTATGACTAGACAACTTTGCTCTGCACAGATGGAAAATGTGGGGAATATGGAAGAAGCTCAAGAGACATCGTTTGGTTTGTGAAAGATTCAAATGCTTTATTTTCAGTCCATCTCCAAATCTTTCTGTCTTGATATTTTGTACCTCTTCATTTCAAGACAGAGCCAGGACATACACACTGACTTTTACCATGTCTAGCCATTCCATCGTCCCCCACATTTTCCTAGAAACAACACTACAGAGAATACTGGCCTTGGCATCAATAAAGCTCCAGGTTCAACAACAAATGCTGCAGCATGTCATTTTGCATCCCACTTTAATTCGAATCAGCCTCAGATCTCCACATAGAGGTAATCATAGATAGCTCCCACCAATACATGCTTAGCAAAGGCATAATGGATATACAATGAAAGAACAGTGGTCAGATAATCCTACAAATTAAATTTGTTTGACCCAGGTGAGAAATCAAATATTTGTGAAAATTCTCAGTCTGTTTAACACCTTTTATCTCAAATTTAAACAGGATTACAGTTGACTTGACATCTTATTAGCTTTATAAAGAGGCAGATGACAAAGTGAACAGGTATTTATAGATACAGGTATTTTTTTCAAGCTGGCACCCAAAGCCAAATGATATTTTTATTAGAAATTTAAGTAACAAACTAATTTTTTGTCCATTTGGCCTTGAAAGAAAGCATCTTATCAACACTTTGCTCATCTCTCCCTGGATGTAAAGCCATTGACTTTCTCAAGTGAAAACATGGTGCCAGTGGGCACAGCTCCTGGACATGGCCAGTGAGTCAGTATACCTGGGAGGCATCAGCTGTAAATTGCAAAGAGCAGTAGATTATGTCTAGAGCAAAATGCATATGAAGAAGTACTTTTTCTAGAGTTCGGCCGTGTTACACTACTGCTCAAAGAAGATGGGCAAGTGGTTGCAGACAAATAGAAAAATCAACCTGCAAAAGTCTTCAAAATTGTCGTTGAGATTATTCCACCAACTAGCTGTTGCCCCAAGGCAAGATGAACTCTGCCTATGTGTTTCCTGCCTAACGGTTGTCTAACCTGCTGGAATTTCTGTTACTCAAGGTCCTCTACAGCTTCCCTAGATAATTTTTACCAGTTCTTTACCATCTGTCTGTCTTTACCAGTAGAAAAACCAACCTAGGCTTTTCTTGTGCTAGTTTATGCCCGTAACTTCCTCTCCTACCTGCCAGGGCCATGGTTACCAGACCGACCCCTTCCTCTTTGCAGCTGCTTGGTACATACTTCAAATCTATGATTTCCTTTCTCATGTAGTTTAAGAAAATCTGATTTCAATATTCCATGCAGATGTGTCATCAATCCCTTAAACTTCTATTTTAGTTCTTCTACCCAACTGATTATACCTGCAACAGAGACTTAAACCCCGGAGAGTAATATGAGATCAGAAGGTTCTTTTTATGCAGCTTGAAAAGCTGTGACCCTTTAGAACCTTCCAAAGCACCTGCCTTTTTCCTCCTTGAAATCACACAACCTTGTTGATACCTGTTCAGCTGCTTAGCCGTGACTGTACCAAACCCTTTTCTATTAAACAACTACCTTCACTATTCTCTGTCCTGCACTGCTGCCTATTCACATTATCCTCCTCTGCACCTACTCTTACAGAAATACATCCCACTTCTTCAGAATGTTTCTTCAATTTCTCTTAAAATTTTAGACGTTCTTCACTTTGGGTGTTATCTACAAACTCAAAATGTGTCATCATCCAGACTGTGTAAATTTTCAACAAAATCAAGGTCCAGAGACGCCTCCCCTGAGCCCTGCTCAGGGGCACAATATTATAACAAAGGATCGCAGATAACGTCCTCCTTCCAGTTAGTTTGTTGCTGCCTGCGAGAATCTCATCTTCTGTTTCCCTCACTTCATTATGAGGGTCTGAAATAAACCAGAGTCATAACTCCAGCAAACTCAAGACATAAAGCGTTTTTAAGTTATGTAATGTCTTTTAGCTGTTTTTAGCCTTCCCTCCCACAGTCACCACCCAAGGAGAAACCAGAGACTCTGAAACCGGACTTGTTACCAGAAGCAGCATGAACTTGAGCTTGTGGTTACACTTTCAGCAACAATACTGCACAAGTAAGCTTAAGCCATCTCTGCTCTCAGCTGCTCATTCACACCTTCCTACTGCCTAGAACTGTGTGTATCACGTTTGTGTGTGGCAAACAGAATCTGAAAACCAAAAAACCCAAATGCATGTGCCAGCACAGGAAAGAGGCAACACTATGGTTAGTGCTGAAAAAGAAAAGTTTCCTTAACTACATCAGTATTTTAATAAGAACATAATGAGAACAAAATAATACTTAATAAGAAAGTCAAGCCTAAACTCCTGAGACTGAATTTCTCATGAACTAGCTAGTTACAGATTTCAAAGAGAAATACGGAGCTGCTTAAGCTGTAACAGGATATTAATTTTGTCACAAACCAGGCAAGAAAAGAGTGGAAGCATCTTGTGGTGCTTATCACCATCTGCATGCTGGCAGCCACTGACCTAAGACTCACAAGAGCAGAGGTGCAAGCAAATTCAGACAGTTTCTTTCCATGTGCCAGTGAAGAGCTATGCACGCTGCAAGTTGCAACCAGTGGGCCATGCTGAAGCATTAAGGACCTGTCTTCAGTCAACATAGTTAAATCTTAGACTGAAAAAAGTCAACCTTTTTATAGTCTTTGTGATTCTCATGAATCTGACCTCATACCAAGATAGCAATTTCATAAATTACTTGAATTTTAAAGAAAGCTGGAATCCAAAATGTATAACGTATAAACAATTCCTCCTTACATTAATATGTGCTGGATTTCTGCAAAGTGAGATAAGTTTGTATATATGCTTCAGAACATAATGCATCCTTCCACGTATCTTATTACTCATACTGCATGTACATAGGACATGTACATTCCACACTCATACAGCATGTACATAGGACCCAGTCCAGAATGCCATCTTCACAGAGAGTCAATGCAAGCACATTCCCTTTCAAGCCATGGTCCAAATCCACAACTGAATTTAAAGTCAATGCCAGAAAGAGGATGACAGTACTTGTTTCTTGTTAATGTGGCTGTCCTTCCTGTCACTGGATTAAATGGTAGATCTTTAAACATGCTGTCATATCAAACAGCAGAGACAGAAACATTAATTTGCCTTCTGCTATTTTGGACATGACAGAAACTATTTTTTAATTAAGTTTCCATTCATAATCAGGTTTCCAGCATGTGAGTTCAATGTTCTCCATTTGATTATTTTAATGGTCCCTTATACAAGCCAGCCAAGGCTATTATTACTTTTATTTCTGTGTGTGAAAAGGCAAAGAGTCATGAAATAGCTTACATTCCTAAAGTCTGTTGCCATTGTGCAGGAGTGCTCTGGATCATCACCACTGCCAACACTAGACAGTGCTGTAAAAATAACATGTACACATGCAGCACAACAGACCAGCTGGCCATCTTAGGACAAGGGAAATGCAGCTTTTATGACCTCGGCACTAGTTGCCTGTGCCAGTTTAAATCTCCAGCAGAGGAATTTAAATGGATGTTGGTAACTGCCCAAATAGACTCTACCTTCAGTAATGAGATGAATTCTTATTGTTATTACTGGTTCTGTCCGTAATAAAGATGGAAGGTCTTTACACTAACATATGGAAAATCATTATAGCCACGGTCCAAAAGTAATTGCTTGTGGGCAGTGTGCTGTTGACTCCCTTCAGTTTGTTGCTTCATCACATCACCCATGACCTGGAGGAATAACTTCTCCTTCACCAACACAGCAGCAGTTGAGTTTCCATACTCATTAACGTCTGGTGCCTCTTACAATTATAGGTCTCAGCAAATCCAAAAGTCATAGAACATCTTAATGTCTATGAAATTCTCTGTCCACCATGACCATGTAGTACTGAATTCTCAATTTATGCTAGATTTACTAAATTAAATGATGCAACAGATTTGGCTTTTGAAAACAAATTTGGAAGATGGAATATTCCAGTTGCCATGAAAAAGCCCAGAGAGAAAAATCATGCTGTATTGGCAGAGAAAGATATGGACAGCATGATTAGAGAGAGCACAATATGCATAACCCAACTTCAAACTTCCCAAAGACAGTCATGATTACAACCTCCGTGAATGGGAGCCAGCTGCAAAGTTTACAGACCTCAAGAAGTAGAAACAGAGAAGACCTGAATCGGTGGGGTCAGTTCAAAGCCATAATTAGAACTATTACACCTTTCACTCTTCCAGCTCTCAAGATTTTACCAGGTGTCAGTTAAACACGGAAGGGAAAGGGGCTTAGCCATGACCTGGTTGTTCCCCTACTGCCTGCACCCCTCCCCAGTCAGCTTGGCATTGGCCGGGCATTTTCAAGTTTAGACACTGGATAGAAATCTCAAAGTTTTGTAAAAAAACTGTGGCTAAGAGATTTCATTTAGTGCTCTCTGCTTGTGGAAAAGCAGACAGAAATCAGCAACAGCAAGTCCACTTGACATGGGCAGTCAACACATTCACCCTTCTGAACTAGCGTGGCACAGTAGTGCATTCACTGCTCAGCTGGGCTAACTAGAAGTACCTAGGGAGCACAGAAGAACCAAAGGTGGTGAAAAGTTACAAAGCCATAGCAAATACTGGCTCTCTTCACCCTATTTCTCTTGAGTAAAATTTGTTTGCAAGTTTATAATTTAAAAATATGAAAATAAGAACAACTCAAACTGCCTTAAAATACTGTGGATTGAATGACTCTCTGAAACACAACAAATCAAAGTAACTTATTTTTATTTTTAATAAAGGAAATCTCTACTTAAAATCAAGACTGGAAGATTTTTGCCTTTATTGTTTTTGAAAGACTTCCTCTAGTTCCAGACAGAAATAATTCAAGGAAGTCTTACATAAGAGATCTGATTAGGTCCTCTCTGTCTTCAAAACTTATGAATTTGTTTTCAGACACAGCATAAAAATCATGAAACTGAGTCTCATAAAAACTATCTTGAGGATTCTTATCAAAGGAAAATTGGTTTGCATATTTCTAAGACAAAGTACATGCATAAAAAGAAAGTGCAAATATGAAACAACTGAGAAATTTCAATTAAAAAATCAAAATTAAAAAGAGTGGAGATAAGTTAATATACTGAGAGAATAGACGTATAGGCCTCCAAATTTTTCCAGTAATCCTCTTGGTTATCCTTACTCACATTCTGAGAGGGTAGATATATAGGCCTCCAAATTTTTTCTGATAATCCTCTTGGTTATCCTTACTTCTAACCAGGCTACCACTCCCTTATGCCAGCATACCCCCCACACTTCTACCTGTGGCTTGCAGTGAACTTTATGAAAATGTTCACTTGCAGTCTGACCCCTTGTGCAGGGCCTAAGAGGGTCCACTGTGACCTGTATGTCAGTATTCACACACCATCTGTTCTTCCAAAGGAGGATAAATTCTTTCTTTCCATATGAGCTCTGAAACCTGACCAGAACATGCAGTTACAGCAGCCACTTGCATTGAGAGGTGTAAGGTCAGAGAGGGCGTGACCCCCAACTTCTTCCTGATAATGACACAGTAGTTCAGTGTATCCACACACTGCTGCTGTATATGGAAGGAAAATACATCGCAAATGAGTATGGATGTTAGTGATGCCTGGAAAAACATGAGACAGAAGAACCTTGTCCTTAATATGCCTACTTGAGGAAATGACAAAGGCTACTGTAAATAAAGTCCTGAAGATATCACTACAGTAAAAAGTCTAGGAATTTTTCTTGACAGTAATTTCCTATACCCCTAATATACATGCAAAGATACACACCCCCATTTTTTTCTTATTTTTTAAAAAAATTCTTCCTGTCAAGCCATCTGAGCTGCTTAGAACAGGAAAAAAAGGCCAAATAGAGCAAGATATTTTTAGCATTCCTGAAGGAGCTTCTTCCAAATGTCATTCATTATAGAGCTATGTGAAATCATCTCTCTGGACACTCACTCCAGAATCTAGGACAAAGTGAACGACTTCAGCCACAGCTCACCCCAGAGAAATACTGGATTCTCTGTTCCAGCGTAATGCATTCAATTCAAATTGGTTTGTTCCTCAGCCAAGGGACACAGCAACATAATTTACTATTTCCCTTTTGAATATCCAATACAGAATAAATCTGATCTTCTGGGGAAGTGTTTTGACAGTCTAGCCTGAAAGCACATCATCTGTTTCCTGGAGCTTCCTTCCAAAGCTTCAGCTAATTTTACACCATTGCACCATGAGGTCTTAGGAAAAGGCAGGTGGAAGGGAATTAAAAGGTTTACAAAGAATGAACAACAACGACAAAAGGTTCTAAAAACTGAGTCAAGAGTTTATATCCATCACCTTTTTGTTACAAAGCACCTGCAATGTTGCACCTCAAAAGTAAGATTTTTAGCTTGCAAATATCATTCTAATTATTTTCTTGTATAACATCTCACCCTAATCTCTCACAGCACTGTGCCTTTTGAACCAAATCTCCACTTGTTAGTGCCAGGAAATACAAACCAAATAATATTGCCTGGCAGTAACATGACTCATCTTTCTCTATAATCCTGTTTTTTTCAGACTGGCAGCTTTTCTGCCTACCCAATATTTTACAGGCACTGCTACATGATGAAATGCACACAAGAAAAAGCAACATTTGGGTTTGTATTGCCTACCTGTGGTCTTCCTTAACTCCTCCCAGCCAGCTGCACATAAATTACACATATTGGCATCACATCACAGCCTCTCATGGTTATTCAGGTGTAGAATGATGGCAGTTCAGCATTCACTGATGCCGCTTCTCCAGCCTCGGTGAAATTTATATACGCAGAAGTTGGATGTGTGCTATTTTTCAAACACATATAAATACTATATGTTCCTTTTCCAAGTTAAGTAAAGGTGGCTCATCCACCTTGGACAAATCAGGTAACTTGGTCCAAATCAGGTGTTAATTGACGCATTATGAACCTTTTAGGATCTGCAAGTACGCTTTTAGTCTACACATAGTTTTCTCTACTGTGAACGCTTAAGTGGTTTACAGAAAGGGACCAATTTTTAACACAATTAAGTGGGCAGACAGAGAGGAACAGTTGTGCAAAGAAGAAAATCTCTTGTTTGGGAACAAAAACAGCTGGATAGGACATGCTTACAATGGCAGGTCAACAGTAGTTCCGTTTTATTCCCTATGACTCAGCTGCCCATGTCTGACATTCACAGCACAGAGGTCTCACGTCGCTAAAATTTGGACAGAAAAAAAAAGAATAAAAGCAGATATTTTATTCACAGCCACACTAAAACTGTGTTTCACTACTTTTTTCTTGTGAGGTGAAGGAGGAGAAAGCCAAGAGAAATTATAATACTTAGCTAGCATGTAACCCTGGAGGAGGATGCAGTACTCAATGAATCCCTTCATTCACTGCAAAGAATGTATAAAATACTGATATGGACCTTCCTCAGCCATCAATTTTTTCAATATTTAATATTATTTCACTTCCATTATCATTTATCCCTCGTTTTTTCTTCCATTTTCTATTTTTTCCCTCATTTTCTTTCTTTAATTCTCTAATCCTCCTTTATTTATTTCTATTTCAAAAGGGAGAAGCTGACCCATTTGGACACACTTTAAAAAGTCTCTCCCTTCTTATGTTTTCAATACATACCAATGTATTTGATGGTAAGTAGAGGAACAAGGAAGCCTGATGCCAACATTAGTCCACTTCCAAAATCACCTGAAGGTGCAATAAAAGTCAACTGACTTTTGCTCCCTTTCTCTTTTAAATGTTCCTGCTTTCAGTTGTTTTTGCTTGTGGAAGGTACAAGTTTGTCCCGCAGGATGCTGGATCCCATGCAGCTCTGTCATTTCATCATCAATCCCAGATTGTGCACCCATAGATGGAAGGAGGAGGCTGTTTTCAACCAAGTTAGTGGACCCATTTTGAAGCCCTGCATAATCCATAATTCCCATGTAGATGGTTTAAGCAGATCTCCTATCTGTCTGCTACCAAATACCTTATGTGGGGGGAAATCTGTTAAGCTGGCCCTTTCTGTACATGTATCTCTGCTTGAACAAGGTAAACAGTAGTGGCAAAAAGACTTTTTAGCCACCATTTCTTAATCTAAATTTACCCAGAACACTTCCTGGATTATTTTTCTCTTTTTTTACTGTTGTTTTTGTTATTTTTTTAAAGCTCTCAGCCAGTGCTGGCAAAGTCTGTGAACATGGACAAGGCCTCAGTAAAACTTCGGGAGAAGATATTTTCAGGAAAAGTAAACCCTGTCTAGCCCAAAGTGACTATTTGTTAAATAAATAGAGTGCTTTATCAGCCTGTAGTTGGGTAAGATTAATTTTTTTTTTTTGAGTAGTCATGAGGTTTTTCCAGTTTAAGCACAAACACAGTGGGAAGAAGTTTTAGTCCCATGGTTGTATAGTTTTCAAGGCTGCCTGACTCAAAAGTAAGTGAGCTCATCCCCAGCCCTGTGCTTAAAAATTGATTGGTGTCTAGTGAAATCCAAAATCCTCATTTAGGTCCCAATACCCACGGTAGAGCACATCAGAAGAAATTAGTGTCAAACATGGCAGCTGAGACAAAAAGTGAGGCAAGAAATCATCCAAGTTAGTCAAGAGGAACTGCTGGAAGAGAAGAGATGCTGAACAAGGTGATCACTTGTAAAGGGGATTCACAGTCCTAGAACACCTCCAGCCAATAGGAAACTACACCTACTCTCTATCACAACTACAGCTGATCCCACTATTACTACAGCCCAAAAAAGATTAAGCTTTCCTCCTCCTACCATGGAAGGTTAACAGTGAAAACATGCTTAAACCTTTTAAAATACTTAATGGGAGAAGAAATAAACAAAACACCTTAAAACTATTAAGACAAGATTTAATTATAGTCAGCAGGGACTGACTTTTATTGAGAAAGCTTCAGCAATTTCAAATGTCTTCAAAAGAGGACAAACAGTAAAAAGCCTCCAGGTGAGAAAAGGGATCCAGGAAGTAGAAATGTAACAATGTTGAAGGACATGGGGAACTATGGCCTGGTAGGATCTGTGTATCATTTAGGTCATAAAACAATTTGTAAGCAGATATACAACAGTCACGTCTCAAGTCTTGCAGTAAAAAGGCCAACAGGAACCCTCAAATTAATATAACCATACACATCAGACCATTTCCAAATGTTATATTTTCACTTGCTCAGGTAGGAGTCCAGCTGCGAACCACTTGGAAACTGTTGCTCAAAACATGAGGGGGTACCACAACCCAAAAGTGTGGGATGGGGTAAGAAATACTGGCAGACTTGCCAAGAAGAAATGAAGAAATGTTAATCTAAATTCTTCTGCTGACAGACAGGACATATCCCTAAGAAAATTATAGCATATGCACCTTATGTACCCACACTCAGACACTGGGTTTTGTGAGATCTTACTTGAGCCCACTAATATTCTCCTAAAGAGATTAGGGAAATAATTATGAGACTCACACAAAACTGGTTGGTAATAAAAAAAGGTCACTACTACTAAAAATGTGAACCAGGCCAAGGGAGAGGCTGCTCGGCTGAAGCCCTAACACCCCCTTACCAATGAACCTGGACTAATTCAACAGGAGCAGCTGTCCTATCCTAGACTGTACTGTGCTGGTGCAAAACAGCATCTGCTATATATTTGTATGGAACTTTATCAATGTGATATCTCCAAGTTGAACAGAAAGGTTGTGAGGCACTTGGACATTTGCAAGGAGCTCAAAAGAGAAGCATTCCAAATCCTGCCCAAATTCTTTATGCTGACTCTTTGGTTGTTAGCTCCTCCTGTCTCAGAGGTTGAACCATTCAGCTCAGTTACAGTTTCTCCTAGGTGGTTTTGTTGATTTTAGGGTTTTGTGGGGTTTTTTTTTAAGTCTCCTTAAATATTTATTGGATTCAAGACTATGCCAGATGTGCTTTTAAATGTCTGAGGCATTGTTTGTAATCAAATCAGAGCTTTGTTTTTAGAACAGATACTCAGGTGATGATCCTGAAGCAGCTTCTGCAACAACTTAGGGTGAACCAGTTTTAGGGAGGTAAAAATTATCCTGCAATCAGGTAATCCTTTTTACTTTATTTCAAAGAACCGCAGAAACCTTACATACTTATCTCCAAATTAACATTTTAAATCATGCTTTGCTGTTCCATATCCTCAAAACTATGTAAGTGCAAAATAAAGCAAAAAAGAAAGAAAAAATTTTGTACACTGTGTTATATTTAAACTCTAGATACCCTAAGTAAAGCTAGAGATCTTACTTGATTGCTGTGCAGTACTATATCTGTTATTATGGCAACTCATGATACAATGTTGGTATCTATCAGCTGTCAGAGCTTCTGCAGATCTTGCTAAAATCCAGGAGTGCCTTCAGTTCCCTCAGCTTCACAAAAGAGAGAACACGCATCTGGCATGGTGTGCGCTGCATATACGAAGTTCATGGCCAAGCCCAGCATTTTTTAAACAGGAAATTCCTAGGGGCCAAATCTCAAAGCTGTTATTTAGCTCTGTGTTGTGCCAAGAGTCTTTTCAATTCCAGCACAGTCCTACAAACCAAAACAAGAGTTGTCTCTCACAAAATTCAGGGTTCAGATCAATGACTTAAAATTACTTATTTTCCTTAAGTGAGGGCCACTCCTGGATTTGATCTCTACTGCAAAGACAAAGAGGTTTAGCCATCTGGGACTAACACCATCAACAAGAATGAAAGTTACACACAATCTCTGTCTTTCCCTATCTCACCATGAGGTCCCAAGGAATCTGGTATGGCACAGCTTTGAGCACAAAGCAAAGCAGGCCAGTGCACCAGGTGTACACACATCAAGGACTGTATCTTGGGGCAAAATCTTTTAACCCTACTATACCACGTAGCTGACAATCAACTTGAACAACTCAAACATACATTGCAAGCAACTCTGGTGTCGACTATAGTCCAGTGTGCTATGTCTTACACCTCCTCTATTATAATTACCCTTTTTCTATAACAATTGTACAGATTACTCACCGGTCTGGAGGGGTCAGACTAGTGGCTTTCAAATTAGGCTTTGATCTCCTAGCTGACAGACTCTCAAAGCATTGATAGTAATCCATGAGATATTACTGTAGCAACAATGACATGCTGATAGCAGAACACAATTTGTACTGAAGAAGCACAAAGCATAAATGGTGGTTTGAAAACAAACGTTTTCACAGAAAATGTTTTACAAACTTCTAAACATAAGGGAGCCAATGCTACAGCAGCATTAAAATCTAACCTCTTAACTACATAAAAGACAAATTTTGAATAAATCTTGCAGATTCTTCCTGCCTCCAGGAAAAAAATAAAAAAGATATAAAATGAGAAATACTCATTCATTATTTTATTTATTATGCTTAGAAAACAAGAGATAGTGCCATTTCTCATGGAAGTAGTTACATAGACTGCTCCTGAAACTACAGAGACAATCTCTCTCCCAATACACACTTTATACAATCCCCTGCAGATACATAGACCTGCATGGTGTATAGTATGGCAAAGACATGAGCAGCCACCTTAAATCCAGAATGGGCTGTAAACAAAGTAATATTCAAAGATTGTTCGTAGAGCTTACAAAGAAACCATTAAAAAGTACTTTTACTGACTGGAGAATTAGCGATTTTCACTCCTTCTGCCTTCCAAGGGTGATATTGTGTAGAATTTAGAGAGCGTTTATTGTTATACAAACATGAGTAGGTTTGTGTTTAGCCATTAATCTCTGAAGGCCTCCAGCACAGGGGTAGGAAACAGAATACTAGCAATTGCATTCAATGCAGCAAACCTTACCACTACCCAATTCACACACCTGCAGTGACCCCCAGGTTAAACACGCTCAGGGAACGGGGTGGCAGTATGAGTAACTTAACCTCCTCTATATTCCATGCCACCAGCAAAGAAAAAATTGGGAATTTCAGTAACAATTACACACAGAGGGAAATTTTGACACTCTGAGCTTGGAAATAATGCAGTGGACCACCGGGGTCTGTCACTGCTGTGTGGTACGTGCACATGGTCATACAGCCCTTATCAGCTACTTCCATTTGCAGGTAGCAGGAGGCCAAATACCCTTAGGTGTGAAGACAGCACAGAAACTGGGCTGGCAAAAAGAAAGGCCCTGACATCCATCACTCAGGAAAGAGATCAAAGCAAGACTACCTCTGTAGCTTTTATTTTTCTGCAGTCTATCTACGCTGAATATTGTAAGGGTTTTGCACTCCAATTTCAGTCTTTCTTCTCTGGGTCTCTTCACCCCTACTTTATTCTGCTCTATTCCCACCACCACTGTGGTTCTGAGTAAAGGGCAAACAATTCCTGTTTGTTTTCTTGTCCTGCACTCCCCTAGTACAGTATATTCACCTCCTCAATTCTTGATGGAGCTCTGATTTATTGGACCAGCAGCTG
Source organism: Platysteira castanea (assembly GCA_013397175.1). NCBI lineage: Eukaryota > Metazoa > Chordata > Aves > Passeriformes > Platysteira > Platysteira castanea. The sequence goes on along the minus strand of VYXC01006691.1, from coordinate 171,584 downwards.
TTCTTTACTGCTTGTATTAAACAGAAAACAATAAGGACTCCACTTCTAAGCACAAGGTTCAAAGAATCCATTTTTGCCTCTAATCTTCAAATTTTATGCATCAAGGGTCCATGATACAAATTTAATTGTACTCCAATGCAGTTATTTCTCTTACATCCTTCAAAATCCCTTTCAAATACCCCCATACAAAAAAATCAGTACTAAAATTAGTTCCCTTTAGAGGTTGTATTTCCTCTAGAGTGACTGTGATTACACTTTAGGCATCAACTTCATTTTAGAGGCCATTTAACCAAAGCTTACCAAAATTAGACCACTTTTAAACTTAAGACTGAAGATACCTTCCAACTCAGAGGAGTTCAAATAGATGTTGTCGGCCTGACACATAGCTATAGCCTAAGAGAGTCTAGCGAAGTTTTCAACAGGAAAAGCTTCTTGTAGAGGAACAGAAGCATACAAAGACTCATAAAAGCATTAAGTCCAGCTTTTTTATTTCTATCAGGTCCTCTAAACTGTGTGCTACATATCACCTTTGCAGCAGAATTGTACATTTCTCCTTATCTGTTATGTTGTAGCTGATGGTTCCATATAATCATAATGTAATTTCTTTGGGGAAAAGTTTTCTTCAAGTGTAATGAAAGACTGTAATCACAGCTTTACATGCAGCTTTTGGACTTTTGGCACATGTTAAGGGAGATGCTTGGCAGCTTGAAGCAAGATTGCATATTGTTGCCAGTCAGATTAGAACTGGCAGGGAGGTTTCCATAACATTTTTGCAGAAAGAATAAGGGCACATCAGACTTAGGAGCCTCCAGTATACGTGTATTGTAGTAAAGTATTTTATTAGTTTGAAACATCAGATTAGATTAATAGTTTAATTGCAGAGACACCTAATTCATCTCAGTCTGAATTGAAGCAGCCTTCTGCCTATTCAAGAAATTAATAGTCCAGTGAATCTCCACAGAAGAGAAAAAAAAACCAATAAACCCTGACAATCAAAAGAGATTTGACCTAAAAGCTGGCAGTCTTAGCCCCAAACATGTCTACAAGAAAACATGAAACAGATCCCTGAAAATGTAATGCTGCTCAAAGAATGTACCCTGCCTAAATCCCTTCTTTTACTGTGGTTAGTGTCCTGTGCTGTGGAGAAAGACCAGAGAACCCAAAACACATCAAATTATGACTTACTGTGGGGAAGTTTTTCTTTCATGACCCCACAGATGACAAGTGAAATCCCCAAAGCATGGCATTATTAACCAAGCATACTTTTCTCTTTTTTTCTTCTTTAATAAGCACCAGCAGGAGACATCTTTGCATTGGACGTGATAGGAAGTTGAGGTTCAAAGTCAGACCACTCAGGAACAGATGTTTCCTAGTGGAAAGCTATGCATGAGGATTGAGATACTCAAAAGGAGCCAAATAATCATTGTGTGCCCTTCCATGATAAACTGTAACAGTGTAATCATCATTAGTGATGCTACAAATCCAGAGTCCTAATTATACAAACTTGAGTTAAAGCTGTCTTTGTTCCAGGGTCCTTAAGTCTGAACTCCACCATTACAAAAGGCCTCCTGAAACTCTGAAGAGGGTAGTTTCTCAGGTGGAAAGCACCCCGCCAACATGTTCCAGTCTGATAAGTAATGGTAACAAGTCGCCCTTTCTTCTAAAACTGTTTCTTCAAACACAGCCTGCTCCTGGGTTTTTAAATTAACTTCAACCATGCTAAAATACGATTTTAACTGTTACTCTGTTTTGGAGTTCCTGTGTTCTCAAAAAAGTAGTGCACGGTGATGAAATTTCCAATTAATTGTTCAGTAAATGACCTAATTTATAACAAGGTTATATGTAGACTCTCAGATCCATCCCCTATTCAAAGAGTGGATACAACATTTTGGAGCTAGACTTTATAAATAAAAGTTGAATCCCTACATGAAGTACAAAACTGAAGTCAACATTGACCACAGATCTGAGATCAGCTCTCAGCAACACAGCAGCTGCAGACTCTGGTTATTATCATGTCCTCTAGAGTATTTTTGCAGATGCTTCTTTGCAACAAACTGGAAAATTTGATTTTTTGTTAATTGTACTTTCAATTTTAGAGAATGTTATGGAGAAAAAGTAATTTCTTACCATAATTTAACAATAACAAAATAGCAATTCAAAAACTGGCAGTTCCTGCATGTCAAACATTAGTAATTACTGGGAAAAGTCATAACAGCCAGACATGCAGATCTTCAGCATTTTTCCTTCGCACAACTTAATTAGCGCAACAGACACTTAAATCTGTCCTACAGCTGACAATGCCTCAAGCATTTCCTTAAGAGAGGCCAGTGCGAGTTCAGCTGTGTCAGGCCACACCAGCTGCCTGGCACGCCAGTCTGGGCACAGAGCAAAAGAAAGGAAAAACACAGCAACCCCCACCCTCCACCAACAGGGAGTCTAAGCTGTACTTGGGTCAGGATAACCTGGCAGCTCCTGCAACCAAATGGGCCGGAAAGCAGACAGAAAGGCAGAAAAACAAGCGAACAGTGCTGCACAACACCCGGCCAAATGTCTTTTCTCCAGGTAGGTTGATATTCAGATTGTGCACTCTGCATTTGTGTCAACAGACATTAAACTTGCTACCAAAAACACCCTCTACCTTTAATGGGAAAAGCAACTCTTCTTTTGTTCCCCCATGGAGACAGACACCCCCCCCTGGAGCACAGAAACATCAAAAGCAGCGTGCTAGATACCCTACAGTCCTTTCCTATATGGAAGGCTGGTCAGAAATCAGAGTTTGGTTCATAAGCAGAGAAACAAAAGACATCCCAAGTGATAGGCTAGAGTTTGAAATATTCTAGAAAGAGCTGAATAAAGCTAACTTATAGCCATAACAACAGAATACACTGCTAAATGCCTGTATTGTACATTAAAACAAGAAAGCAGTTAAAATATTCTCTGGCATTTTGAAGTCTAAATTAAGACAACTCAAAGGATGGAAAGGAATACATTTTCCCCAGTGAAAAAAAAAACCCAAATGCTTATGATCTTTACGTTCCTATAAAATACAGGAAATTCAACAAAACTGCATTTCAGGGAAAAAAGGAATACTTGAAATGAACAATTTTACATTACTAGCTCCAATAATCCATTAAAATTATAGATAATTATAGAGCTCCAGATGAGGGTCCTCTGCACAGATACTGTCCAGCAAAAAAAGGTGCTGGTCCTGAAAATACACTCACAAATTTCCAAGAGTTTTGTCAAAATCTTCTGATAATCTCACATCTTGCACACACAACAATTTGACTGCTTCCATCATAACCACTTCTGAGGTCAGAATTCTCTCCATTACCTTAGACTGACCTTGGCCAGACAAGATGAGTCTGTGGCACTAAAGTGGGTGTTTCCATCAACCCTTCCACCTAGGCTTTTCTGAAACAAGCAGCATGAACGTGCTGAACATTCTGCTGTTTGCAGCAATAAAACTGTTCTGTCCCGCTGTACTTTGGCACAAGATATTCTTCAACTCCTGCAGCGGTAACAGGAATTAATTATCTGAAGTTCTGTGTTCATTTGATCAGAGGCTTTAGTGCACCCATTCACAGTACGTAAAACACAGAGAGTCTCAGCTAACAGCTACGGGCTCTGAAGGACAAGGTGAGAACCAAGTGTTATGTACAGAAAGCCTCATTTGTCTTCAGCATCTGAATTAATCCGTTACTGGGTTTGTTTCACTTTTTTGTTTTCAGTTGCTATATCCCTTTGGAAAACCAAGGCTCCCCGAGTCATTCAGCAGTGTTACATCAACCAACACATCAGTGCAGTGGATGTCAACATAACCACACTCCTGGAGCACAGCCAGCACTGGACAAAGCATCCAAAAAGTAATGGGGACCACTTTCCTCCTTGGAAGGTTTCATTTTAATATTCTTTAAGGATGCTGATAGCTAAGAGATCACTGCAGGAATAAAAGAAGTTCATCATCAAATTCAAGCTTGCAAAAGATATGGATCCAAGTCCTGTAGCTTAGGACTATAAATAGTGACTCAAACTTGTAGAAAATTAAGGAGACAGATTCTATTATGTATTTTAATTGTCTTATTATTAAAGCAAGGAGGTTAGCCAAATTTTCAGCAGGCAGAGAGGAAATAATTCCAATGTCATCTCTTACTTCCCATCTCAGTTTGAAACCATCTTACTGATTCCACTGAAATCATACCTGTGGCAAGATCTGGACCTGCAGAGAATCAGGCTCTGGCATTTTGCTTTGGGATATTTTGGATCTAAGAGTGAACTGCAGAGCTCAAATCCAAGAGTTCTGTTTGCCAGTGGTTTCATGTCTCTTTGGTTACTTTTCAAAGCTATAAGAAAGGACTCTAATACATACCATAAGCAAACAAGTCTCAAGACAGACTAAGTATATCACTCTTGCCCTTTGCTTATAGAAGTTTTAACTCATCTCTAAATTCTAGTCATGTGTTTCTAATTTGAGTACATTTCAATTTCCTCACTTGATATGAGGAGCAGCAGCACTAGTGCTCACCAGAGGCCCTCACCAAGGGCAAATAAGAGTCAGGAAAAACCCTGGTGCTCTGCAAAGCAAGTTGGCCTGGCAATCCTCAGCCTGGGCTTTCAGTAACACCACTTGGATCCAGCAGCTTAGTAAGGACAGGGCAAGTAGCCCATATAGGTGCTGTTGCTAGTGAATATAATTTTAGTATTTCAAGTGAGTGTTCAGCACTTCAGAGGAAAGAAATACCAGATTTCCCCTCTTTTTTCTGTTAGTACTTGCTAGAGAAATAATGCCAATTGATAGACAGATGCTTTCCCCATCAGCTGTTGTCCTGCTTTAAAGAATCTTTACTAGTAGAATATTCCATTGAATCCTGAAAGATGTTATGCCTAAATATCTATGCATGAAATCCATCCAGGGGAATGAGCACCAGTGCAGGAGGTTATGGGACTGATGGAGGGAGGAGCACAGCTGTGTGGCTATCAATCTATGTTATTGCTCAATAGCTCATATTGCACAAGTCTCTTTTTTTCAGGGTGATAAGAGAAAATGTAATGACCTCCAAATGGGTTGTGTGAGTTATTTTCTCCTTAGCGGAGAAAAAAGAAAGAAATGTCTTTATTTCTATTGTTTATTTGCAAGATGAAGCAGTTCTTAACATTATTTCCCATTTCAAGGGTGTGTTACTTACAATAGGCTTTTGACTTTTCTTCAAGAAGAATTAGTTCACAAATAGACAATATGGTGCAGGTGAGGGAAAACAAATGTTTCTCAGACTTATTCTACTGACTATAGAGTTGAGAAAAGGCTGTCCCACATATGAGCCTGGGATGGGCTTTCCTGATAGGTTATGTGTCTGCAAGAACAAAAAGCACAATGTCCTCATCAGTGGGAAACTTTGAACAATATGAAGAGAAGGAAAACTACTAATCTATTCCAAATAATATTCTTTATCGTTGTTAGAAATTTCACCATTTAAAATAAAAATACCCAAATTAAAATATTTTAATGAAAATTCATTAGGGGAAGTTTTGATTGATTTTGCGTTTACTCTCAGAACTCAATTATTTATTATTTTGCATTCAAGTGTAAATTTAAAAGAAATAATTTACTGCGTCAGCACTTTTCTGAGTTAGGGTCCCCCTAAGATTTTTTCAGTGAAATGTTTTAGTCCTTACAGTTAATAATAGAAACAACATCTGCAACAAAAAGGGCAGAAAGACAGACTTCTTGCATACTTCAAAAGTTCTGTGATTTCTAGATAACCTGTGTGAATCAGGCATAAACTTGTCAGTGAAAATTTGAATTTGAAAAAAAAAGCCAGATTTTACTACAACATAGCTGCAGAGCTCCAACAAGGAAACATTCAAAAAAATGAGCCAAGTCCAGTACTCACAGTTTTTAATATAGCATACCTTATCTAGCCAGTTTCTCAATCAACTGTGAACAGCTAAATCTGTAGCATTATTCCTAACCATACTTCTCACAGAGGTACTAAAATCCTAAATTGAAATCCTATGAATTTTTTTTTGGTAGATTAGCACAGCCTCTACGGCACATACGTAAAATCAACTTCACACAAAATCAGAACCATGTGCAAAACCTGCCAAGGCCAGAATGAAGAAGGATACTCTCAGCTTCTCTGAGTAGTAGCAGATGTGAAACCCTGGCAGTACAGCCTCCAGTCAAAAGATTAAAAGGGGTCTTAACTCACATTTGCTGGCAGATTTAGGTGAGTGGGGCTACAGAAACACCTCCAGTTGACTGCTACCTCCCATCCAGCCCCCACTACAACTTCCCCGCTGACAGCAGGCACGGCTGAGTAGGATACATACACACTAAATCACTCTGGGCTTCTGGCACAGTTATGCAAAAAGCAATTGGTGGGTACACCATTGGAGTGGCTTGTTGGACACTCTGTATCTGTTACCAGCATTCAAGTAACCCTCCCATTCAGAAAAGGGTTGGAAAGCCCCTATGGCTGGCCTGAGGTCCCACTGAAGAAGAAAGACCTCCACAGAACAAGGCACNTCATGACCACCAGATACAGGAACAGGTAAAGCGCTACAAACAGAAGCACGAAGGCTGGCTGTAAAAAAGGTGGTTGGGCTTGGTTACNGACAATGCCCTTACACATGGATTTGTACGAGTACAGGTAATGTTGCCATCTAGTGACTCTTGTCATCGCAATGTTGGCACGATTTTTACTGGGCTATACAAGTATCCTCAGCAACTATATGGCTTTCACCAATCTGAAGGTCCACAACCAGTAAGTTTGCAACCTTTTCCATATCGTTGCCTGTTATAACAATCAAATCATTTTGCATCTGTCTTTGACTCTAGCTTCTAGAAAAGCAGTTACAGCTCTTCTTCGGCCTGCTCATGATCAAGCTGATGACCCTCAGAACCCAGAGCTCAACAGATTTATTCCATAAGTTCAGTGATTTCCCTGGCACTAGGCTATTATCTTGCATCACCTACTTACACTTCCACAAAAAAATTAATGATGGAATCTTTGCTAAATTCAGCTTGCAAGGTGCAAATAAATTGAAAGAACATTCTTGTAGCATGCAAGCAAAAATATTCTGCAGCTGTGCTATATCTTCAGCACATTAGCCAAAGTTTGCTAGAGACACACCAAAACCATTCTTCTCAGAATGACACAAAAAGCTCAGTCTGTCACCCAACTGGTTGCAGATACAGCAAGGCAGGCCTGTGACTATCCTAATGCAATTGTGGTGGAGCTGTGATCCAGTCTGAAGCATTTAGCAATCAGCAACTTTTTCTATACACTAAAAAACACGTTCTGCTTCCACGGAGTTTGGTGCAGATCTGAGGGAGAAGCCATCTCAAGACATTTGGGTTGTTTAGTGTGGCTTTTCTCCATTCAGTCTTTTCGAACTGGAAGAATGGTAGCAGTTTCCCTTCAACAGGCCCAGACTGGAGGCTTCAGGGTGGGGGGGAGCGGGNCGAGGGGAGAGGGGAGAGGACAGTATCAGGAAATAATATAGTAGGCAATCATGACCACCAGATACAGGAACAGGTAAAGCGCTACAAACAGAAGCACGAAGGCTGGCTGTAAAAAAGGTGGTTGGGCTTGGTTACAAAGAAGTGAGGGGAGAGAAGAAACAGAAGTGAATTAAGTTTGAGAGAGCTTTACCAAAGAAAAGCTAGTAATACAGGGAAGGCATTAAAGAGAAAGAATGTGCGCTTTTGGACAACAAGAGGAAAAGTACAGCCCTGAGTAGCCAGGAGGCAAGCAAGGCAACAGTCCAAGTTAAAACGGGGTCAGACCAGATAAATGCCTTTGACACTCAAGGAATTTGTTAATGTTCCACTGTTTGAAGTAAAACTGAAGGACTTGAATGCTGCTGCTTCATTCTGTGTCCCTCACATTGATAGCCAGCACTCACAGGTCTGTTTTGTGCATTAGACAATAGTGCATGCACTGCAGACACAGCTTGTGCTAGGTATGACTCTAATGTAAAATAGTTTGGAACAGCCCCAGTGCTTTGCTTTTACCGCATTCTTGCACTTGAATTTCTTTAGGAACAGCAGCTGCATAACTCAGAAAACTGAGAAACCCTGACAACGCCTCCATTGCAGTTGGACTAGCTAAAACAACTCAATGCCTTGGGAAATTGGTCTGGCCTTTTGTGTCACCCCATGTTGCCACTGGCCTCCAGCTCCATTAGCTTTTCTCGTGCATTCCAAAATTTACTCTGTTATTCTCTGTGAAGTTTGTTCCATAGTTTGTGAGCACACCAGTGCTCTCGCTCATATGTGCACAAGCCTGGAAAGGTCAGAACTCACAGATGTTTTGCAAAAAACATAGAACCCATGACTTGCATGAGATCTGTGTCTTACTCAGAGAGAAGGATATATATCCTGCATATGGAAAGCATCACATTTAAATCATTTACAACATGAATCACATTTCTCATTCTTGCACAGCTCATCCCAGCTATATAATGGTTGCTATCACACTGTTAACATCCAGCTTTAAAAAATAAAAAAATAAAAAGGCTTATCACTGAGAAGTACAATTCCCCATAGATGAAACTTTGAAGGCATGACCAATGAAGAATGTACCATTTCAGAACAGAAAAAGACTGAACAACACAGAACACTCATCTAACACTTGTATCATACACATATAGCAGCGTGCCTAGATCTCATTTACGAGCTGCCACCCATATTGATGTTTATATAGTGCAGAGTCAAACAAAGAATTGCTGCCTCAGAAGACTTACAGCTTAATTCTCCTACCAGTCCTTAAGTCAACTCGGCCATAGCAAGCAACGACACATTCTGAAAGCAGAAATGGATTTCTTTAAAGATATGAGAATATTTTAAAATGTACTGAACCCAACTTCAGGGAGAGTAAAATAGTGCTTTATGTATGCTCTAACTTAGCTGGAAGTTTTGTAGTAGCTTTTCATTCCCTACCCTTTCCAGGTACAGCTTAGGAGCGCAGAGTCATCACATCCCATTTCATCTTAGATATGCTGTCAGTGCAAAGGGAATGCCTGTATATCTGATTATGCCATCTTTTGCAGTGGTGGGTTTTTTTGTTTTATAAAGGGCTAGTAGCACAAAAGGTCTATCTGCACTTGAGCAAAGCTTCAGGCTTACTTGTAAGCCAGAATTTTCTTAGTTGGAAATTGACTTTTAGAGCTTGTTTCAACAAAGAAGCCTGAAACCCTATAAGAGGTAGTGGTTTTAGCTCCTTTTTCTTTTGAACATAGAGAGCATATTCTGTGCTAAGAAATATACCAGTTCCTTACATGGAATTAATAATCACATTTGTTGCCAAAAAAATCCACCTATTCTGAGGAAGTCTGACATACTCAGCTTTTGCAAGAGTGGTTTCCTATCCATGGATAGGATAAACACTGACATCTAAATAAGCAAGACAGAAAGGCAGTCTAGGACAACCACAGTTCGCAGAAACAACACACACCACAACAGCTCTTAGTAACATTTTGGCTTGGGTTTTCTTATCCCTCCTTGGTGAGGCTTTACATGGAATAGCACAAGCTATGTGGAGACACGTGGAAACAGCCATAAAAGAGAAAAGCAAACTGGACAAAGATGAAGATAAAATCTTGGGGACAAACCACAGCTGATAGAAAAGTAAAGGAAGGAGAAGATGAAGTAAAGCAGCTCAGATTAGATAAGATTCAGTCAGATCCACACAAAAGCCTGCAGCAGTTTACTTGGTCCAGGAAATTGCTTGAAAACAACAAAAATTTTGTTTGGCCTTGCCCCACAGGGCCCAGCAAGGTGTCTTTAGAGGCACACAGTGTCACTTACAGAGCCACTGAGGGTGTGACCCAGACCACCTTTCCTGCTCTCCCAGCTAAGTACTATGGCCTCACTGGGAAGATCATAGCAAGTAATTAAGTTGCAGCTGCAGTTTCTTCCTTCTACTATGACACAGCATAGAAAGAGGGCCCAGGAACCCACAGGCACAGCAAAAGGCTGTGAACCTGAGCTGTAGGAAATATTGCAGCAGAAAAGCAGAGGAAAAGTGTGGTTCAAAGCTGACTTTGTCCATCTAATACCAGTAAAAAGTGCACAAGTTGCACACAGCATCTTCAGCCTGTGTGAGACCTACCCCTCCAGGTGCCCTCTCCATGCAAGAGGCCTGAAGTTATCCTTATAGCCACACTGAGACTTGATTTTGTGGGCAAAAACAAGTTGGGTGTGAGCACAGGGCACCACTGAAGTGGAGTACACAGGAGAGGTGAGAAAGAAGTCATTCAGGTAAGCTCAAACAGGACAGTGGAAGACAAAGAAGACAGAAGACATAGCAGTCTTAAAGACAGCCAGTGAGGGATGGTCAGAGGCAGATGCTACAAGACTTTAAATGCCAGTTCTGTCTGAAGGCTGTGAAGAGCTGGTATTTCCTTAATTATGAGGGAGAGGGGCACAGCCATATCTGCAAGAAATCAGGCTACAAAATTTCTCCAGATATAATTAACCTAAGTTCAGTTAAACTTCAGGTATGTTGCAAGAGAGATCTCTAAAACTGCTAGAGAAACTCTAGAATTTCCCTCTTGATTATGAGGGAATTCTGATGAGGTATTTGGCTTTCTGAGTAGCTGTAGCAGACATGCAAACTAGCAGTCATACATCAGAATGACTAGGTAAGAAACTTCAGCTTCCAAATATACTTGTAAAAGTAAAAATTAATTAGGATAGAGAAATAAGTAATATTTTACTGGAAACAGAAAAAAAAAAGGTCCCAACACTGTAGGAAAATAGCAAGGCCTCCATTAGAAAAAATCCAAGTTTAAAATGCAGTCTTGTAAACATGTGTGCAGAATTTGTTGGGGAGAAGGGCTTTTACAGTGGTGCTAGGAACAACACATCACACTAAAGAGCAGAAAAAAAACGCATGTACTGGGTAATAGGAAAAGTTCTTTTCTTGTTAGATCCATCACTCTACAGGATAGTTTAAAATAAGTGTGCTGAAACACTGCTAAACAAGCGAGTGAAAACCCTGTAGAAATTCATGCCTAAGTGATGACATTTGTAAGTCTTCCACTGCTGAATGTGAGTGCAAAAGGAAGGATTTTCACCAAAGCAAGAAAAAGCCGGCTTTTTTTCCCCACCCTTTCTGCTCAGTGACCAAGATAAGAGGTCAGGAAACACAGATGCCCATGCATGTGTCTTGCAGGGACCTACATACCAGACCCATCACCCTAATCAACATGCTTTGTGTTTAAGCCTTTTTTTCCTCTCTTTGCAGTTCCTATAAATTTCATAAGTCTTATTTGGGGTTTGTTGAGGTTTGGGGGGTTTTTTTAAAGAAAAGCTCAAGTAAACTGTGCGTGTTTTATAGTTTATACATCCATAAACCAAACACACCAAATGCTAGAGCAGTTTGCTAAGAGTCATTCAGGCAAGCCCTAATTAAAAAGAAAAGAAACCCTTGCAAACAGCATGTCTCCAAGAGGTGAAAGGTCCCCATGCTGCTCGGTGAGGAAACACCAGGGCCACCTTTAAACTTTAGAGTTTTATTAGTGCCTTTGTCAGCAGCATGTATCTGTGTGTTGTGTTTTAATCGAGGCTCTGAATTTGTCTGTGACAGACTCAAAACAGGAAATTAACACCCTGCGGTGTGGCGGCAAAGCCTCAGAGGAAGCAGCAGTGGGGTACATGAGGCCGAGGATGAACAAAGACCCATAAACATAACGTCACCCATAAAAGTCACACTTTAAGGCACAGGAAGGATACTAAAAACACTTGGCTGCGTTACACGCTTGCAGTAAAAAGAAAGCCTCAGGTTGAGAGGCAGAACATTTACAAGGCGCTTATTTTTCAAAATATTTGCTATGGTTTTCATTTTGAGCAAAGTAGTTCAAAGTTAGGCATAGGAAATACCCAACGAGCTCACAAACGTTACGTTTCCACTCGACGCGTGGCTCAGGGCTAAGATATTGCTTTTTATCTATCTCCCTGTTTATTTGGGTTGTTTCCTCTTCGCAAGGGGTTCAACTTTTCTGCGGGCAGCTGGATGGATTTCCACTGTTACCATGGTATTGCTGACCTTTAACATGGGGCTGTTAACATGACCTTTGCTTCTTTCCATTCCTACAAGGATGTTTCAGTGTAAATAATGTGGAAGCCAAACAGCACCAGGAGATTCCTCTTCTGGGAGATGGGAATGCAGCTAGCTCAGCTAGGAGAGGAACAGGGCAAGAGCTGCAAGCTGATAGCTGACAGCTAATAGCAACTTAAAACTGAAGTACTGTCTCAAGCAGAACTCCTCTGCCACTGAAAGATGCCTGGCAACTACTTTTAAAATACTTAGCACTACCTGCGAACTGCCCTATCTTGAAAGCAAAAGATAGGGCAGACCATACGCAGCTGCAGGGGCCCAAAGGCAGACTCTGTAGGGCAGAACAGTCGTGTTAAGTGGGGCAACAGAGCCTTAAGATGAAGAAATATTGCTAATATTGCTTAAGATGGCTATTGTAACTCCTAGGATTTTTAAAGCCTGAAAGGCTCTCACAAAGAGGGGGGATGTTTACTTTTTAAGAAAAACATATATTTTACAGAATGTCAATTAAAACAACACCAGAAACCACCTAATTCCTATTAAAAAAAAAAAAAAAAAAAAAGGAAAACCCACTGTTGTAGCCTTTATCTAATATATTCTTTGCCTCAAGCAACTCTTAATATAGTTATATAAATTCTATTAACTTAAATGAAAGGAAAATCCAAAGTTTCATGGGGCAATAGAAATCGCTGCTGTAAATTAGACCAGTCTGCAGCCTACTGTACTGAGGGGAACTTTAAAAGATTTCTGCCAGATTCCTCAGGCATGAAGTGATATTTTGAACATTGTAACAGTGGCTAGAAGCTTCAGGAAAAGGTGTGCATTATTGGGAAAAAGTTTTGTTCACAGTGGGAGTTTCCCCTAATCCTTCACAGATTTAGAACTGATTTTTCAAGAGAGACCAAATAATACCCTAAATTCCACTAAAAATTTGATGGGATTTAAGTGCCTAACATCCTAAGTCCTAAGCTTTTATGTTGGGCTTATGCAGTAGAGCATGAGAGGGAGATATTTCTTATATAACTCAAACAGTTCAGATTATACTCAAGTAATCCAAACCACCTGTGGATCGCAGCAGTCAAAAATTCGTGGAGGGAGGGGGGGTTTTGCCCCCCTTTACTGATTTTTAAAGCAGGATTTCGAGTGCCTTTCGGATTGGAGCAGACTCCGAGGAGCACAAGCCCTGCGTGGGTGTCAGAGCAGCCGCAGCGCTGTGCCGGTGTTGGCGCTGGGGCTGGCCCCTGCCCTGTCAGAGCTGCAGCGCCGGGCTCATGCAGGAAGGCAGCTATGCAGACAGAGCACCAGCTGCAGATTGCCCTGGGCCTGGGGAACCCCCAGCCGGGAAAATCAGACGGCTTCGAGTTCTTTGAGCTGTTAGAACAACACACGGGTGCTAGATCAGCTTTGGGTATGGTGTCCCAGAACTTCCACCCATTACTAACACGAAATATGATAGAGAGTTAGAGTAACTTCACCGACTGGGTATGGATTGTCTAGAAGTGACTTAAGATGATAAAAAAGGATAAAATCAAATTACTATTTATAAATCAATAGCATTTTAAGAGGGTACTTCTTGTGCATTCCTACTGACTTTTTTTTAAACACACAGGATTAAAACACTAAGGATAAGTTCAGTTTAAATGTCAGCTGAACTCTGGCAGCTTGTACCTGTGGCTTCTCACATACAGGTTTCAGATGAAACTCTGCTCTGTCGGATACTGATGCAAAAATCTGCAAGAGGAAAGTACCAAAATAAATGTAAAGCCTTCCACTAGCAAACAGGAAGCTAAGCAGCACCAAGAAGTTACGTTGTTCACTGGCGATCCGTTCAAATCAGATGCTGTTGAAGAGATTCAACCCAAATGAGGACGCTGTGAAAGCAAGTTTAAATACATGTCACAGATTCAAGTGGAACCTAAGATTAGTACAGATTGTTTTGTCTCTTCACTCTATATTCCTGTCCTATGTAATGAGATCATATTGTTGTTAGAGCCAAATGCTCGCTCTCACTGCTGCTGCTATGAGAGGCTGACAGAAGCTGCCAAGACCTCTTGTGAGGCATTTTAAACGAAAATCTATATAAAATTTTTAACTGTCTTTTTTATCACCATACAATATCTTACAGAGTTAAGATTCTGATATGGTAATTATTTACCTAGCAAAACCAGTAAAACCATGCCTGATTTCATGATATTTAGCTGATAAATGGGTACATATAATGTTAGAAATATTTTGTTGAGTAGAAAACCTGAGATGGGAGTTAGCTGGTATGGGCTTTTGAGGCACTTATGTAAAAATTAAAATTGGAATAGACTCAAAGGCCTCATTTGTCTCTCATTTTTACAACTGACAATCCAAATGAACCCCTAAATGCCAAATTAGCAGTCCTAGAGTAAAATCTAGTGTGACAGGAGACCAATTAGGCCACCTTAAAAAGTTAACGTTTCACAGGAGTAGGAACTTCAGAAAAAGCCATTTTCAGCAAAATAGGTTGGTTGTAATGATGTGTTGTTTCAAAACTGAGTAACATTCATTCTAGGAGAAATACGCCGTAAAAATATTCAAACAAAAAAAAAAAAATTGAGAATATATTGAGAAAATGGCATTTTTAACCAGGTGGCACTTCTCAATAGGCAGCTCTACAGTCAAATCTCAGGCAGTCCTATTTCTTAGGCGTGCACAGAGACCAGAGTACAGATTTCACCCCTCCACACTGTGATGCAATCCCCACTGGCACATGGAACTCTACTGTTCCTTTAGTTTCTCAGGCTGATGTTTCCACAACCAAGTTGCTCAGACAAACCAGGGCTCCAGTAGGATCTGGTGGTGCTAGCCAAGCTGTATCTGCCATTCATCTCCAGTAAGGAGGCAGGATTCAAGGTAACTAGGTAGAGACCTAGAGAGAAGGAAGCCTAGGTGAGGTCAAGGGTGTAATGCAAAAGAACTGGATGCTTTTTGGTTCAGATTATTGTTGCTGGTCATAACAGAGCCGGTGATCCTGCTCCTGGATTTTTGGAGCTCTTCATCCGTTGGCTCAGTATTAAATTCAGAGGGCAGGCAGATATATACCCAGAAGATTAACTGTAGAAATCTCAAGACAACTCTCCTTCTTCAGAGGAAAGTGGTAGCAATGCAAGGGGCAATCTCCAGGCTTCATCTCAGCTTTACACTTCTTTTGCTGATACATTTAGTGAAAAAAGTGAGAGGGAATAGGAGAAGACAGAAAGAAAATATTAAGCAAAGGAAGGCCAGATAGATTAAAAGAGATTTAGTGCTTTTTCACATAGTTGGCAAATTTTGCTTAGATTTTTTTCATTCCTTAGGTACATTTAGGTTAATCTTAGGAAGAAGGCTGATGTATACAAGTCAGTTAGAAGACAGGAAAGGAGTAAGAGTTGAAATTTATCATCCAAGATCAGTGATGATCACTATCACAGTCGTAACTAGAACTCAGGTTTGCACTATCTTGGTTTTGCAGTTATATTTCTGGGACACAATGTGCCCAAATGAGTCTTTTCAACTTTGAATTTACTATCAGAATGGACTTCTTCCATCTACAAGGCAGTCTGATTATCCTACATCATAAAGAAAGATGAGGATCACATTTGCTGAAATCAGAGGGACATCCATTGGTAGCAAGTGTTAGGAGAACCAGGTTTAGTATTGTGGTTTTTTTCTTGAGGAGTCATTCCACAAAGTAACAGACAATCTTCTAAAGTTTACTGCTGACCATTATTTTTGATCTGTTAGAGATAAAACTTGGACTAATTTAGAACAGAAGGGGATGGGGGATGTGTTCTAGACTGCCTACTGAAACAGAGCAGTACCTGGGTTCCACAGCCCATGATTAACTTAAGCGGTCATACTTGTCTAGCATGAGGCTTCATAGGTTTTTAAACAAAGTTCCTCCAAGATCCAGAGAAGACAGCTAAGGAAACACTGCTTCTGAATGGATTACATAACACTTTATTATAAACCTTTTTCTTAACTAGCATCTTTGCCAAATAGCACCTCATTGTACTTCTTCGACCTTACAATAAAAACACAAAGAACCTGTCTAGCCACTAACAGCATTCACATGAGGGGAACTTCAATCTTGTTATATATGAGCATCCTCTAAGAGGTTTAAACCACAAACTTTTACTGCAATATAAAAAAGGGACTGTGCAGGACTTTTCAAAAATATTTCTGTAAAGTACAAATAGCTGCCTTGGGGAAACTCCCCCATATTAATAGAAACAGCTGTTACTGCCCACACTGAGCGATGGCTCAGAGGGAACCTTTGCAAATATTCTTGTAACTTACTCCTTTTGAATACAGTAATTTTCAGGAAGACATCTCAATAAGCAGGGCAGTCAGAAAACGAGCTGATAAAACAAAAAGCAGCAGCATTTAGCAGTACAAACATTGGCAGCAAGGACTGCCTTCCACCAACCTTGCCTTGGAGTTTCTGTCCAAGGGATTACCAGCATTCTACTCTCTGCTCCATGAGATCAGATTGCCCCTTTCTCTAGGGTTTGTAATTGAAGCAAGACCCTTTCTCAGTTTCATGGACTGCACTATGACCAGCAAAATATAAGCCCAGACCCTAAGGATGTCTAAAATATTTAGATCTAGGATAAAGAGGGGTAAAAAATGTAGACACCAATGTAAACATGGATTCTGACATTAACACATGGCATTTCCTAACTGTCATCAATTGCAGCAGAGACTGCAACAGAAACCTTCTACTTCCTGAAGGCATCAGCTGTAGCATCTTCTCTTGTACCCTTGTCCCCACAGTTTTTTCTTGTCCTATTAGTTGCTCCAAAATAAGGGGAGGGAGTCCCAAATGACTGACAGCCAACCCATCTTTATAATACGCCTCCAAAGAACCAGGTCTAAGAATGATCACTTAACAGTGGGGAATATTTCAACTTGCTGTTATTTATGCTTATAGAAAGTTAGAGTTGCTACCAAATTTTCTTCAGTGTTTCCTGGACACACTTTTTCAACTTTCTAGAAATTTGACAAAGATTATCAGCATCAACAAAGGAAGCAGCATGAGAACCTGAAACAGCAGAGATTATGAAATACAATCTTTTTTTTTTTTTTTTTAAGTTCTGAGAGAGCCATTTACAATAAAACTTAATGCTGAACCAGAACTGTGTGTAATTTCTTAAGAGTAGAACCTTTACACTTTTCAGGACTTCTTATATACAATATGGGCTGCTTGGGGAGGAGAAATCCATCCAATAAGTTTTGACATTTCAGTTGCTATTTACTGATGTATCTGGTTAAATCTTGCCCAGCAGCAAAAAACTCTAATAAACAAACAACATTCTATTGCATAGATATCACCAAAAAAATTCAGGGACCACAAAGTCTCCACTTTTTTTTTTTTTACCCTAGAAATTGTCCAAAGAAACAGCCTTTAAAGTCTGTTAAAGAAACAGCCATTAGTAGTTTGCTGGGTGCCCAGCCTGAGGTTAGGGTCTCATGGAGCTCAGCATTTCATGATTTAAAAAAAATAAATCAAGGAACTTGAATGTGACTCTCAGAATACATGACATGATTGTAAAGTATAAATCTAGAATATTCAAATTGCTTTGGGGGGAGAAAAGTGCTAGACTTAAAAGATGATTACTTCTAAGAGCTCATGGTCCCAAATTGTTAATCTAAGTATGGATACATATTATGTATATAAACATACTTAAATGTACCTCTATCCATTCAATCAGTAACTAAAAGCAGGAAACTTGGATGGCAAACAGCAAAGATTTGTTCTTTTGTTTTCTTCCTCTTTCTTGTTTTACTTAGATGGGAAGATCACAAAAGATATTTACAGCAGTGGAGAACATAGTCCTACCTTTAATTATATCCAGAAACTTCTCTTTATAATGAATTGAAAACCAAGTGAACATTTAATTGTGCAAAACTAACAAGGTTGACGTTTTTCTATGTCACGTGTTTAGCTAAACCAATTTTGGAGGGGGAAAACAAGGAAGAAGTTGTTCAGTTAACAGTTTAGCTTTTCCTAAGAACAAGCGGTGTCAAAAGTAAATTGGTTTTCCAAAGCTCAAATTCTTTTCTTTGTGCATCTTTAACACTTCTAGACTTCACAGTAGGACCATTATATTTTACAAGAAAACCCTTTGCATCAAGGATGGGTCTTTGTTGTTCCTGAGTACCTGGATTACCTCCAGTCTGCCACACTGATGTTTTGCAAGTGAAAAATAAAATAGTCTCCACTTGTACCTGGAGACATTTTAGCAGTTAACATTTCCTAGTCCCTTTCATTCAGCAAGCTGTGATCTCTTGTCACTTCAAGTCATGTATACTATTCAAACAAGAAAATTTTAACATGCTCCACATATTCACAACTTCTGCCTGCAACAGCCACGGGATATCTGAATTCATTCCAGCTTGAGAAGAAGCAGAATAATCTGGATTTATTTTTTCATTTCTTAATGTAATACCTCTTTCTATTTTCTTTGCTTGGAAAGCTGATGGCAGGGACATGATGTCTGTTCTTGGTAACCAGTCCCTGAAGGGCTTCATATGTCTAAAAAACATTCCTTTAAACTGAAAACAAGGGTTTGCTTGAGGGAAGAGAGGGGAACATAACCAAAGTACAAGGTTTTGGTCTGAAGAAATGAAATCCTGGCCACCTACATTTTCCCTTGCTTCCATATCCATCAATACTGGTGGATCTCACTTGCAAGGTTTGGATTTCATTCCACACTTGTACTTTACACAGAACAACAACCTGCCGTGAGTACTGGTTGGCCTAAGCTGGCTCCTGCTGGTGAGTCATTCAGATTGTCTGCAGTAAAAGGATGTGAACATTACACAAATAACACCTAAGAAATGCCAGGGAGTCTCTATCCACTACAGATCTGGTGTGTGGAACAGAGATGCCCTCCCCCCTTTCAGTTCACGTTGATAACAGAGGTCGGTGGCTGCACAGCAACAGCAAGCAGAACAGGCCTGTAGGAAAACTCTCTACCAACCTGCCTCTAGAACAGGGACTGAATATTGTATGTAAAATAATGATCATTTTAGTTTTAAGAACTAGCTCATAATGGTTTTGAATGGATATAATTTGTCCTTTGTGGATTGTCTCATTTACCAGGCACTGAGTGCTCCCCTTAGCAAACTTGATTGCCCCTAATTTTACTCAATTATTTGGCAGCAAGTTTATACATATGACTTCTGAATACATAAAATCTCCTGTTTTCCATGCCTGAAAGTCAATGGCAGTTACACAAGAAGCAGAAACAAAGAAACCTATGACCACTTGGGCTGATGTCCGGCATAAACTAAGAAATTTGCTCAGCGAGTCCAAAACATCTGACAAAGCCAAGCTTATTTTTCAGCAAGCTATCCAGTGTGGAGGTCAAGATTTCAACTGATGACAAATCCCCTACATCCTTATAAAAGTTGCTTTTAAATTGAATTTTTTAATTACAAATTTGCACTCAGCATTTTATTACAAATTCATCCAACTTTTTTTCATACTGAAGTTCACTAAAACTAATGAATACAAAGTCAGAGATGGTAAAAACCAGTTTAGGTGAATGTACCATGCATTCTTTTAAGTACTTTATATTCTATTAAGAAATAGTTCCAATGGGGCAGTTTATATATGACCCAAGAGACCTTTGATGAGCCCTCTGACCTGGCCTGATTCTACTTTTAACTACTTGAAAAATGTAAATTACACAGTAAGTTTTTGGGTTTGGTTTATGTTTGGTTAGGTTTTTTAAGATACTTTCTGGTTTGTTGCATTATTTCTTGGATATTACAATTAAGAGTTTATTAAAATTAAAATTCCTTTTACAGCATCATAGCAGGACAATATTTTATATTCCTTAAATATTCATTAGAAATATAAAACCCCAAACCTAAATTCTTTTATTCAAGCAAAACTACTACTTGAGGCCAGTCAGTTTTGGTCAGGAAAGAGCTTGAGGCCGGCCTACAGGTTTTAAGGGCGGAAGACTACCATATTTACAGTGGCGTGCAAAAGTCTCACTTCTGTGCTGCTGGTTGAATGGAGAAAGCTGCCACGGAGACGTGCTATGCAAAAGGAACAAAACCAAAGGTCTGTTTACACGCTAAGCTCAAGTCAGAAGACAGCAGAAAAACAGGAAGGCATATTCTGAAGCTGGTACCCATTTGGTGGTTTCTGTGTGCGGTTTCACACTTGTGAGGTCATGGGCCGATGTGGAAACGCCGCGTGCTCACGCGGTGCTGCTCACGGCACAGCCACCCCTCAGGAGCTGTGCTCACACTGGACAGGGCACAGCAGTTCTTGAACGGCCCCCACCACAACAGCAATGAAAATTAGACCTCGGCCAGTTGGTGGCAACCCTGTGATATGGATGATAGAATGTAGGAAAGACAAAAGTTTCATATAAATGTTCACACACAGGCAGAAATGGAAAGTGATGGAAATTAAATATATAAACTCATTGACTCAGTGAGAAGCTAGAAGCATGTTTTATACTCTACCTTAGCAGTGAAACTGTAGTTCATCCAATGCTACTCCAAAAGATTTCTTTTTTTAAAAAATAATCACCAAATGTGATCCAAAATTAACAGTTGATCCAGGCTTTTAAGTCTTTAAATCTTAAAAAGAAAAAAAGAAACTTGGACAGGGAGAGGAGAGCTTGGGGGTGCCTGCTCCCTTCAACTTATCCACTTGTCAAATGATAGTGCTGAAATTCTGAGCTGCCTGGAGTACAATCTTGCTTTCATGTATTTGCTTTTACAGTGAACAGCACATCTAAACCTCACCTACTTGGGGATTTCTAAAAGTAGGTGCTAATAGATTCAGAACATATAATTAAAACAAGTATATAATTAAGAGAAATATATTCCATTAAGCAAATCAATTTTTCCATCAGCTTCAGTAGAAACTGGTATATCAGATGTAAACAGATTAAAGACGACACTAGGGTACATGGGTTCAGTTTTGACTTCCTGTTCCCATTTAACTTCAGCTGAGCTTTTGAGACATCCTCATTTTGTCTGAGAGATCATGCATTTGCAGCTGAGTGCTGACAGATTGCAAAGCACCTACCAATAAGCTTAGCTACTGTCCATGTAAAGCTGGATGACAACAGCAGGGGGACATACCCAAAGAGCTGCTTGGACAGGGACTCTGAAACCATCAAGATAACAATTCTTTTGGTTATCATTCTGCAGTGTCCCAGTTTAGAAAGAGGATAAAACACTTGACATTTTCATATGAATAGTCAGCACAGTACATAACCACATACCAAGAAGCAGAACTCTTACTCCAAAGAAAAAAATTTAACCAGTCACATTCACACCTCTTCGTTTTTCATGGTGGAGTGGGATAAATCCACTGAATTCAAAGACATTATCCATAAAATTAAGGATTCAAAAGCCTTTTTCAAAGCCCAATATATTTCTTCATATCCTTCCAGTTAATGCTTTAGATGAGCAATTTCAATAGAATCAGGCCTCCAGCATGTCATGAAGTTTTCTGTCAAATCTTGAGAACTATTTTCCCCAGGTAAATCCTTGGGCAACTTTCTCTACTATCTCCATAAGCAGAGAAAATACAAGATCGTTCTGATATACCAATAATCATGGTGCAAGGACACTCACAATAATCATGATGTCAAGGGAGTGGGTAAATTTGCAGAGCCAACATGCTTTTTCAGAGAGAAACAGTAGCCAAGTGGGAGACTAAGGAGCACTGATTGCTCTGTTTGAAGAAAACCAGGTACTTTCACTATTTTTTTTTTTGAAGAATGTCCAGCCTTCCTGGACTCCTTTGCCCTTCAGGACTGCCTCCCAAGGGGCTCTACCAACCAGTCTCCCAAACAGGCCAAACTCTGTCCTCCAGAAGTCTGGGGTGACGGTTCTGTTGATCCCTCTGCTTACTTCTCCAAGAATTGTCATTGCTATGACCAAGCCTCTAGCCATCACAAGTCCATCTCTGTTCACAAGCAGGTCCAGCAGGGCACCATCCTTGGTTGGCTCACTCACCAGCTGTGTCAGGCAGTTATCTTCCACATACTCCAGGAACCTCCTACGCGGCTTCCTCTCTGCTGTATGGTATTTCTAGCAGACATTTATTAAGTTGAAGTGCCCCATGAGAACAAGGACTAGGGATATAGGTTATATAGATGAGAACTAGAAACAAGAGTACATTTTTACTTGCATTTAGGTATGCCAAAAGAAGCTCTGTTTGTCCACATGTTAAGCCAGTCATTATAAGAAATTATTGAAGGTCTTCACCTTCATCTTCTAAATAGTTGCTGAAGCGTAGACCTTTCTTCTGCTGTTTAAAACCTCTATAGAAGTTTTTTTACACATTTCCCCTTCAAATACACTTTCTGTAGATTTATACAGAAGTATCTCAGCACCATTTTCCTACCCAAACCCATACGTGGAGACCAAACTAGCTCTCTGATCCAGCCAAAGGGACTCTTTGAAACAGTGTGGGTTAAAACCCACACACATATTTATCCTGTGACACAGACTTCCACAGAAAAGCTTTAGCATCCTCGCCTAAGCCTGATTGACATTTTTATTACCCAAATCACTAGAAAGAATTATACTTTCCAGTGTACTACTTCTGCTGGATCTGGAGTTTTAGGCAATACACCAATTACCCATCAGGAAGTGAAAAAGAAGGAGCACAGGTTATTTATGTATGTTAGGAATCCTGTCACGAGTACAAGCAGTGATTTTATGGATACCAAGGGACCACAAACCACCACAAAATATTCAAACATACCACATAACCCAACATATGTAACCCCTATATTAGTCAGACCCTGCAGTAAAGTGTTCTGTTCCAAAATGGCTCTCTCGCTGTAAGTACAACTCTAAATAGTGTTACAGACATTAAAGTAACATAGCATTTAAACATCCTATTGACTAATTTTACTTCTAATTATTCCAGAGCAGAGCACTCTAGCCAAAATATTACCTTAGTAGGATAAGAAAAAGCAAATTGTATTCAACATAACACTGTCATTACAGAGATCAAGGCCCTGTGTCAAGGCACTGAAAGAGTTCAGAGACAACCTCTGCAAGTACTTCTAAGTCTCTTTTTTTAGGTCAGTGATATGAAGTGCCAAATTGCAAGATTTGGAGAACAGGTAGCATATCTTCAGGAATTCAGTACTTAGCAACACAAGAGAAAGTATATCGATTTCTGAGGCTTTAGTCTCAGTAAGTGACAGCTAAGGATAGAAAACTCAGCTCCAAGAGCTATAGCATACTCAAATACCCTCATTAAATGAATACCAACTCTTAAAGTTATCACTATGACCAAGTCATTGCATCATCTCAATCCCAGCTCAAAGTCCTGAAGCAGGACAATAATGCCCAGCCCACCTTCCCCCACCTTTCCTTTCAGCCTGCCAATAAGTGCCATATGTATTTTCCCAGATGCATCATCTCCTGATCCTCGCTGTGTCACCTGCAATCAGCACATTAAGCTTTTTTCACTGGCTGTCTCAGCACCCTCTTTACAAATAATCCCTCCATGTCTATCAAGGGTAGGAGGCAATACTAGAAGAATGACTTTTTACTCTCAAAGGCTCCTTTTTCCTTCCATCTACCCTAGTCTTTCTTGCAAAGTCCCTTTACCTTTTCCTCCCTCAAGATCTCTGTTCTTCAGTTCTTCTCTCACAATAAAATTGTGAGGGACACCGTGGCTAGGACACTTGCTCAGCAAGGAAAGGCTGAGAAACCCAAACTTACTCAGTATGGAGAAAAGTTGGTTTTGAGGAGCACCTCAATGCCTGTGTCGAGGTTGCTGAGGGTCTGGAACGTGGTAGTGTACAGTGATACGTGTTGGAATGATGAGACAATGGGCATAAGATTTAACAAGAGAAGTTCACACCAGATGTTAGGAGAAACTCTACGCCCCACAAGAAGAGTGAAGTGGGTTGGCCAAAGTGTCTGTGCAGTCTCTATCCATAGAGGTTTTGATTATTTGTCTGGATAAAGCCCTGAGCAACCTGGTCTGACTTCTCAGCCATCCCTCCTCACCCAAGTCAAAATGTACTGATCTGTGAAAACTGTACCTGTACTTGCTTTGCAAAACACAAACAGTGCAAGGAATTTCTAAAAAAAAAATGGGTTTTCTCTTTAACCCCAGGCCTCAGAACCACCGTATTCATCACTGGGAAAAATTCACTCTACTTTATTAGGTATTAAGATCAGTCACTGATGCAAGAGATGGAGTTTAGACTTTCTCCTTCATTCCAAGCTTTAAATAGCTATCAAAAAGCAAAACTACCACCTGGTTAGACTCTGCAGGCCAATGTCTTGCAACAAAGTCTTTTCAGACGGCCAGAACCATGTCATTGAAGACAGTCCACGTCCCTAAATCTTGCGCGAAGCCAGGTGCCCGTGGTGATAAAACATTCTCCCAAAGGCAGCCTGACCTTGGCAGCCACACAGGTGCAGTTATCAATCAAAGTTTATAAACACAAAGCCAGCTCAGCGCCTTCCACCCAGACAGACAGAATGGACACCCTGCTGTTTGGACAGGCAGGTGCTGGTCACTTCACCTCCTAGAACCCGCTGCTGGGAAGCCCAGAGTTGGAACTCTGGGTTGACAGAGGAACAGACACGGAAAAATAGGTGCCTGAAGTACGACTTGCTAAAGGACTGGCAAGGTGACAGATTGTTCGGCTGGAGGAAGATCTAGAGAAGAGAAGCAGATCAGGTTGCAATTAGAATTTAAATGCCATAGCTAGTAAGTGATGTCATCCATTAGGCATCTGTCATCCATTAAGTATCTGAATTTCTCCTTTAGAAGAAGAAACTGGATTCCTGAATATTACTCAAAAACTTATACGGAAACTTCAACATATGTTGTCTCTGTGGCCCAGGAAGAGGAAAAATGTTCAAAGACCTAGGAGTTCTGTATTGACCTCATCTGTTTTAAGGCACATTACCCACGGCCTAAAGTGGCCTAGGGGACTCCAAAGTTTATATTTAAGGTGGGCAGTTAAGTAGAGCAAAGACACAAAGAATAAACTATCCCATCTATTTTTTTGAGTCAGTTAACCAGGAGTAGTGACTTAGCAGTAGTTTTTTCTTGCATACATGGAACTTTCCCTGAAGGAAACAAGGACACTTCCTGGTAGACATTTAAATGAAAAAGCAACAGTGAGCTCACACATTGTAAGACACCTGGGAATCTGCACAAAAAGGAAACAGAAAGTTTATGAACACACAGCGCACAAAAACTTTCCAAGCCCTATTAACAAGGCAAAACCATGGGCCATCAGGCTTCACTAGTCCCAGCACTCCTAGGACTTCATGATTGAATATAATTCCCCTCCATGAAACTAGCAGAGCCATGGTAGGGCACTGACACTAAAACCAAAACAGAGCATCAAAAGCATTTAGAGGTGGTAAAAACATGTCCCTATAACTAACTGGAATAAAGAATAAGAGGAGTTTTAGTCCTCTGTTGGTTTTGGAAAGGAAGACTTATTTTGTTTTGGCGGAATGCTAAGACTACACAAATTGAGACATCATTTAAAAAAACAGAACAAGTAACATTTTTCTTTTGCCCCATGTCAAGAAAGGGACATTTCAAGCAAAAAAAATGTTAAGTTTTGATAAAGAGTTCTACAAACATTTCAGGAGTAATTAGCAGAAAAAATACAAATCTGCATTTCAATACTGCCAAATTTGCTTTTGTTATTGAAAAACAGTCAAAGCAACATTTTTTTAGAATATTGAAGCATATCTTTAAAGTATTTTCTGTCCTTGGACATGTGTTTCAAGGCTTCAAAGTCAGTTTTAACAGTATTTTTAAGACATATCCACATTTTTCCATGCCAGTTGAGATTAATCAAATACAACCACAAAGTTACCCTAGTCTCCTGTTTTACTGATCGATTTCTCGTGCCTCAGTTTTCCTAAGTGGACTTCCCAGACTTGCAGGCAGAAAGTTTCAGCAAATCAGGAACAGGAGTTAACTCTCCTGGTTTCCTGTTTGGTCACTTAATGAAGGGGCCATCCTGTTGATTTTGCACGTGTACACTGAGTAACTCCTTTGGGGACCCAGAGGAGAGGACATGTGCATGTAGACACACATACATCCAAATTAACTACTCTGTGTGATAATGCCAACCATTTTCTACAGCACTCCTGCCAGAAATGAACAACTAGCAGAAACTGTACATTAAAATGTGTTCACACAAATATTCACACCTAAACACTATGCATATTACCAGGCTTTACAGCCATTGGATTCAAGGACAGTGAGAACACCAGGACTCAAATCACAGAATTTACAGTGAAAATCTTCAATCATATGCAAATGCCTCATTTAATAGCTCACCTAACTGTATGATCAAGTATACTAAAACAAAAAAATAACTTACAAGCAAAAATCAAGACCTATATTGCTGTCACAAAGCTTTCATTGCGGATAGCTCATCTCACTCTCACCACAACCAGATTTTGCCAAGATAACCTGTTCAGTACAATACTTGTAAAAGTCTGTGCATGCTTAAAAGCCAGACAGAAACCTAGAGGGTCACCTGTAGAGGTTAGCCACTCAATGAAATGTTTAAGTGCAGCACTCCATACTAAAATCCTTAACAAATCTGCTTTTTTGTTCATCTGTGGACTGAAATTGTAAGAGGAGGTTAATTACATTTCTCTAAATCTCATGAGTACTGTAGAAAGTTATTAATTTATAGCAAGTGCTCGGAGCATGTACTGTAAAGCTGCTATTCAAGTTCTATGCGTTCAGCAGGTCTAGTTTTGCTTAGAAATTCTTGAACTCTCAAGGAACCTGATCTGAGTTTCGATGGTAAGAAAACTTGAAACCAGTTGAGATTTGTGTGGCCCCAGGTTTCATTGAGTATTTAGCATAACTGATAATGAGCCCTTCTTATACACATTCCATCTCCTAGAGCCTTTTGGTTTACTTTCCAAACTAAGCAATATAAACGTGTGGCAGTGCATTTGCAAGAGAAGTGTGCCCCTACCAAGTTGCTCTAGATATCCTAGAGACTCCTGTGTTTCTCGCATTGTAGGTTCAGCTAGTACTGACATTTTTGATACTAAAACTGTAGCTTTCATTAGGAGCATCTTGTTGTAGGGCCACTCTGTTGAGCAAAAAGCCCTACACAAATATATACCTTCTTGTCTGAAAGAGTGATAAAAGTGAATCGAGTTCAGATGTGCTATGAGTACAGGGCTTTTCGTATCCTCATTTCATCTGTCTTCCATAAAGATCTCTTAAGAGCATTGTGGAGTGTGGGGAAGCTTTACAAAGCTCACAGAACTGAACCTAGTACCTGACATCTAAAGCCAGCAGCAGATTCCCATCGACTCACTGTTTTAGAGTTTGTCCCTCAGCTGACTCCAAACTACATACCCACAGCATTACAGATGCATTTCTGACTGCCCTGTTACAGCCAGGATGCACATTTTGTAGCCTTTGTGCCCTCATCTAAATCTAGCTCTGTTTAGAGGAGACATTCAGTTGAGTGCTCAGAGTATCTCAGTAAACTCAAAAGCACAGAATGGTACCTTTTACCTTAACCACTTCCATCTAAAACTCTCACAGAGAATAGGCTAACACAAAGTGCAGCAATGCTCATATGTTAATTACTGGAAAGTTCAATCAGTTACATGTCTCTCTCTAAATCATCCTTGTGCACCACAGCCTGGGAAAAAAACACATCAGAGGCAAAAAACATGCCTTTTTCTTTAGCAGCAATAACATCCAGCCCAGTGCTAGAAATCTTGGCATATCAAATATGCCTGTGAAGTCCAGAAAATACAGTTAAGATCCATTTCTCCATATCCATTTAAGTAATTTTGCATCTCTGCTTCTCAGGTTTGTCACAGCAGGTCACAGTCAACATCCTATAAAACCTGAGTATGAGTGGCTTAACATCCAAACAAAATCTCAATATTAGAGCATATCCTTTTGGGGAAATGTCAAGTACAAACATATGACAAGCTTTTCCTTCTTCAGACCAAATAACTTTGCTAGCGTTTTCCTACCAGTTATAAATATCCAAGGTATGAGGCAAAGAAAGATAGAGTACTCTGCACCATAATTAAGAATGAGCAAACCTCCAAAAAAAAAATTATGCTTAATGAATCACAGAGGTATCTTTGGCTCCTCTGATTCTCTACAGGATGCCCTTCCTCAAGCCATTCTTTCTTGACCAAGCCTTCTTCTGCTAGGAAAAGCCATCTTCCAGAGAGCCATAAGACCTCAACCTCACAGCACACTCTAAGTCAAACACACTCCTCTCTTCCTACAGAGTCTAATTCCTACCATCATTTTTGTGGCAAGTAGTCCTTCATTTCTTCCTTTTTAAGGTCAGTTCCCCTCACAAGTCTGCATACAATAGCACCTTCCTGAAAACTTCACCACATGATGATGATTCCTACTCCTCCTTATTTGACCTTCCCCTGAGTGTTTTTATTCCCTACAGCTGTGCTCCTTCCTTCACCCTCTTGTCTGCTTTCTACCCTTGCTCTGCTTTGTGTGGTTTTTTTTGAACTCCATCCAACCAGAACAATTTTCTGTACACAGAATTTATGTTATTTCCTTATTCCGTATTACTCTTCTCACCTTCAACATTACCAAACTTCCCCAAAGACATTAAAAAGTTCAGTTGAAAAAGTTAATAGGGGCAACCTGATTTGTGCTTCTTCCAGAATAAAAATGATGTAAAATGGTTGTTTGCCATCTGTCATCAAATAGAGGGAGAACTCATCTGATCTGAAGCAGCTGAACATAATGAAGAACTATTAAAAATTATTAATTAAAAAAAGCTGCGAACTGCTGTAGCTCAGCTATGGCTTTGCAGTGCATTAGCCTTTCCCACAACACAGGCAGACACTTCAAAAGTTCCAAAGGAGTGATAAACACAAAGAAAAATATTGGGTTTGAATTAGGGCCTTTTGCTTCTAATCCTCTACTAAAAGTAGGGGCCTAACTTGAGACATCTGCAAGTGCTCAGTTCTCCACTAAGTTCAATCTTTCACCTCTAACAAAGCCACTACCCTTTTTAGTATGTCAGTTTGGGGTACCTGAAACAGAGACAAATAAAATGTACTGGTCACTTTAAAATCTTTATACTATAATGATCTGAGGTGAGAAATAACTGGCTTGGGACCCCAATCATACAGCCTCTGAAAAACTGAGCGCCCTAATAACCACACCAGTTGTAGCTGAGATGATTCATAGATTTTCCAACCATTAAGATAATTCAATCTGTTTGAGTAACACAACACTTACAGTCTTACATGGTAGTTTATGCAGCACAATGGATCACAAACCACACACTAATTTTACTATTTCTAGAACAAAAACTAATCAAGTGACTAAAACTGAAGGAAATAAATTGAATTTGTAAGGCACACGAACATAGAATTGTCTTTAAACAGAATGTCCCCTGACAATGACTGAATCCCATCACAGGAGTTCCTGAACGAGTATTTTTAAAAATCATCTGACTCCAAATTATCATTTTTTCCTAATCTCAGATTTTAGTCTGCAACCAGTCACACTGGGGAAGGACAAATAGTTTAAGTTTATGCACTCCCCAGAGGCTATAATCTCGGTAGGGCAGCTGTGTTGCAGCAAGCAGGCTGCTCTATTATGTATCACAGATTCCTTCTGGTCTATGCAAGTCCTGCCACAGCAAAATGTAGTCAAGCAAGAGAGGAAGAATGTAGAGCTTTCAGCAGAGGGAGGTATTGACACAGCGTATAACTCTAGGGGAGGGGATCGGAGGCTGACTGTTTCAGCTCTTGGCTACAGTCAGTGGCAATAAATCCCTCCTCCTGCAGTTTGTTAGGGTTTTTTGTCTGCTTTTTGTTGTTAGGGGTTTTTTTTGGGGGGGTGGGGGTAATTATTTTTTAAACAGCTTTGCTGAAGTTGTTTTTCTGTTTGCAGAAGCTGAGTTGCATTCTGTTGTCAATTGAAAAGAAAAGGAAAAAAAAAGCATAAACGCAAGGGTGGGGGCAAAGGAAATACAGACATAAATTTAAAGAGAGAAGCCTTTGGTCACCAAAAATAGCCACGGCAGATAGTGTAACTAAAACCTGACTAGTGCCTCCACTGTCAGCACAGCGCACAGGGCAAAGTTACATAATATTTTCCACATTTATTTCAAGCAGGGCAGCCTGCCAGCTTGATAGATTTCTAGAAAGGGTGGGAGAGGGAGAGTGGTTTGATTCACAGACTGCTGTATTTGCAGCTCACCCCACAGCCACTGCCTTCCCCTCTTTGGGCGTTTACCTTTACAGTTTGCCAGAGCGCAGT
Source organism: Platysteira castanea (assembly GCA_013397175.1). Lineage (NCBI taxonomy): Eukaryota > Metazoa > Chordata > Aves > Passeriformes > Platysteira > Platysteira castanea. The sequence continues at coordinate 141,221 of VYXC01006691.1, read as the reverse complement.
GTGAGCATAACCCTGATATAGGAACCAAGTCACCCTTCAGACTGCCTAAAGCACTACAGCCACACAAGTTAGCTTCAGTTTTAGTGTTTCGAGGGTGCTAACATGCAGTGGTTTGCTGAAAGATCAGTCGTTGTCAAAGTCCAGAAATTAGCAGTAGGAAAAGCACCTTGACAAAAAAAAAAAAAAAGGAGGGAGGGAAGTTTCAGCTTCTGATCCTTCCCTACCCAAACTCTGATGGACTTCAAAAGTAGAGTCTTCAGAAAGAAAAGGTTTCCAAAAAACTGTGGAAACAGAAATTAATCCATGATCAATAAAATTTAGAACTGGGCATGAATCTCTAAAATGAATATGAATTTTCTCAGAAGATAGGGCTGGTCTTTCCAAATGCCTGGATGAAATCAACTACTTAGTTTCCTATGAGAAATTTACTATTGAAAGATATTCATCAAGAACAGTCATACAGATGACTAAATGAACAGTTCTGTGTTATGTGTGACAGGACAATCCATAAAACAAAGCATTGGCCTGTGTACTTCCTGCGTTTATTCTATATTTTCTCTACATGTGGCAGGTCCTCCATTGGGACTTCTCAAATACCTCATTAAGATTTGACCATTGCTGGCAAGCAATAACATTGCAGATTCCCATCAAAGATAGGGAAAAAATTGCCAGAAAAATGACAAACAAATAAGTCTGTTTCTTACATCCAACTTGCATGAAGAGGAAAAAGCAGGTGAAAGATAACGGAAAAATAGAACACTGTTATCACTGTTATAAACACAGCATGTTGTCCATAAAACAGACTACAGAAAACAGAGCTTAGGACTATCCTTCTCTATCCCATCTATAATGTTTATACAGAACCATATATGTGACTCTGTAGTTTTATTTGAATGGGTTTAAATGGGAAAATGAACTGACCCAATTCTCACCAAACTGAAAGGTACCTACACAGCATAAATGTTGCTAATACATTTATGGAGACTATTAGTGCTGGTATCATTAAATCAAATTTTTATTCCAAAGCAAATTCCTCTGACCATGGTTTCAAACTAAGAAAACAAGAAGATACCAGCTAAATGCCAACATGTTATAATTTTAACCTGCAAAGAAGAGATATTCCCAGACTAGCATGGAGATAAAACAAAGGAACAGTTCATGAAACAATTCAATGATGTCAAGTGAGGTATTATATTTCCTTTTACTGGTAACACTGTGTGCTTTTGAGAGCAATGCCTTTGAGCATGAAATCATCCTCCAAAACAAACTCTCCTCTCAATGCTGGTGTCATCAATAGTTTACAACTAGAGTTTGCTGGTTTTGGTTATAATGACCTCCCCAAAAATTGTAGAGGATAGTACATTTTTAAAGATGAGTTTTGTTTCTTATGACTGTGCATAAAAGTAATCCCTTCATTTCTTTTCTATTTTGGATGACATTTTAACATTTCCACGTTTTTTCCAGTCCAAACTTGGAGAGACTGCACACTGGCAAATTCTATAAATTTACCCAGAGAGAACTCAGTATCCTCTTTCTCCCCCCTGAAAAGGAGCCTAATTTGAAGAAATGAAAATAAAGAGTATTGAACTTACAGGATCAATTGTGAGCTAAATAAAAAAAGACATCCTAGTATTTGGAAAAGGGTAACCCATTCACAAATTGATAAAATAGAATTAATCATCTCTAACACAATAAGCAATGAGATGATGTTGCTCCGTCCAACTGTAACAGCTTTTTCCACAATGCTATATTGCCATTCATTGAGTTTTCTGAGTATTTAAAGTTTAAATAATGAAGAGTGGCAAGAAGGAAAAATAGAAGTGGAGCCAGAAGTTTGCTTGGGACGGGAAGACACAAAATCAGAAAAAAACGTCGAACTGGAAATTGAGATGTTTGAGGAGCGCTGAGTCAGACTCTGAAGAACAGAGAATGACTAGGACAATAGGCTGGGACACAAAGATGCTAATTCAGTTCCAGACTCAGCCACAAACTCAACAGCGAGCGGTATGATTTACTTGGTGCCTCAAATCAGTGGTAAAGAGGACAAAAGGGGACAAAACCTTCCGTCTCAGGGAAGGCCTAGTTGTGACTATGAAGCATGAGGTCACTTGGATGTATGACCATCATGCCATGAGGTATGCCAGGAGCATCCCTATCTGGCTGCGGACTGTAGCTGCGGAACAAGTTGAAGACTGGCAGTTCCACACCAAAGCTCTCCTGAGCACCAGTGCTACCACCCAGCAGGAAGTTATTGTCAGACGGGAACATGCACTGCAATTTCAATGCAAAGTTTGGAGTCACCATGTTGTAGCTTCCTAAATACTCACAGTAAGGTTTGCCAAAAGTCAGGTTTTGTACTTCTGCTGCAGAACCACACTAAATCATGCTTCTCTTCCTGGAACTTTATGGACCTAATATATCTGCTCTGTGATAAACTCTCCTATGCAGAAGTGAAGCCACACACTCCAGTGATTGCCTCAATCATTCACTCGAATGAGTTTAAAAGTAGAATATACACTGTATTTTTTCTCCAAGTGAGAAGAATTATCAGCCCATTTCCTAAGGAACTAGTAAATAGGTTGCACACTGTAAACACACAGTTTCTTTTGCTTTTGGCTGTAACTAAACAAAAATTATGTAATATTTAATTTACCTTCTGCTATTTCAGTCCTTTAGAGTTCATACTTCATACTATTCGGAAAGGGAAATTTGAAATCTGTATCTAGACCGGAGGACACAGGAGGCCACCGCAGTTCCCAAGGGAGGGTACGGCCTTTCACCACATCCTGACTGCATCCTTGGGCAGGACCAGCCTGAGCACAGCTTTCCTCACCCATCACACACTCCTACCTGGCCCTCCTCAGGAGGGGGATGTACGGAGAGCTATGCTGTTGTCACTAAACACGGGCAACCAGGACCAGCTGAGCTGCAGCCACTGGGCTTCACTGCAGCCCCTTTCCCTGACAGTCGCAGTGCTGGGACACTGGGCACACACTGGGGTTTGATGTGGCTGGATAATGTAATCTGCATTTACTACAATTATTAACCTAAGGCTTTCTGTTTCAACTATTGAAATATTCTGTTAGCCCAAGAAGCAATTACAAGCTTTAATTACATTATAAACTTGAGGAAATTACTTAAAAGTTTGCAGGCAGCCTCTTTCTTTTAATTGAAAATGAACTTGGGTTTTTCCGGTGTGGAAAAACTCTTTTAAAGGTAATCCTCTCTATTGAGGCTGTTTTTCAATTATATATTTATTTTAATTACAAGGTAATATTAGTAGACTAAAGATTATTTTTTACACACTGCTATAAATGTGTAGAGCACTTCAAAAACTATAAACCAGAGTAGCCTCAAAAGCACTGTTTTGACACAGTGTAGCAAAGTGGCAAGGGCTCTGAGTTTCCACTGAAACTATTGTGCAAAGGGAGTTTTCATCACCTTGTGGAAAATGAAGGATCGTCACTTAAACACACTGCTAAGGGATTAAATATTGCTATAGGAGGTAATTTCATCTTGATCTGCCAATAGCTAGTCTACAAAGCAATATGCTAAGCTGTAACTCAGGAGGAAAGAGGGGACTTTGATAGTTGGGGCAGTTTTTCCTTAGACATGACCAAGATGTCAGTGGCTTTGTCATTCCATGTTTAGCTGATGGCTGGTAGCATGACTCTACCGCTACCTGGAAGGATGAGGAGAAGATCTCTGCAGTACAGTCAATCGCAATATAAAACTCCTCGAAATCAGAATGCTTAATATCATCAGTGCACAACCACAGCACACTCACAAAGTAGTATCTGACTAAGATCATTTTAGAGTGGTGTTGTCCAGGAAGACAAGTGCTATTTATCAACACTGGCACCATACAACTGTAATTTCCACCTGAATTCCACCACAAGAAGAAAGAAAAAAAAATATCTTTTTCTGAAACCAGTGATGTTGTGTGAAGGCACATAACTCATAAACAAGTTACTCTTGCAGCATTATCATATACACAAACGATGTACTGTAAAACTGCAGAAAACTGCCTTTGGCAAGGGGCCTCTCTGGTCTAAGCAAATGTGCTTTCACACCTACACCTGTGCTAAGGCTTAAGGGGTGAGGTGAGAACGTTGGTTCCTAGAGAAATGTGAAATTTGTATGCCTCATGATGGTGGAGTTCGGTGCAAGCTGATTCTCCTTACAAATGGTTATACCACACCATCACAGTAGTCCAGGGCAGGGCAGTGACTGGCCTTAGTGTGGTTTCACAGCGTTACTGGATTAGCAGGAATTACAGAGCTTTTCACTGCACGCTGCCTCTTATGCACAGGCACTGGGCCTTTTTCCTTCTGGGCCTAAAGGAGCAGATCTTCTCCCAAAGGGTGTGCTGGCCCTGGCATCATCTCACAGAGGAGCCTGGACACCCTATGGAAAAGGTCTCACGTTATATGTAGCTATTCAACACACAGAGAACATTTCAGAAAAAGGATATAGCAACCACAAAATACAACTCCACTCTGTCCTTAAGCAGGCATAGTCTAGGCTCAGTCTGACGTAAAATGTTACATGTTTTCTTTAATTAGGGTTCTCTGTAGGGAACGGACTACTACACCAAAAGAAAACCAAGAGAAAAATTCAGTACAGAAAACAACTGAAAATGGCATCGATATATGAGTAAATAAAGATATAAATCTCACTTCATATTGGAAGTGAGAAACCAGTATCTACCAAGTATAACCCTGTTACACTCATTTGTCCTGGCACAAGCTGAAGGTTTTCATGCATTAGAAGTATATAATAATATTTTTTTACCTATCATCAATTTTCATTCTCTCTTTGGCAGTCGCAAAATTTCACCTGGGAAAAACATTCTAAAATCTAATTGTATATACATCTTACATACTTATGTATACCTTCCATCTCTATATTAATCTTAAAAGAGTGTCTTGATTTCTTTATTATTTGTTTGCATTCTGCAAACAATGTGTCCATCTAAATTCTTCTGGTACATAAAGAAATGGAAAAGAAAACAAAGAACTTTCACTGAAAAGAAAAATTCTCAACTGATATTTTAATTAAAGTAAGACCTACATATGGGTGTTTGGGGTATAAATCAGATCTAATTCAGAGTCCAAAACAGGAGATTCTGCAGAAATGTGGCTAGATGCCTTGTATGTCAGACAAAACCAAACCTTTTTACTCCAATGTGTCAGAAGACCAGAAAACTGCAGGGTTTTTTCACTCAGTTTTTCATTTATATAAGTGAAAATTAAAAGGTAAATACAACCACACAGATTTAGGGAGTACAAATTAAGAACAGATATTAGAATCTTCTATCACATACAGCTTGCAAATTCACTCAGTCTAACTAGGAAAAGAGCTTTGTAACAAACCAATATAACCACTAAAACTGAAAGCAGATTGAAACCCACAACATCCACAGGATGTTACAGCCAGCAGAGGAAGACATCAGAAGAAAATAGTGAAGAAACAGGTCCCCTTCCCTGCAACTGCAGTCTAGACTATTACAACCTCATGCAGCTGGGGGCTTCTGACTGAGCAGTTCACCAGCAGATTCAGTGGGCTGCAATAGCCATGACAGCAACCAGTCCTGGATACCCTCCTGAAATACATGAAAGTACAGATCCCAACCGGATCCTTATTCCTTTCCTTGTTCTGCAAAATTGAAATACAACCCTGTAGGCCACTTTTATGATTGCCCCATTTAGAGGTCCTTATATTCCTTGGGGACGTAAAAGCACACTTGCTTTTTTTGTGAGGAAGAGAGAAAAAAATTCAAACCAGCCAAGAAAAGAAAGACAAAAACTGCCCTCATACTTATATTGAAAAAAAAAAAAAAAAGTGCAGAACCCAAGTGCAGGAGTAGGTAAGTAGGACAGTTCTGGTCAAAACTCTTATCTAAAATGCAGTTTTCACCACCTAAACACCATAAACAATCTCTGCTAGGTTTCAGTGGCTCATGACCCTTTTCCAGACTGCTTCATCTATGGGAAGCTGTCACAAAAGGCTCCCACTGGATTTACAGCTACGTGTGCAAAATGACCTCTGTGATCTTCTGCCTTGGGGACACTGTGACGAGCACTACACCAGAGCCCCATGTACCCTGAGGCTAAACTATATCACCGGTGTTAAAACTGTTCAGTCCAGTTTGTCAAAGATTTACATTTCACAGATGAAGAACCCAAAGCAAAACTGGTCCTTTAGGTACCGTCCTTTCATTTGTGAAAGCTGAGTCCCATTCCTCAACCCAAACACATTCCCACAGTGATGCATTCACTCCAGAGAATATCTTGTTATAAGCAGTAAAATAGCACAAATAGGCACATCTATAGTCCCTGAGATAACACTGCTCACAGCCTCTCTTTTTCCACAATGAGTTATAGAAACATCCATCTGTCTTCTGGTCTCATGTAGTAACAAAACTTGTTACCTATTTTCTGATCATGGAGGTGGTGGTTTTCTAAATTGTGCAGAGAAGCACCACAGCTCAACAAAGTATTTAAACCCCCATCATCTGTAATTATTTCAGGTGTTAGGGAGTGAGATCTTGCAGAAGGCACAACTGCTGAATGCAAACAGAAAGAAAAGGATTAAATCCATATCTGCTAGAGAATCATCAGTGCCTGCACCAGAATGTCTGAGAACTATTTCTTGGTTCAGTGACACACACCTCTAAGGAAACGGTCACTCGTTATGGAAGATCTGAACTAAATAAAGTACTTGGGGTTTGCGTGCACTGAGTTCAAAGACAACAAGGAAGCCCTGACAGAGGCTCGCTGTGCAGCGTGCAGCAAGCGTGCCACAGAGATCAAACCTCAGGTGCTACTGGAACACGTTGTGCTCCTCAGCCTCTCGCCACCTGCTGCTATTGGCTGACTCTAGGTATCAGATGGAAATATCACACCGCAGCTCACCCAAAACTGCACCCAATCTTTCACAGCAACACACATTTATGACTTGCAGTTTGCGTCATCTACGCCCCCTAATAACAAGGGCCTGCAAATCTGCCTGCATTTGCAAAGGAACCAAACCACCTTATCTAGAAGTGCATCCTTTCGTGGGGCTCTTCAAGAAAATTTTAATTTTGGTATTATTTTGGGCTTTTTTAAAGTGTTTGATTTCACAGTTATCCTAATGGTCTTTTGAGAGACATTTTGTTTATAAAATTCTGCTTCGTTTTGGCAATATTTGCTAAAATACTTGAAAAATAAAAAAAAAATCCGCAATTTCATTCCAAGTCTAGACAACTTGAGGCCTTACATTGCCTCAGGTTATTCTGTACCTTTACTTCATAAAATTTTCCCTTTTTGCTTTCATTTGCTTTCCCAAGAGACATCAGTTCAAAACTTTCTTCCAACTGAGAGGAGTAGGAGTCCTTTTCTGGGACAAATTGCACTTTACAACTGTAATTTACAATTTACAAATTACAAGAGTAATGTGAAAAGCCTGGCTTTATAGAAAAAACTGAAACAACTTGATGCCTGCTACACTCACCTGCTAGAGAGGGAACCTGTGCTCTAATTTCTACATTGACGGGATTTCTGTTCACTGTGCCAGGGACTGGGACCTGGGTCTTGTTTATCCTACTGGTATGCAATATTAATTAAGAGGAAGTTGCCAGATGAATAAAGTGGCAGAGGGAGCATACAGAAATAGTCTCCAAAAATTGTTTCAGGGCCATTTTTGCATAGTATTTCATGGGGAGGATGCTTCTGAGAAGTGGAGTTTTGCACTGATACTGTGTCTACACGCCAGATTTTCATAGTTACCTGGGAAGCTACTACTGAAAATTTTACATTTGCTATCAGAGAACTACCAAGATCCAGATTCCTTTAAAATCTGCCTGTAAAAACAGGAACTGATTACCTAAAATGCATTCCTAAATTCTTTTTGGTTCCCACACTTTCAGAGGAGATAAAGGCTGATACCATATGGTGGGGAAGAGATTTAAGCTGAATCAATTTCTCCCAAACAGCTCAGGTATGCCATTCGCTTGCTAACAAGCTTTTGCACAACATCCTTCTGTGTGTTCTGCACACATCAAATAAATAAAATCATGCAGTATTAGAAATGTTTCCCCTTCTGAAAGATAAAATATCAAAGCTGTACAGAACCAATTACTATCATGGACTCCATTACTGACAAACTCTCTTGCAAATGAAAAGCAATATACATTTCAAAATGTTAAATATTTCTCTTACAACAGTTTTGTATACAAAACAGTATTTTGAGTATTATTGATTTACTGAAATATTTTGTATATTTCACAGTTCACATTAGCAATTACATCAATCTCCCTTTTTACTGGCAAAATATGCTATCTTTCCCAATCCTTCAGTTTTGTAAGAAAATAGCCTTATTTCCAAGGCCAAGATGTTCCTCTAGGCCCTGGAATTCAATAAAGCAGATGGATTCAGAACATATGGCTGCTGACCAAGGCCATCCCAAGTTTGCTATGTTAGAAAGACACTGTTGAGAGCAGTGTGCAGGTTGGGCATTCAAAGGTGTAAAATTTGGTACCATATCACTGGGTGACAGAGGCAGGATGTAAGCCCTGACACCCAAACCTTTTTGGATGGAAGCTATTTCCAGTACTAGCAGGAATTGCAGACAGTGAACTTGCAGGCTGGTGGAGCACCAGTGAGGCTTGCGCATGTTTTGTCTCAGAGCACCAGCAGACCCCAGGCTGCCACCACCTTCTGGAAAGTTTTGAATGACCCAGCTGCCAAAGTCATGACTCAGCTTTGTCCTGACATTGTTCCCCACTTCTCTGGGCAGCTGTGTAAGACTCAGGAGTGGCAGCAGAGTTTTGGCTTTGCAGCAGCTCAGAGAAAGCCAGTCCTGTGGTGACACACTCAATAATTCCCAAACTCGGATAAGCCTTTCCCTTCCTCTCTTTGTGCAAGAATGGAAAACTAAGCAGATTCCTTGTACCTTTGACACCCTGTTCAGTGACCTCCACTGGACTGAGCAGATCCACCAGAGAGAAACAAAGATGACTGAGGGACTGGAGCATCTCTCTTAGGAGGAAAGGCTGAGGGAGCTGGACCTGTTCAGCCTCGAGAAGAGACAACTGAGGGAACCTCATCAGTGTCTGTCAGTATCTGATGAGAGGTGTCAGAGGATGGAGCCAGGCTCTGCTCAGTGGTGCTGGGCAGTAGGACAAGAGGCAATGGGCAGAAACTGATGCACAGAAGTTGCACCTGAATACGAGGAAGAACTTCTTTACTGTGCAGGTGACAACGCACTGGAACAGATTGCCCAGAGAGGATGTGGTGTCTCCCTCACTGGAGAAATTCAAGAGTCCTGTGCCATGTGCTCTGGGATGACCCTGCTTGAGCAGAGAGGTTGGACCAGATGACCCACTGTGGTCCCTTCCAGCCTGACCCCTTTTGTAATCCTGTGATTCTGTGACTGATGAGCACGCTCATCAAATGCCTCTGCATTGTGTTTTGTGGAGTGAGCCATTCATTCACAGTACAGACTAGAGCTATAAATACACAAAGCCATAAAAGGCTTGTGTGTAGGCCTTTCTCCTGGAAAGAAAATATGTTTTGAAGATGTTTTGGCTGATAAAGTTTGGCAACTTTATCTGCAACTCTAAGCAAACCACTGTTTGGCTAACCCTACAGAAAAGCAAGGGGATAGTCCTTCAGAAGATACCAAGAGTTCCCCTTGATAAATGAGGAACAAAAAGCAGACACAATTTTAAAATCTTTTTTACCTAAGACATAAATAAATATAAAAAACAGTAGCCTAAAAGCATCCAGAAGATTTGAAACGTAAGGCTGTGCTGTGCAATAGGCCACACTTTGCAGCATTTTATAGTTTGCTTTTAGGCTTTCTGAAAGCACTGTATATCAGGAGGATACATTTCTATATCCCTATCTAGCAGCTTCATGTAACAGCCTTCACATAAAGCTTTCTGCAGCAATTCAGTAGGAAGTTTGAAGGAAAATATAATAGTGTGGAGGACTAACATAGGTCTAATATTTTGATACTACATCATCCTCCTTGGAAATCCATTCCTTAATTTACCTTCGTGCTTTGAAACTGAGCTTGGAGGATTCCTACAAGCCTGCAAGGTGCTGAGTATCTCCAGTGAAATGCTTGGTATTGTGGTGGGCATGACTTGAGGTGGTCAGTAATTACCATGACCCAATTTCTCCACCTCTCTACCATGCAGATCCATATTTAGGATAATGGTCACTAACTACGGGGATTTTTTTCTGGCATATACGACTTTTTTCATCTTTTTTAACACAGGTATTTACAGTATTTGTCTTCTGTCATGCAATCTGAATGTCTGTCAGTAATTCACTAGGAAATCTCAGTAAAGTACAACTCTTGTTCTCTCCCCTGAACTAAAAAGGTGCATGTGTTTGCCCTGCCTGGAGGTCTGGGAGGACACCTCCCATCCTCTATGTGCTGATAGAAAGCAGTTTGTTGGGCTTTAAAGTGGAAGCAGCCTGTCTGCACTGAGACTGGAAGTGAACTGCCATGGCTAGCAGCCTCTCTGTGCATGTCTGGTCAGGAGCCTTGGAGTGACCTTCAGAAAAGGCCCGTCTCTCCCCCCACAAAGTGAAACTCACGGTATGAGGGGTCAAACTGTAACAGAACTTCAGACAATCCTTCAGATGCTAGGCTCTGGCCATTGTAGAGAATCTGCAGACAGGCATACAGACACCCAGCTGCCTTGCTGGTATCTCTTGCCAAGCAGTGGATAGAGTAAATCTTCTGCAGTGTGGCTGAAACACTAACTTATGGGGAATTTGCCTTTCTTTCCCTTTCTCTCATGCTGCAGCAGAAGTTGCCAAATGCCCAGGATTTATATGCAGATAGTCTGGTTGTTCTCTGGTTGCAGAGGAGAACCAGCGGGAGTAAGGGCTGCATAACTGGAGCTCATTGTCCCTTTTATCAAACACAGTTCAGGCATGCTGATGGTTAGATACACATCAGAATTTCAAACTGTGGTTTATATAGCTGCTAAAACTCACTAAAACAGCACACACAAATTTCCTTCTCTTCTCTCAAATCAAGAGCCCCTGACAAGAATCAGTGCTAATCCTAGTTTGCGAGATGGTTTTTATCCGTCCCGGAGACAGTTTACACTGCAGTCCAGCTCTGTGTAAGCCTCAGAGGCCTCTTATGTAATGTATCTCTTTCACAGCACGGTGTGCATTTCGCTTAGGCTTGCAGTGTGCATTGAAAACCCTGTCAGACTGCGACCCGTAGGAGGTAATGAATCAAAAAAATATAGAATATAGCTTTCCTTTAGGAAAACTGCAGTTTAGGAAGGAAGACTTCTGGCATTAGGAGACAAAAGATGATGAATTCCATATTTTCATACACACTTCTGTGACAACACCACAGTATCTACTTAGAATAGAAAATAACTTGCTCGTGTATTTACTATGGACCCAGTAACTGCTGAGGACCCTCCAATACAGCTATTCTGCCTTTCATCACAATGCAAAATGCAGTGTAGGATCAGAGTGCAGATACAAAATCTCCTAGCATTTAGAAAGATTCATTTCTGTAGGTTTGCCCAGAGCTATCACCACAGTGAATTACCCTGTGGACCAAGTATAAATAAGACTAAGTGTATATGAAAATTTGGGTTTTTGCTATGCTCCACCAGTATTACTTCCTCATTCCAGCTGTCCAGAGATAGAACACACTCGTCACCCAAAGATGACTTCTGCATATTATTTTCTTTGTATTTTTGCACAGAGGTTACAGACTTGGAGAAGAAATTCTTACAGCAGCAGATCTCTCGGGATGATTGTTACAGCCCATGCAAAGGTAGCAACTGCATGTTGCTAAATTAGGAGTAGCTATATTCACTTGTACCAGCAGCATAGGTGGGGGCAGGGAATGGGGAGACTCTCCAGAGCAGCTGAGTTTGGACTTAGCAGTGAATACAGAGCCTTCAGTGCTGACTCACTTTTTCCATTTTTAAAATAAAAACATTAGCAAAGATATTTTTAAGTAGTTACAGTGCTTTTCTGCTGCAAGCAAAGCCTTTTCGTAAGTTTTAACTATCCTCACCCCCCTCAACAATAACATACTTAAGTAATCACTCCTATTTAATAAAATCCTTTTATCCATAAAGCCCAAGATAGTTTTAAATGGAGCAGTCCTTAGTCCATAACTTACTGGTTTCTAAGGAAAAACTATTGTCCAGAGAAAACGTAAGAGCCTGGGAGCCAGGATCCCTTGGCTCTACCCTTCATGTTTCTGCTGACATGTTGTATTATGGAAAAATGAAACAGTCCCGGTTGCGAAATTGCGGCCTGAGCTGTACAAGCAGATTTTTGTGTTCGCTGAAGTTGACAAAAGCTCAGAACTTCAGCCACAGAGATCAAGATCCTTCAAAGACAGCAGGTTTCTTTATGCCATGTATCTCACTTTCTAGCATCGTAGGAGCAGCAGTTGCAAAAATCTTGAGTCAAATCACATTTTAAATTCACTCCAGGAGAAAGAAAAAATACTGTGGCACTTCCAGAAGAAGAAGAAGCATATGACAGGATAAGACCACCAGACTTGGGCTGTTGAGTTGTGGAGTGCTCTCCAGGTAACTAAAAGTATTCCAGTAGCAGGTCTCAGAAGCTCTCAGGTCAAGGCCTCAGGAGCACAGCAAACCTGGAAATTAAGCAGCAGTGAACCACATCTGTGAGGTACAGTCTCAGACAAAGTGGATCCTAGAGAGCCCAAGAGAAGCTGAGTGGCATCTTTTTTGACCTTTGGGGCAAAGAGCAAGTTTTCGTATGCTCCACCACTCACAAGTGGTACCCAATTAGGCAGCTAAAGAAGGCTCAGATTTTTGAAAGTGTTCAGTACCCAAAATCTTACAGCCAGACACTCAGGGCTCTGTCTTTTGTAAAAGGTACACTAAAAGATTTTGAAAGCCTGTCACATATCCTAGGATAAAAGTGGGAATAAAAGTCTTTTGAAACTTGCCTTTTAGTTATGTGGCTAGAGGATCAGAATTAGCATTTTCCCTTGAATTAACTGCAAGTACAAAGCAAGGGACAGACAGAAAGCAAAGAGATATTTTTTAAAAAGTCCTATATAAGGTTAATTTAGGAAGTCCCCACTGGGAAATCCCCATGGGTTTATGTTTTATCGAAACAATTTTGGTAAAATTCTCTTCTGTGTACTTTTAAAATTAATATCAAGAAGGCTCACATATTAGAACAAGTATTCCTCCTTGAATTTACCAGCACTATCCAGCTAATTTTGAGATTTCTCTTTCTCTCTCTTTCCCCCTCTTCAGTTTTGTATTTGTCTCTGTATTCTTCAGTATCATATTTTTTTGGTAATTTGAGAAACTCTCAGCTATTGTTTTAAATAACATCCATTTCACAGAGGGGAAGTCTATTTTTCCTATTCCTATTCCCCTCCAATTGTGCATTCCTCTGCACAAATAGATCCTGGAGTTTGTTGCACGGCAGTCTGTCTCTCTATCTTTCCCCCAAAGTTCCCACAAGAATTCTGCATTCCTGTCTCCTATCCTGTCCTCTGTGGTTGCCGTGTACTGTTTAACAGTTGCCACATTCCACCAAAAAGTAGAAGAATTTCTCTAAACAGTCAGCAAGTGATTTTAGTTTGCTCAATACCTCCAGACTTTCCTTCCCATGTGACTGGTTTACAAATGCATTAGATGTAGTTTTGTGGTGCTTAGAATGATTGAGGTGCAGAAAACATATACTTTCTTAAGCTTTCTCATCCATTATATGGCTAACAGCTCAAGTCTGTCCTGGATGTAATCTGGCAGAAATTCAGGCACAAAATAGAAAAATGAAAACAAAAAAAACAGATTTGGAATTAGCTTCTGTCAGGAGAGAAAAAGAAATTTCTAAAACAAAATTGGAGTGCATAAATTCATACTATCACACTTACAATAATTCGATTTTCCCAAAGGATTTGGCTGTGATCCAGCAACCTCTATTTCCACCTCTGAAGTAAACACAAAACAACTAGGACTGGTTTCCAGAAAACAGTGCATCCCCTCTCGAAAACTTCCTTCTAGTCAGCTTCATAGCTGTAAGACCATCTCACCCAGCCCAAGGGTGCATAGAGCAGCACAATGCTTCTCTCTGCATTCAGCATTGCCAGAGGGCTTCAGAATAACACTTATGGCTGCGTCCCCAGCTGCCAGACCCTGAGCAGGGCAGCTCCAGTGGCTTGGGAAGAGCTGTGCCAAACCCAAGAATGCACAGGAAAAGTAGGTGTATAGGCAGAGCACACAGAAAACCACATTTGTGGCACAGCAGTAGATGGGTACCCTGTATATGGAAGGGAGGAAGGGAGAAGGAGCAGTTTCCTCTCCATCTCTCTGCTTTTACACACCTTCCCTAGACACTGGGAGAGATGGTGTCTTGGGAATGTTTGCAGAAAGCTCAGACCTCTGTCGGTCAGCTGCAGAAGTGAGGGTCCAAATGATTTTTTTTCCCCTCTATCAGTACTGATCCAGCAGCAGTAATGGTGTGGCAGACACAGGTGTTTTACTAGGGTTCAAAGCCAGTATCGTTTTCTTTTTTCTCCAAACATACACACACACAAATACACACACACACACTCTCACTGTATCTTTTGATAACAGAGATGCTGACGACATATCCTACACAGTTGTATTGCCCCCTTCCTTCACGACACCACAGAGGTACAAAACAAATGCACTATGGGAACCACTGCTAAGGAGGGGCAAGTGAGGGTTCAGATACACCCCAAGCTGCTAAACACCTTTTAGATCTTAAACTTTTTAATTCATAGTAGTCACTCTTTGGAGAATTTGCTTAGCGCACAGATTCTCATTTTATATTCATTTTAGAATCCACATTTTCATTTTACACACCGAAAATTACAATTAATGGTACTCCAGTGGAGCTCTGATGAGTCCTTGCAGAATAAAATGCATTTGTGAGACAAATGAACTGAGCTGCTGTTTTATGATTAATTGCACAATTAATTAACCATTTTAACTGCACAGTGCTACACCTCTATATGTGAAAAAACAGCAAGAGTAATATATGTATATCATGAAGATGGATATCTTTTAAGAAATGAATCCCTATTGTGCGATTGTATTTCTTCGAGCTGTATTTACAAAAAAGCTTTTCCTTGTATCTCTGTTTTCTACCAAAAATCATACCTTCTTCCTTCTCATAAAAGTGCCTCCTCAAAAGAAATACGGGTAATTTCCCATGCTGACATCCATGCAGCAGCAAAGACACAAGAGTTATTGATACGTTAGAAGCCACAAAAGCTCCTGAGAATGGTCACACAGGAATTAGGGCTTCTCCCTCCCAGAAAAATGGCAAGATCAATAACTCAGCTGAAGTGCATCTTCACCAAAGCAGGAGCTGGAAGCACTTGTGCAGTAGGAAAATACGACATAATTAAAGAAACATGGTTGGAAGACCCGCACAGCTGGAAAGCTGTGATGGATGGCTATAAGCTCTTCAGATGAGACAGGCAAGGAAAAATTGGTCGTGGGGTAGCCCTGTGTGTTAGGGACCATTTTGGTTGTCTAGAGCTTAACGATGGTGGCAGTAGGGTTGAGTGTTTGTGGGTAAGAACCAGGACGAAGGCCAGCACTGTGGATGTCATGGTGGGAGTCCGCTATAGACCACCCAAGCAGGATGGAGATGCAGATAGACTGTTCTAGAAGCAGCTAGGAGAGGTCTCACAATCTCTAGCCTTTTTTCTTGTGGAGGACATCAACTGACTAGATGTCTGCTGGAAATGCACTACAGCAGAGAGGAAGCAGTCTAGGAGGTTCCTAGAGCAGAAGGATGCTGTGAGGTTATGCAGGGAGAAAATTAGAATGGCCAAAGCCCAACTAGAATTTAACCTGGCTACTACCATAAAACAATAAAAAAGGTTTCTATGAACACGTTAGCAACAAAAGGGGGCTCGGGAGAATCTCCATCTTTTATTGGATATAGGGGGAAACACAGTGACAAAGGATGAGGAAAAGGTTGAGGTACTTAATGCCTTCTTTGCCTCAGTCTTTAATACAAAGTCCAGTTGTTCTCTGGGTACCCAGCTTGGGTTTAGACCCACCTTAAACCCTTTTCTCTGCTTGTGCATGTTCCTTTTTTGTTTGTTTGGTTTTGAAATGTCATTCCAGTTGTTTGAGTACGTTTCTCACAACTGTAGTTGTTTACCAAATGAATCTTTCTGGTCAGGTCCAGCTCAGACTGTCTTTGTGGAATAAGCAAGGTAAAGTAAAAGGGGTAAAACAGATGTTAATGCACGTGAGGTCCCTATTGCTTTGTACAGCAAAGAAGGACTTTCCTACAAGTGAAGGCAGATTTCAGCTGCTTCAAGTGCACTGCCAGCTTAGGACATGGCAATAGACAGCACTTTCCACTAGAGGCCTTTATTTTTTAAACTTGAAAAATTTGTTGTGTATGTATGTATTACATATAGAGATGCAGATATTAGGACAGTCACATCAATTTCTACCACAGACCCCTGAGGCATGGATAAACAGTCACACAGTTTCTTAAAAGCAGATCACACCCTTGCTAAAGTCTCAGTAACTGCTCTGTTCATTATCAAAAATAGATTTAGATATTTTTAAGATCTGTATTGGCTTGGCTGACAGTAACTGACTCTGAATTACTACATCTATATTTAGAAATCTCTGTACACGCAATTTACTGCACCACAATCACATTTAGCTATTCAAACATTGTTTCCAGAAGTGATGGCTTGCACCAACTGCTAGGATTCATCATATAAAGTCACCATTTTCATTGTGCTTCTCATTGCCCTTAATCAGCAAGCCTCGAAACCCAAGATACTTCTGATATTTTGGAAAGAAGAAATTAATACATGTGCAGACTAGATAGATATATATTCATACATAGATGATGTACTTTCTACATTTCTAAACATTAGAACTTTCAGCTTGTTTTATTTTTAATGATACTGAACAGTAATTGTTTGTAAATAAAATCTTTACATGCAAAATATAACTCAGGAGATCTGTAACCAGCTTGCATCCCTGAGACCTGCCTCTGGAGTCTGGCTTAGATGGAAATCTAAGAATTACATAAAATTTTCATTTTTGGTTGGAAAGAGGACAATCATAGACTGAAGATCAGGGCACAAGGAACAGAATTACGGTAGGCAAATAAAGTCAGCCAAGTTTTCAAAAGTCACAAAGTGGTTAAAACAAAAGCAGACAGAATGAATCTAGCCCTAATTTTAAGAACATTTGCTTGTTGTATTAATTTCTTGTCTGTCTTTAAAGATAAAAAAAAATATAAACATTAATCAATCTTATTTTCAGTGTAGATTCCACTGCAGGATCTTATTAATGAAAACTAAAAGAGAAAAATAAAAGATATTTAAAATAAATTATGTCATTAATTTGGTAGCTTGTGCAACTGAAATAAAACCAAATTGTCTATTCTCATCATTCAGAATTTACTCCTTATATCTTGATGTTACCCCAGACTTCAATTTTTGTACATATGGGCACAGAAATAGCAAGAGAGAGAAAACTTCTGAAAAGTTTTGTTTCCACTCCTTCCAAAGAACTGTTTTCTGAAATCCATTCAAATGTACTTGTTCCCTAACAGTTAAAACTTTTAAAGTAACTTGAATCCAAATATTATAAATTACTTTATGAACTGATTTTAGAAATGCCACTGAAAAGCAGAGGATGTGTGAAATAAATTTCTAGAATAGAATTTCTAGTCCGTCTTAAAATTAGTTTAGGCAGGATTTTCCTGTATGCATAATCATTTATTCGAAGATTTAGCTTGCATTCTGCATATTTTCTGCATACTTTTCTGGGGAAGATTTTGGGTAGTGTCTAAAGTCTACTGGCGTAACAGAGAAAAATACAGAGCAAATTGATCAGGCCAAAAGGTTGGTTTTAATTAGGAATTTTTAGCTTATTGCATTCCTTTCACAGGTCATAGACATGCTAGTGACTCTAATGATTACATCCCACTAACATCCAGTCTCCGAAAAGATGACTCCTTTTTTCCAGAGTGGGTTAGAAGATCATTTCACATAGCTCAATTAAGATACGTATTTGCCACAGGGCTGCAGTTTATTCAGATGTTTCTCAGTTGTTCACAGCAGTGAACTCTCTGGTACAAGCATCAGAGCAAAGGAAAAGTCAGCCAGAACAAAGTTTCTCCTTCTTTCAAAAGTGTTGAATACAAAAGCTAAGTGCTACAAAAGCAATGTGCCACAGTTTAATCCTATATAATTCATACAAACTACTTGATTTCAATAGTAAATTGAGTAATATAATTCTCCAAGTTTCGCCAGATTTTAAATTATATATCCTGTTGGGAGAAAATGTACCATTCTGAGCATTGCATTAGCTCTTCCTTTAGCAGGAGATAGCTAAAAACTTAGTGCCAGAGCTTTCTGTTGTGACTGAGGTGTCCAGTCATGACGATCTTGCTGTAGCTTTGAAAGCTGTTTATTGAGATGTATGTGAAAGGTTTGTAAATAATTTTCAGTTTGATCTTTTCCAGTCAACAGTGAAAATACCTAAAAATATTTGAAAATATGGCATAAACCAAAATCCCACTCACTTTAACTTTGACGATGTAGCACCATTAATGGGTAGTGGTGTTACCATTAGCAACTCCACTCTGCATGCAAATTAACCAAAAATTAGGATAAATATTTGCTTTCAGTTAGACAGCCACCAAGGTGCATTATCACTATTCCAATCACAGCTGATCTTCATGTTTTCCCCCATAACACAGTCCCTGCACTTCAACTTGTGATTATGCTTTCCACAGATTTTCTGAAATTCCTGGATTACTTTGCAGGATCAAGCATTACTTCAGTCAGTTTGTGCCGCTTATTGCCAGCCAAGTCTCACCAATTTACAGAAATTACTTGGTTAAAAAAAAAAGGTCTGCTATTATTTAAATGCCTATGCAAAAAATAAATCATAAAACTTAAAACTCAGGTTTGGACTTTACCAAATGACACTTCCACAGTATGATTCAAAATTGACTCTTTATGGAGTTGTAAAACTGCACATGGAGTTTTGAAAATGAATACACACAAATCACTCCTGTCAAGAGTCATTCACTAAGCAATTATGTAGCATTCACCTTTAAATCTTTGTTCTCTCAGTTTCGTACCACTTGTGAAATGATTGACGTCTTTTCCTATCCAGATAGGACAGTGGAAAGAATATTTTCCTCATTTAAACAGATTTAAGCAGACCATAGAAATGTTCTGAATATTGATTAGGAGTTAGCTTGAAATTAAAATGAAATTCAGCTGTAACTGCACAGTTCTGCAGCACAACTTAAAAGAGTAAAGATGAACTGAAATGTATTAAGATTGACAAATACATTTTTTAAAAGAAACTGGAACTAATAATAGCTGAATTGTGTATTTGTCACAAATACCCATAGGCAAAAAAACATTGTGTTTGCACAGTACATTACTGAGACAACATCAAATAAAGGCCAGTATACTCTTCATTATATCTTATGTCCTTCATAGGAAATTCTGAGCTAGTATGGAATATGTAGTACCTCAATGTTCATCACATCAGACCAGAGGAATAATGCCATGCAGCTCTCCAACCAATCACAACTAACAAACACTGTTTAAAATTAGATTTTCCATGAGTAATCCACATAGCAATTTTTTTCACGTCATGATTCTATTGAAGAGATTTTGATCTCCATGCAGATACTTCACAATTCACAGTCACAAACTAGGTCTTTAGTGTTACCAATTAAAGACACAAAGAAGGGTGAGAGTAAGACCTTTTTTCAGCATGGGTCTATCAGAATTGTGCAGTTTCTTCCTGCCCTCCTCCTCGCAAAAAAGTCCCTTTAGACATCTGTTTGACTAAGTGCAAAAATTATCAAAGCACGAGTAACTCAAACCCTTCATTTTCAGGCTCAGCCATCAGCTGAAAAAGAGAAAGCACCAGGTTTGAGTCATAGCTTCCCTACGTCACAGACAGGTGAAATGTTAGAAAGCCACGATGGCACAGCTCGTGATTTGAGGTCCTTTCAAAAGCTACAAAATTTACCTGACTGCTCGGGCTGAAGAGCTTCAAAAATCATGTCCCATCTCCCTGCTCTTGTCACTGGCTGTCACTGGAGGGCCAGGCCCCATGAACAACTTCTGCCCACCCAGAGTGGGCAGTCCCAGCCCTGGGCACGGGCACCACCCTGGGGATGGGGAGATACCAAGGCCAAGCCAGAATCACAGAATCAGTTTGGCTGGAAAAGACCACTGAGATCACAGAGTCCAACCTCCGACCAAACACCACATTGTCAACCAGACCATAGCACTAATTGCCATGTCCACACCTTCCTTAAACACCTCCAAGGACAGTGACTCCACCTTGGGCAGCCCATTCCAATGTCTAATCTCCCTTTCTGTGAAGAAATTCTTCCTAATGTCCAACCTAAACCTCCCCTGGCCCAGCTCAAGGATGTAGGCCTGTGGGTGGGCATGGCACAGGGGCACCCATTGCCAGCAGGATCATGGAGATGACTCCTGCTGCAGCATCCATGTCTGGGCAGGAACACAGAGACTTCTTGCTGCCCCCAGAGCCCTGGGATAGGAGTCCTGAGAAAAATGTCATTATTTGAGTGGTAGAATCACCTAGCCAGGCCTTTAGAAACAAGCAGACAGTGGTTTTATTTCTGATTCCTGGTCTTTTGGCAACTTAACCTTTTTTTCTGACTCAGCTGACCAGTTTATGTAGTGAGCAAAACAATATCTACTTTTGAAGAAATTTAACACCCCGATCATCATGTTCTCAAAGCGCTAAATATTACCACATTGCAGAACTATGAATAAGAAGCCAAAAAAGATTGCTTTATTTTACTCTGGCTAGTTGTGTCTTTCATCAGAAATGCATCGAACATGGAGAAAGAGGAAAAACATGCTGTTGTCCTTCCCTTCTCCCTCTCCCAAAGTTAATACATTTACAGGTGTTGTTGAAATATAATTTACACCTTTTAACCTCCATCTGTGTCATTTGCAGGAGTTATGACAACACTTCAGCAATCCTCTACTCCCATCCCCATGGAAACTGCCATCAAACTGCCAAAAATGGGACAGAATGCTTGAAACTAATCACTTTTCAATGGAGGAAGGCCTTTTTTTTCCCTACAGCCGTTTCCATGGGATCAGAAGGCATTGCTGGTTGCCTAATTGTTTAAAATCTTGTCAAGTGCACAGGCAAGTGCTCAGCCTTTTTAAATGTGACTTTTGTTTTGAATCAGGCTTCTAAAGCAGAATTTGTGAGCCTGATTTTTCTCCTATCCCACCAGTTTTCAGCCATCAAAGAACTGAACTCAGTGGAGTTTTACCAGTTGGAAACATGGAAGAAGTTCCATCATTTAATTTTGGAAGAAAGTTTTCAGTGGAATGAATGAAAGAGAGGACATGTATTAGTTTTATTCCACCAGGTATCTCAGCACCACTGCAAAAGAAAGAATCCCTGGGCTGGTTCTGTCAGCCAGCACAGAAAAAGGCTATGTATGAGGGGGTGGAGACTGCAGCCAAAAAGATCCGGTAGACTTCCTTTGAGAATTTTCATTCTTACCTATGCCACCTTTATATTAATTTCCTAGTATTAAAAAAAAAACCCCAAACTTAAAAATGTGGACTATCAGGTTTCCTTGAGAAGAAGTGAGAAATAATACCAACAGGAAACTCTCCTGGCTGCTCTGAATTCAGAAGCATATTTTGCTATGCAGTTCCTTGAATAAATACTGCAAGGCAAATCAATTATTTCTAGGTTTGTAGTTTAGCCCTGTGCAAGGAAATCTCCTTTAGTGTAAACATGAATTTTCATACGAATATGAATCTTCTGAGTCCAGTGTCTGTGTTAATGGCTATGATACTAGCCCTGCAAGGGGAACACAAAAAAACTTTCTCTCTGGATGGCTTGAAACGTTTGCACTGACCAGAAAGTTAGCAATTAGCTCCAGCACAGGACAGGTGCTAACCACACCCTAGAGCCAAAGTCATTTGAAACAGCTGGTTTTGAAAACAGTTTCTTCAGAATAGTTCAGCACATTCTTATCTATCCTGGTGCATTTAATTGTTAGAGCATCAATTCAGTTTAAAAAAAAACTTTAATGATTGTTTGGCAACAAAAATCAAATCAGCTTCTCTACTGACTCTTTTATAACGAGTTTTCTAAAGATTTTGGTCTTCAGCAAGACCCAAATGGCTGTTGCAGAAAAGCACTGTTGAAAGGTTTTCAGATAAAAGCAAAAGAAAACAAGGAAAGCCAGCCATGTTTTCTTCAAATTGACGTCAAATGATCAATTCCATTTTTCTGGAGCTAGATGACCACTGGCTTTATCAGGCTCTTTACTCTCTTGTCTCAGGCCTTTTCTGACCTTTTTTTCCAAAGATTTCATATTTTTATTCAACCTCCTCTCAAATTCAAAATACAGTATCTCACTCTTTAAAAACCACTCCTTTTTGTGCTGAAAAGTGAACAGGAGCTGAAATAATCTTACACTTCTGACTCATACTTTAGCTTTTCTCCGGTTATTGTTTGTCAAGCTTGTAAAATTCCACACATACCACTTCTGATGTAGAAACTGCACAACAAAAAGTGATGCAATCATTTTGCCTGACAGCTTACCTGGAAAGGAAAAGAAGCATAGTATTAAAATCCACTACTCAGTATTAAAGTGAGATAAATACTACAATATTTCCTTTCCAGTTATTCTACACTATGCATATTTCTTTCATTCTAGAAAAGCTGATATAGAGGTAAACTAAAATTTTGGTACAGGACAGTGTCAGAGGTTTTGGTTTTAATATTTCTTGCTATTCATCTGTATCTTCCTAGCAAGAACACTGCTATTGTTTGCAGAAGTCATTTTTCTGAGTCTCATCACTATGGGTCTTGATATTTTTTTTATTAATGAGTAATCACTATGTATCAGAATCTTGCTCATTTTTTCCATCTAGGAGATAATTCTTGTCCTCAGATGCCATTCGTTTGACTTGGAGGCTCCTGCATACATCCAATTCTTTGTTCTTCCTCTTTGTGGGGTTTTGTTTTGTTTTAGTACTTTAAAAAAAAAATTAAAACACTCTGGAAAAATAAATCACATGTACCTAATGATAGACAATGTCCCCACCCCCCCAAGATGGGTTATTTTGGGTCACATTTCATTTTCACATCAAGAAAAAACTGGATGAATAGTGAATGGGAAAGTATCATTATAATTGGAATCCTGCTGGTTTATGCAGGCCTGCACATCTGGAATAGGGTGGGAAAAGAGAAACAGAAGAGTGGGATTCTTCTCACTAGACAAAACCAGAGAGTCTGGAAAGCACATGTCGTCTGGTTTCTTAAGTTACAGCGAAAGTTAGCATTCAGAAAAGAAAATGTTCAGCAACAAGCCCTCCCTTCCCACAGATCTCCGTTCAGAAGTGCCCCTGTTCTCTCTTTGAAGCTATACCTCAGCCACCTCTCTAAGTTACTTTCTATGAATATGTGGGCTATTCTCCTGCTCTGCAGGCCCCAGTGAACACTTAACTGGGGTATCAAAGTGATTCCTCTCCAGCCAGCCTCCTAGTTACAGATTAACAGGAGCTGCCCTCGTACCATACAGCAATTTAGACAGGCAAACACGTTCATTCATGTGACTGATAAAACGTGTTTGCCTTGTGTTAAAGAATCTATAAAAGCCTTTTCTAACGCTGTATTGAAACAGTCATGAAGGTTTCATTAGTGGTAAACAACTTCAGTGCCTTATCTGGGTCACTATGGTGTTACACACATGGGTCTGCGCCCAGGGGCCTTTACAGCTCTTTGGAAGCTTCATCTTGAACCCCAGCTGAGCCCCCAGGCAGGGAAAAAGCAGGGCCATGGCCTCTCCGGAACTGTGAAATTACACCCGGTCTCACAGATGAGAGGGGTGGCACGTCCACCCCAAGAATGCACGTCTGCATTCACTCCACAGAGGTGCCACAGGGCTCCAGAGAGCTCCCAAGCATGCAGCCAAGCCACTTCTACACCAAAGTCCAGGAGAGGGACAATTCATGCTGTTGGCTAAATATATGCTACAGGAAGGAGCCACAAGATTACATTAGTCTGTTTTAAAAGACAGTGACAGTGTGGTGATGTACTGTGAGGAAGTATCACATAACCCAAGCACCATTCTTTTTATTACCATTATTTTGTCATCTCCATCTTATTTAGCTCTCCATGTATACTTCCCAATCCATCATACAGCATAATTACATTCAATGAATGACCTCTCAAGTTACATTACAAAAAGAAACTCATTCTTAGAAGTTTCTCAACTGAGTCGTAAGCAATTAAAACCATCTCTGAGTGCTTCATTTAATTTTCTTCAATGGAAGAAGTCTTAGAAGTAGGTAGAAGTAATTTCCTTTTCAGAAAGGCCATGAATTCATATTACGGCATATGAATAATGCATTGTTCTATTTAAAACATCTGAGGAGCCAGCACGGTCTGCTGAAAGCTGGACCTACTGCAACATAAAGCAGGGGACTAAAGTTCTGCAAATAAGTCAGACACAAGTAATGCAGTGCTGAGGGTTGCCTCATCTGTCAGACACAGGGGGCCTATAGAAGAGGGGACCTTGTCTTGTTCCAAGCAGAAGGTTGGCTGGAGACATGTTGAAAAAAGCAACTTAATAAGACTAGTCTACTTCACGTAGGGCAAGTTATTTGTGTGTCTCAGCCACTTGACCATGAGCAAGATCCAGATATTTCCCTCCAAAAACAGAAAACTGGTGAAAAAAATACTTCCCTCAGTGCTAGTGTCACTGAAGCAGCATATCCATCATAGTCAGCACAGCCAGTTTTTATAACTAACCCTTTCTAACCCATTTTATAACTCACCACTAAACCATTTTATTATTAACTCTTTCAGATCTTAGAGAGAACACATCAGGTGTGTTCTGCAGCTGCAATTCTGACTGCGTAATTCTACCACCCTTAACATCACTTTGCTGGGCTCAGTAACCCCTACTAACAGGTTCACCTTAAATATATGGTCAAGAGATTGGGGCAATTGGTGCAGAAGTGTGTTTGGAACTGCAAATGGGTTTGGGATCTTCTCTTACTTCTGAGAAACAGTGTATTTGTTTAAAAAAAATACAGCTGTAAAAGCCAAAACTTTGTTTCTGAATAATGTTTGCATAATCAGGACTGACACTTAGGTATTCTTCTGCTCTGGCTAATCTCAGTGCTTTCTGCAAAAAATATAAAATGATTCTCCATGATTCCTATTGGCTGTCTGGACAAAAGGTTCCTTGTGCACTGCAGGACCAAAAGCATCACATGCAGTAAATATTTGAGCTGAAGGTGTACTACTGATAGATTTGTATGCACTATCGTTATTTTATGTTATTCGTGTTGTTGGCTTGTATCCCACTTTGTGGCCCAGTAAAGCAAATGACTGCTCAGAAACCTGCTGAGCAGGAAAGAACCTGCTACATAATACACAAATTGCAACAGATGATTGCTACTTCAGACAATAAAAAGCTTGTTAGTTTTCATAGCTGGGAGAATATATGCTTCTTGGACTACATAACACAGTGTAATGACTCACGAGCCATTTTTAAATACTACAATACCATCTTAATTTATTTCAGATCCACTTAGCCAGGTCAATATACAAATAACATGACCACTTTAAAAATATATATTAATAATAAAAGGAAAAAGATTAAATTCTATCGTGCTTAGATTGGGATTGCTCTCATTTAGCCTTAACTAACTAAAAGATGAACAAACTTAGTCAACTATATATTCCTATGAAGGGGTGAACACCTTTGATAGACCTGTTACTTGCCTCAGTTTTAGGAGACAAAACAACTGCTTCAGACAGGTGCAACTTTTAGGCAGTGAAAATATATGACCTTAATTCATTCCTTATTGGTGTTTTTGTTTCTTTGCTAAGTACCTTACTATAGTTGAAGAAAAATACCATTGGGAATGAGAAAAAGAGGCAGAAGATGCATCTTTGTTAAAGAGGAATTTATTTCATTGTGTAGGGAGAAGCAAGTTAAATTTAAGTTACTTCTGCTGCCATTACTTGCCTATATCCTCCTTTACCCAAAGAATAACCCTGTTGAAGTATCACTGGTATTAGCTAAAGGGTTAGGTAAATAAAGCTGGCAGAGGTGACAGCATGATATAACACTGCTCTTTTTTCAAATACCATATGAATGTGATTCCCATCATGTTCTTCTTCCACTTAAGTGCCAAAAACAAGCCAAAGACCTCAAAATCTTATCCTCTATCTCATTACTTGAATAAATACCCAATCCTGTACATGGTGAATAAAAACTGGGCCATGTGCATTAGATCATTTCACAATCAAAACAAAAGCATTCTTGAATCTCCACCATGGATTTAACTCACATAATTCCTAATAGATATCCTGGAACAATATCATGCTATTTATTCTCTCCCTGTAGTTTTGGCAACTTTATTCCTGCAATATAGTATTTCTAAGAATAATTTTTAACATTTTCTTATACAACAAATTGTTTAATTTTTAATATTAATCCTTACAATGAGATAATGGGAACTTCCAGATGCCAGACCAATCTATGTCTGGAAAATAATGTGCCTCATGTGGCCCATAACTAACCCATACTCTGTAAGATGTGCCCCAATGACTTAGCAGAACCTTATTTGAATAAGAACAAAAGACATTACATTTAATTTAAGGAGACAAATTAGTAGTATTGAAATGGAACCAAAGATTGGACCCATCAATATTGCTCTATATTGATATTTCACTTAGCAATCAGGGGATTTTTAAATTCTGTTTGGGGATGTTTTCTGGAGAGAAATGAAGAAGAGAAAAAAAGCAGAGAAGTGGTAGGAGGTTTTTAGTTATACTATGAGTTTTGGAATGAAGAACTTTGAGCTAAGATGTCATCTGTTTTTTAAATCATAAGCAAAATTAACTAAATAGTTATAACAGGGTATAATTCTTTAATCAATACTATAGGAGTTTCTATGAGATGTATGATTCTACTAAAATAAAATGTATTGGCTTCATCAAGAAATTACATGATAAAGTTCTCTAGTGTAAGGTGCCAGGGGATCAGAGAATACTTCAGGTTAGAAGGAAGCTCAGGATGTCTCTAGATCAACCTTCTGCTCAAGAAAGGCTCAGCCATGTGGTCAGACCAGAACACCCAGGGCTGGGACCAAATGGGTTTTAAAAACCTCCAGGGACAGACACAGCCCCTCTGGACACTGGCTTCACTGCCGGACTGCCCTCATGGAAAACAGGCTCCTTCCTGTGCACAGTTTGCTTCTCTCTTGGTTCAGTCAATACCTGCTGCATCTCACGTTCCCACCACGCCCTGCTGTCCATAGTGGCAGCACTTTCTCAGGCACTGTGGGGCTGCTGTTGGTCTGCCCTTGAAGCTGCCTCCACCCAAGGCTGAATATTTATTTATCTGCAGCAAGTCCACGATATGTAACACAAATCATCATAAATCCTCCTGCACTCAGGCAAACTTCAGCTGACATCACCCCCAGGAGCATCAATCAAAGAAAATGCTGACATGTGACATGGAAGCTCCAATCTATCTGCTTCCATCAGATGGACTGCATGAACCAAAAATTTACTCCAGTTCCTGATTTCACTTTCTTTCATTGCCGTCTCCAGCAGCACTTCAGGCATGCCACTAGAACCAATGAACTTTTTGTGCTGTATTAAAACATGCTGCAACTCTGAGGCATTATTGTGACTACAAGAGTAGTGAGTTGATTGTACAGCACAAACTGTTGACTGCATTACAGCTTCCCACTGCCAAGAAAATGCACCTGATAAGGGAAAAGGTAACACACAAAGTCTGCTACAGATCAGGCAGGTACATTACCCATGCAAAAATTATCTTTTACTGTGAATGTAGTCTGATGTGCAATTTCATACCTTTCTACCCACTTCTAGAGAGGCTTCAAAGGTTTAAAAACTCAATGATTTTTGGGAGGATATGAAGAACATAATGCCGAGTTTTCTAATGAGTACGTTCTTTTTCTAGCCCATTGTACAATATAATATAATGGAAATGGTCTCTGTGTGTGCTTTTTGGCTTACTCCACCATGACACCAGCCAGCCGCCCTTAGGTAATCATCTCCCTGCTAAACCAGACACAGATGGCTTTTACATGGAGGCAGATGAGGAACTTTCTTGCATCCCATTCCACCACCTGGCTCAGAAATGTGATAACAAGCAGCCAGGGATACAGTCACATCTGATATTGCCACAGCCACTTTTTCTACCATGAATATTTATGATTGAAGTGTAACCAAAACATGGCTACACTTATGCATATGAGAAGTAGAAAGCAACGTCAAAGTAAAAGTAGTTCACAGCCTGCCTTTAAGACATTGGTCTGAAATTTCAGTTTAACAACACATTTCAAATTTTTTTACCATACACCTATATGAACCCTTCAGCCCCTCTTACCTGCAAGAAACAATTTAAAAATGCCCCTTTTGATGCTCACTATTTGTTTGCTGTTGTTGTTTTATACTGTCAACCCTTTGGGAAAAATACATCCATTTCTCCTTAAAATGCTACACAATATGGAAGTGTAAATCTAGTTAAAGTAGATGTTCATTTGGAAGGGCCTTAGGTCCTAAACTTGAGCAGGACAAGTGCATAGCACTCAGCAGAAACCAACTGCCTGAGATTCCATCAAGGTGTTTGGGCAGGGGTTTAGTTCTACTCCAAGCACCAGAGCTCAGAGCACTCTCCCCAGCACCCAGCTTTGCACCCGTGAGCTGCAGACAGTTTGATTGGTCCTCTAAGCAATAATGCTGCATGGGGTCAAAGCACAACTTACACCTGAAGCAAGATGGAAACCTGAAGATGCATGTGGAAACACAGGATACAAACAGTGTGGCAATGGCATAAATTATCTAGTAAGATTAACTCTGCATTTATAGCCTGCCAGCATTCCGCTGGTCACCTAACAAGGAAGGACAATTTAGCAATGCTGTTGGCATTCAGAAAGCCATTTTTAGTTCTGGACACATTTTTTATTGGAGCTAAGAAATAAAGTTACTCTGCAGCAATGCTTTAAGAGAACATAAGGAACAAATAGGGTGGCAGGAGTGAGAGGTTTTGGTGAAATACAACATTTAACACTCCTTTGATAGTTTGAGCACTCATAAGGAAAACAGAACTTAGCCAAGAAAGCAATTAAAGCTTCAAGCCAAATCCTCTGTGGGCATAAATCAGTTGCACTATTTTATACAAGGTGAAGAGCTAGTTCTGAAATGAATTCATCCTTCTGCTGTGTTATCAAAGAGCTTCTATTCACCCCTCCTGCTCAGCAGTGCTTGAAAGGAAGCATCCCATGAAGTATATGCCAGAATCCACACGATATATCTCACTGCATTTCCTCATGCTATCCCCTCTGCTGATGACCTCTGGACCCGTTCTTTCAAATCCTCCGTGTTCTGATACCCCCACTGCACAAACATGGTTACCTATTTCCTACAGAAATAAACTTTGTTCAGTAACCATGGACATAGCTTATCCAGCCAGGAAAACACAAAAAACAACTGTCCATTGTGAAAAAAATGAAAACGCTCCTGTTCCCATTCAGTGACCCTATCCTCACTGACACCAGAGCGGCAATTTTTCTTATCTGAGGAAACATGACCACATGGGAGAAGATTACACGTTGGAATATTGCAGTCACATTGAGCAATACCTTTCTTTTTCCTCTTCTGTAATCACAGTACTGAAGGATAGATCTGACAGGATTTTATTGACACAGACTTTTTATAGATCCAGTTAAAAGGTCCCCAGACACTCATTCAGCTTCCTGTACGTATAGTACAAAAGCGCTGCAGAATCATTTCTAATGAAAATACATTTTACTGTGTATAAGCAGGGGAGGAGAGAGGGGAATTCCAAAAGACCTTAACAGACACCACTTCAGTGCGGCATATTACCTGTGTTAGTTTGCCATAACCAAACAGGAATACTTTCTCTTATCATTAAGGGAATTGTAAGACATGGCCTCAGTCCTTAGCCCGCATCTATCTGATTGAACTTTGGCATATGTCTCCTTCACCTCATTTCCCTATCTCAGCAATAGAGACTGGTTCCTTCACTTCATCTATCTTGTCAAATTAGACATGTACATGAACCCTTTCACCCTACATAATGTGGTTGGAATAATGTAAGAGAGCCCTAAAAGCCTTATATCCAGCCACAAAGAGATCCCTGCAGTGAAACACAGGAGCCATTAAGCTACTTACAGAAGTAACGCACTGCATCACACAACAGTCTGATCTCAGCTGAGCTTCCAGAAATACATAGATTAATTATAACTTTAATTTTATATACTTTGAGATCCTCAGCTGAAGAATTCACCCAACTATCACAGTAATAGCATCAACATCAGTTAAAACTGGAAAATAACTGCTTCCTTAGCCTCTTGGTTTCATAGATTTATCCACTTTTGAAGCTGATTTTTTCTATGCTTTAAGGTAAAAACAAAACACAACACCAGTGCATCTTGCTCAAATGGGAGCAAATTCCCCACAGCTTTTGTGCTATGGAACAGTGGGAAACAAATATACACACACACTTTTCCCATTGTAATGAAGCTTAACCATACTTGTTTTTGAATAGGGCAACAGCAAAAACAGCTGAAGTTTGAAATGTGACACTCAGCACACACATTGTCCTTAATAAGAAGTACATGGTGTGCTGTGTTTGAGGAAGACACGGGTTTTGCTTTTTTTCCTCAGAACTAATTGACTGAAAAAAAATCCCTTCCAATTTTAACAGAGCCTAATAAAGCTACGCCTTTCTGACATCACAACAGTTACCTTTGCCCAGATTGACAAGCTTATGGCTGGTGAAAAGATTTGTGTGAGGGAAATGTTCATACAGAGATAACGTCATACTGTCTGATTCATAAAGTGATAGAAACCTGAGTAAAATGACCTAAAAGTGGTCACTGATCCGTAACAGACCAAAGATCAGCTCTGGCAGCTCAGACTTAACTCAGTCTAAATCACAGATGAAGTCAAAACACCCGTTTCTTCTGGAAGAACTTGTGATCGTCTGTGAACTTCACTATGCCCTGAATTACCTTTGCACCAAGCTGGAGGCCTTCCTTCCCCTTCTCCAGTCATGAAAGATATGGAAATTATGTTTCTGGATGTCCCACTTTCTTTGTAAGGAAGCTTTCCTACCCATGCATGGGGAGAAAGAAATGCTGTTTTTCACTGGATACTGCTGCTACCATCCTCACCCACCTTCAGAGTGCCATTCTCCTTCAAGACAGATAGCAACTACTTCCACAGTACTCCTCTGGTTTAAACCTATTTATGGCCATATTTATTCCTTCATCTCTGTGGCCACTATAAGGTCACATCTGTAGTGTACTAACTCTGATCTGTCTCAGTGTGAGAGTGGTCCCTGAGGAACCTCCTTATCCTTTGGATCAAGGATTTGAAAGGGAAAAGGATGGCTATAGCAACCATTTATATACAGTATATGCCATGGGGACCATCAGGATCCTGAGCCATTATCGGATCAAACGACAGGCACTGAAGATTACATGCAAGACAGCAAGTCAGAACAATGTCACGACTTGAAGGATTTGGAGCTTGGTCACGTGTAATCCAGGAACATGGTCATATAAATCTCGCAATTTATGGACACCTGAAGGAATCAGGCTGGCATGGATGACCACTGGTCCAGATATCTAGGACCTATTATCTCAACATCAAGTGCAACTCAAATACAAAAGCAGTTGAGCACTGATCATAATCTAGATGTGTCAGAGTAATCTGTGCAGGCAGAAACAAGAAAGGGGACATATTCACAGGACTGTGACTGTGTGTGTAACTTATTTAATGTTGTCTTTTAGTCGTGGAAGCTACTCATTTATGGAGTGCTCCATCAACAGTTGTAACTTCCCTCCCCCCACCCTGCAACCAGTCTAACAACACTTTGCAAACTCCCTGTTTCACCTGCTCCATGCAGCACCACAGTGAAACCTCAGCAGTGCATGGTCTTTCACTCACGGGTCTTAGCTGGTTAAGTTTTCAGTTTAGCAGATTTAAAACATTGCTAATGCTCATCATTTAGCACTGCAGCAAGCCAAACCCAGGTTCTAACCAGAAAAACAGACACCTCATGCGTGCTGCTCTAGCTTTCCAGCTCAAATAATTTGTCTTGTCTCTGCCAACACAGGACACATGAGTAAGACATTGGCACTGAAGTGAAAACTGCAAGATCAGTTATCAGGGTTTGCAAGCTTTTCTTAGCAACAAAAAAGGCAGCCATCATTTTCTGTCTGTGCAGGATTTCAGCAGAAACAAGCCTCTTTAATTTCATGACAAAGAGTGAGCTTTTCAGTCTTACACGAGAGGTCACGTACAGCATTCTAGCTGTGCTGCCTGGATATAATCAAATATAGAAGTGCCCACTGCCTCATGTCTTTCATTTTCCCATCTTCTAGTCACTGAAAACTTCACCGAATTACATCTATACTTTCTGCTACCTTTTGATTACCTTTGAAACTGATTCTAAAAGGTCATGTCCAACACCATTATTCGGTCTATACCAAAATCCTAGCATCTCCTTGCAACCCTCAGTCTAAAGTGTCTGACATTGCTTGTGAGTCTGGGATAACAGTCTAAATCCTGATCCTTATGCTGAATCTTTCCAAGTTAAGAGAAATATATTTTCCTCACCTGTAGGTCTTCCTAGCCTTAAAGATACTTGTGAGAACAGAAAAGGATCAGAACTTGAACCTGAGATGTGCTAGGACACATTAACTGTATTCTTCATATCTGCTGAAACATGTCATTGTAAGGTATCCACTGTGGCACAGCCTTTAGTCAGAATAAAGGTTTAAAGGCAAGAAGTGATGCCAGGGATGCTGGCAGGAAGTGTCACAAAGCTATGCCAGAGCAGACAAAGCTGTTTAGTGAGATCACAGAGGTGATCTTCAACATCAACCATTCTCAGTCTTCAGCCAACACCAGTTTGGTGGCAACCAACATGACGAAAATCCCAGCGATGAACAACTGGAGCAATTACCAACAAAATGCACAGTCCACCATGACACATGTGTCATTTGCATCTTTCAGCATTCTCAGTAATTCTTCCAGCCTTGGAACACAGAAGCAAAGATAAATTTTCTTTATACCTTTCCTATTCTTCTTCACTTGACATGATTAAAAATTCAGAGTATAATAGATCCAGATCTGTGTTGTTATCCACCACTGCAGGGAGATGAATTTTCTGGAGAAACACATACGTGTTACAGAAATGGTAAGAACTATCCTATAATTCTCAGGTCTACTCCTGCTGATGATGGTTAGGACCACTGTAACAGACTGAAAGTAGGGAATTCGCAAGTCTGATGTGCTGCACAATCTGCAGAAGACTTTAGTCTGTTCACTTCATGGTTTACCTCTTGTGCTGACCTTGGACACAAAAAATGGGGCTGCAGAGGCAATCATTCACACTAATAAACCCCAAACTCACAAAGCAAAAGAACACTTCTTCCACCAGGCACTGCTGAAGCACAGATTCAGACGTGTCTTGGTACCAAGCTCCTGCTGCAGTACCAGGCCTCTTCGGCTTGGGAGCTAGACCCATGGAATCACCGGGCTTTTGCAAATCAATATGGCATAGCGTCTTTTGTTTTAAATATACACACTCTCTCATTGCTGAAAGAGAATACTGATAAGATTATATTGGTAATTCTGAATTACAAGTTCTTAGAAAGAGGAACACTATTTAAACTCTGGTGCTTCTTCTTGAGCTTAGTAGGGTATGAGGTTGCTCACCACTTTGCAGATTACTCCTTATTGTACAGAAACAGAAGCGTGCTCACTAAATGGTTGTAAAACTTCATTGTGCCTTACCGAGTTTTGGAATAGTTTTCACAGAGGGGGATTGAGGGGAAGACTGTTAGGTTTTGGCTGGAAAATCATATTTCAGAACAATGCTAATCAAACTACTAATGACTATCCTGTGAACAAGCATGGCCAGCATTGTTCTTTGCAAAATATGTACCAGCATTGTTCAGAGACACTAAACGAGGATTCTTTTGGCTTCAATTCACAGTCAACATGTCATCATAATATCATTCTGAGGAAGAAGGCCTAATGCTCTGGATATTTACCTGAACATTATTGGTACCTCCTCACTGGAAACTAAGACATCAGCAATGCCACTTTTTGCCAACCTTTCTTCCTTTAAAGCAAATATAGTGGACTGCAAGAACAACTGTTCAGTTCCAGCTAAATGAGCAACAGGTCAGCTCTAAGTATAATAACTTATAATAATATAAGCTGTAAACATAATAATATAATAAGACATTTCTAAACATCCAAAAGATTGTGTTTCATGAATAAGCTGTCTTAAACGCTATTTAAACAAACTTATCCACTACTAATACCAATGTTGACATTGC
Source organism: Platysteira castanea (assembly GCA_013397175.1). NCBI lineage: Eukaryota > Metazoa > Chordata > Aves > Passeriformes > Platysteira > Platysteira castanea. The sequence continues at coordinate 106,748 of VYXC01006691.1, read as the reverse complement.
CCTGGATTTATAATGCATTTTCAAAGGTCATTAATATTGTCATCATCAAATATTCAGCATTTCTTCTCTGAAAGGAGAGTATTTTTGTTTTCTTATATGTGATCTAATAGTATCGAAGAAAAACATTTCAAATTTTTTTCTGCAAATACTTTTGTCTCAGTTCTAATTCAAGACAAAAATAAGCTACATATACTCTGAAACCTCAAACATCTCACCAGGCAGGAGCTCAGTTTTCTAAGCAATCTATTTCTTCGGTAAAGACAAGCCATTTTGAATCTTTCTAGGAAGCTTTCTAAATGCAAGCTATCTTGTGCTACCAGGACACTTGGTGTTATGGAAAAAGAATGACAAATACAAAACACTCAGGCAACATTCCCTGTGTGCCTTTTTTCTTCCCTTCAAAATAAGACAAATGCTTCTGCTCTCCACCATACTGACATCAAAGCTCCCTTCAGCCACCATTTACCATAGCTGAGCACTGAAGCAGTTGCTGGGTTTCCTTCATTTGCTCCACATACAAAGGAAGGAAACATTATTTCTCCTACAGAGAGCCCATCCTAATGTCACCAGTGAACACCATCTAAGACACCTGGAAGGATCCCAGGAATGCTGGAGACAAAAGTGCAGAAGGCCTGGAGCAGGTTGTTGTTGCAGCAAGTCTAAGTACAGATGGTGGCATCAGTCTCCTGTTGCCTCATATCAGACTGATCCTGAACACAGACCTCTTTATGAAGAAAATAGGATTTATTTTCACAGCAGCTCTCACTCCTTAATCTAATCTCTCCTGTTTAAAACAGGTGTTTCCATCTGGAGTCCTCCGACAGGTCACAAGGTAGCAAGGTGAACATTTTCATTTTAAGATGGAAATTTTTCAAACCAAATCACGGATAGGAGCTATCACTGAGTCAGATCATCTCAGACCAATAACCTGGCATAACTGTTCTCAGTACCATGGGTGGTGGCACTCACATCTACCTCTATTCAGATCTCTACCTTGTTTACAACAATCTTAGTACTGTTTGAGAGAGGTGGCAATAACATCTACAGAACAAGACTGGATGGATTTATTTAAAAATTATTCTAAAATGTATTAAAGATGAGATGCACACAAAAATTATTACATCTCAATAGGACATCCTAAAAAGACTCCAATAATTGATGAAAAAAAATAGTGTTCAAAGGAAAATAGGTTTAAATTTTGAAAACATTTTCCCAAGTATTTTCAGGTTGTTTTAAAAAAAAAAAAAAAAAAATCTCATCTAAACTTTGAATAGTTTAAACCAAAAACATCGTGGACAACCAAGACTCATGGACATCACCAGTTGAAGACTGGATTCATTTTCTGGTGTTGTCCTTGGAACTAGGATGAAGTAAAAAATTAAACGCTCAACTGCTTTGCTTAGGAAGAGAAAGGTCTGTGGGACTAGAAGTCTAATGCATTAAATGATCAATAAAGAGTTGTAACTGGGATGCCCACTTGACCACAGACCTTCGGCTCACTCAATGTCTACTGGAAAAGGTATTACAGGACTTGCAGACCCTTGCAAAAATTCTACTTTGGAAGGCAAATACCTCAGCCCGGCACAAGTTTAGAAAAATAACTAGGCCAGTACAAAAGGATGTTTACTGTATTATATTTCCCTTTTAAATGTTAGCTTTGTTTCTTTTATTAAAATAACAGTATGTATGTGCTTTATCTAGGTTAAATTATCATTTCATCAACAAACAAGTGCTGTACAGCCCATCCGCCCAACTTTGGAAATAGCCCAAATAAAAAGAAAATAACAGCAGTAAAGAAAGATCTCAGCTTTATTATCTGATTTTTCTGAAGTACATCTTTTGTGTGACTCACGTGCTTTGTCCATGACACCCATTTAACAGCTGGGGTGGCTACAAGAACCACTGAATCTGTCTCACGCTTGCCTTTATCTACTTGGCTGTCTCACAGACAACCCAGGGGCTGACACACCAAGTGTATCATGAGGGTCTAATAAGCATATTTATATCTGAAGCTGCTATTCTGGCTTTCAGCACAGCAGGTAAGTCAGGTTTTGATAGTTCATAGCACAGCAATGTACCTGTTATGTGAAGCTGTTGTTCACAAAGAGGTGCTCAGCCTTTGATACCACTGAGCTTTCTTTCTTGAGAAAGGTGACACAAGGCCAGAGAACAGGAGAGTACAGGGCCACTTCTGCTAGAGCAAAAAGATAATGCAAAATCTGGAGTTCTAATCTCACATGCACAAGTTGATGTCTAAGGAGTATTACGTACATTCTAATGTTTGCTGCACCAACTGGAACTTTCTTTATTCTGAAGGTTCTTGCTTAGTGACACAAATATAGCCCTACATGGTATTAACTGGGGAGAATGACACTTATGTCAGAGGATCTCCACTACACAAGTTGAGCTGTGGTGTGAGAGAGACATTGACCACAGGGTCAAATCCTGTGTTCAAATCAGTCCACCACAGGAAACCTTGTGCATAAAAGCCAAGGGAATAGCACGTTAAAAATACATTCTGAGAAGAAAAAAATGTCATGTTTTATATTGCAGCTACCAAAGCCGTCTTCTCCTTTGCCATGTGCAAGTCATTGTTAGAAGAGCCTCTTTGTTGAGGCCAAAAAGGCTGGCGTAAGGAAAGGGAGGTGCCTGGTTCCTCAACATGAGATCCCATTAATATTACTGATAGACTATTCTTTCAAGAGATCCATCTGTTTCTTATTTGGCATATTCAGAATAGTAGCTTGTTACATTTTTACAAGAATCTGTGTGATCCAAGAAAAGCAAAACCTCATGTAAGAAAGAATGAAATAAAAAGAGAATACTTATTAAACAACCCCATCAATGCTGCACAATTTAAACATCCATCTCCAAAATGGTTTCAGTCTGTTCCATTCACAGCTGTCAAATTTCTTTGCTACAGGAGGAATGGGACAGAAGGCTACTTATTTCCCTTTAGTTTTGCAAAATATGCATAGGAGTAACATCTCCTAAGTACGTAATAAATCTTGTCTTCTTGTGAGTCAGTATGAAATGCTGCCCTTCGTAGCTGCATTACAAACAGCAGGTTTCTTCACCAAACTCCTAAGCTGCCCCGCAGGAATTTAAGCTGAAGGCAGGATCTGAGGTAGGATGAAGTCATGTTAGGACCAGTCTGTGACAGTCGGTATCATTGTTTGGATAACAACAGAGCTGAGTGGGGATGTCTAGAAGGTGTGCTGCCAAAGGTGGGGGGAAAAAGCGTCCCAGCATAAAGACTAGGTCAAGTGTCAAGTACGTGATTTCCTAATAACAGAAACAGCTTGTATTTAGCTTGTACTGCATATATATATATAAGATTGTTCAAATACCTGAAAGAGTCAAGATCATAATTTCTAAGTGAATGTAGCCAATATATTTGGTATCAAATGCTTCTGCTAATAAAGAATTAAGCCTAACTATTCATAGTATTTATCAGCACTGCCACTTCTTCTGGCTGGTACTTGAATCAACATTTCAGAATGTTATATGCCTTCTAGAATGATAAAGTCATTTAATTGTATTCTAAAATACAACTAAATGGTCTTAAAGGTCCCCTCCAACCCAAGCCATCCTATGATTATAGGGTCCTACTCCAATTTGTGGAATGCATGTTATCTGTTGACAACCATCACACATAAGTATTTATACAATAGTTAATATACTACTTGAGCAAGGCAATGACAGGATGAGGTTGCAACAACCAAACCTAATTCTGAACCAACAATGAGAATTTACAGTTGAGGTTTTGAACAGTGAGACCTATATATGATCAGAATAAAAGTTTGGTACTAAGACTAGGCTTATGACAGGTTATTTGATGTTCAAATATTATTTGAGACAATATTATTTTCAACAAGGTTTCTATGACTTCTATCATTTATTTCATGTAGCTGTAGATTCAGGACACACCAGGATTCAGCTGTAATCAGACCAAGCAGATAATGCAGTTAAATGCCATTACCATTAACCTCCAAATAATTGCCTTTTTTAAATTGCCATACAACTGTGCACAAGAAGCATTCCTTTTTTTGTAGAGGAGTACTTATTCCATAAACATGAAGAGAGAGAGTAAAGCTGGTGTCAGATAATAGCTGCTGAAATTTTCCTAAGTCTGCAGATACAAAATCACACATCAGCAAAATCAAATGATTGTCAGGATTCAGAATCAAGAATTGCCATTGAACCAATTTCAGCAGCAGAACCACAAGCTGATGTGCTTCCTTTTCAGTTTCAATATGAAAGTGCAGTTAGTCACTTTCATGGTGCACGAGGAGCAGGAAAACAAAATCTCCTGTGCTTTCAAACGCAAGCTGCCTGGCAGAAAGAGGAGCACAGCCCTGCCTCCAGTGAAAACTCCAAGTGCAAAGGGCAGCAAGCACCACACGCCCCTGTTGGTCCCTACTCCATTGCCAAAATCTCTCCATTGATCTTCTACAATGCACTGCTGCTCAGTCAGCCCAAAAATAACACTGGTGTTATGCTTCAAATTTGGGATTTGAAACAATGCAAAATGAACTGGTTAGCAAAAGAGTACTACTGATTAGCACAGACAGCAAGGGATGAAACGCAGAATGCTGTGTGACAGTGAGGGCTGGTATAGGAGCATTTAATCTTGGCAATATATTAGGCTAATGGGATATTCCACTAGCTGCTCTTTGTGTATTTCCAGTTTGCAGTATGGGTGGAAGGAGGTCTTGCCACAGAAAATAGAAAAGACCTCTGGTTTCCAAGGCTGGAAGGATCATGGAATAATCTTTCAAAACCTTTGGAAAAAGAGGCATCATGAGGCGTCATTCCTCTCTGGGACTACAGAGAAGTGCTGATGGTTTGCAGAGACCACTGTTAATTCCTTCAGCTCAGAAGAGCGCTCCTCATAATAAATATATCCTCTTCAGGATATACGGGCACACTTCAGTGGAGACAATGTATTTCCTTTCAGCTGTCTAGCAGTGAAGACATCCTGATCCTAGAGGCAATGTTAATCAGACTCCAAAAGGACCTTGGCTTACTTATTATAATTTCAAAACTTTGCTTGAAAGAGAAGAAATGAAAAGAGAAAGTAAAAAGAAACCTGAGATTGCAAGTAATATCTACAAGTGTACCTTTACACCATTGGACCTTCAGAATCACTTGTGCTGGAACTTCCTGTGACTGAGTAATGCACCAGAAACCCCAGAGACAACAGGAATTTCCACAAAATGCCTTCACCATTTTTGATGGAAAACCTGTGATATAGCTTATTAGCTAAATTTCATATGTGCATTAGTAGTTCTTCATTCTTTCTCATCTAAGACTGAAACAACAGAGTAGAGATATTTTCAAGTCTGAAACTTGATAAACCTGTATTTAAATGGGTACTTTCCAATACTTGCTTTCACTGGAAGTGTGATTATCCCTGAGAACACAAGACAGCACATCCTACTGGAGGAGTCACAGAATAAGCTGGGTTAGAAGGGACCCACAAGGATCTTCAAATCCAGCTCCTAGCCCTGCACAGGACCACCCCCAAGAGTCTCAGCATGGGCCTGAGAGTATTGTCCAAATGCTTCTTGAATTCTGTCAGGCTTGGTGCTGTGATCATTCCCTGGGGAGCCTGTTAAAGAAATTAATTTCCAGCACACCTGTAACTTGTATGTACTTGTTTACAAATTGTGAACCAAAAATTGTCATGAAACACCATATATGTGGAACTTAGGAACACAAACCACAGAACTATTCCAGTCTCAAGTAGTTTCAGAGAAAGAAGAATCACAATTAAGATCATCAGACTACTCTCACTGTTGCCTTATTGCACCAGTGAATAAAGACTGTTGCCCAAAATCTATGTCTCATTCTAATGCATCAGTAAAGTAACTAAGGCAATCATACACTTCTGGAAAGTATTGGGAGCCTGGGTTTAGAGTTGGGAATGAACACAGGGTTTTCATAAGAAGAGACACGGTCACAACTGACAATTCATCAAAACTGAAATTATTCCCAGAAGAACTTCCTGTCCTCAAAAAAAAAAAAAAAAAAAAAAAAAAAAAAAAAGAGGAAAACCTCAGGTTTTGAAATTCTAGAAATATGCCATTTCAACATTTTTAAAACAAAAAGTCGTGGGTTTGCAGTTAAAAGCATCTTCTCCTGTTTAAACTTAATTTAGTTTATATTAAAAGGTTAAAAAAAGAAAAAAAGGGGTCACCATTAAAATGAAATACGTTTGTTTGTTTCTTAAGTCACTCATATATTTGCTGAGTCCCATGCCATGCCTAAAATTTCAAAATCAACAGAATCCTTATGGGACAAGAAAACTGAGTTCTGTATATCCCCACAGAAAAGGGAACATTAGCAGTTCAAGCTCTTCCCAGTTTCCTTGCAGTGCAGTTCAAAAATTACTTTTGAGAACCCCCTTGATGAATTGAAACATAATCTACTTCTCTCTTTTAAATGTTTAGAGACTTCTTTTATATTATTTATATTATTACGCTTTTTAGAAGAAAGCTACACAGCTAGTCCTTAGGGGACTAAAATGGAGGAGTTCCTTCAAACAAAACAACCCCAAATTGTTCTTTTCGTTTAATGAAATTAAAGCATTAAATATACATATTTAATACGGTAAATAGATTAGTAACTGTTGATGCTGGAACAATTATGCCAGACTAGACCATGGGGGTTTTTAAAAGGACAATATATTTGAAAAACTTAAGATCAATTAGAGGTCACTCCTTTCTTCAGCATCCATCTTTTCCAATCATCTTTTCAGAAAAGCACAAAACACGGTAATAAGAGAAAGTTGAACTCATTTGAATCAGGGCAGATTACAAATTTTTGAAACTTAAGACCAGAAAAGACTGCTTGATAAAAAATCTGAGTGCTTCTATATGACAAACTATCAAATTTCCTCTGGGCTCTCTCATGTGGTGCTGCCATCACTGTATCTGACTGACACAGTGTGTTTGGCTAAAGCAAGCCTTGATGACAGCCCCCCACCTGAGGGACAGCTGAGATATTTATTTAGGCACAGCATACATATATAGAAGAAGATGGCCACTAAGGGAGTTTAGACACGGACACAAAGGTAACCAGCCACTGACCTGAAAACCTCCCTCTGGAATTATCCTTATCCATTTTGGACACGAATTCAGCAACTTTCCCTGAAATAGTTGAAAAGCTATACCATGATGTTTTTTCAGATCTTCTAGGATTATCTAGGACATCCCAACTATGCAGTCCTAGCTGTGCTGCCAAACCCACTCAGCACAGAAGAACTATTTCTTCTCATGTCCAGCTGTTCAGTCAGGCATATCTTTACTAAATTTTCAACTGTCCCATTGCGCTTAAGTTTCTGCAGTGCCTGATGCTCCAAAAGTCTTGAAATCTGGAGGGGGTAAAACAGCTGTTTTCAACTGGAGGACTGCTATAGGAAAAAAATCTTCTTTTAAACAGTGTGCTAGGCTATCCCACAATGAGAGGAAAATGAAAGTTTAGCTTAGAAATCATCTACAATAATGAGAAATACCTTCAGATTTCCTTCATGGGATGTGTTTTATTTCACTAAGTCTAGGTTATTGATTTTATTGACTGCAGTAGATCAGGTAGGGAATCAGCAGCCTGTGTGCTTATTTGTTTATACACTCTTTCAAGAACTGAAGCACATTCTGCTTTTTGGGGAAGAGGAAGAGTCTCTTTAGTCCCCAAAACCAAATTTCCGATATTGTAAAATTTTGCTAGTAATATGAGTTGTTGCCACAGAAACATGTAGAAACATTACAGTCTGTAATTTTTTTAATACTGTGGCATGATCAACCCCAAATCAGGAGATGGATTCGGATTAGTGCTCTGGTTATCACTACTTCTAAGGAGTTCTTTGTAAGGTATTTGTGAAATTATAGACTATGGCTCCTAAAGCTAGGAAGGACCACATAGGACATTTCCTGTACTTCTCTGTAGTACGACAATATAATTTCACCCAGCTGTGTATCCATTGTTTGCTAAGGCATACCATCCCCTCTCGGTTTGCAGATTTCAAGAAATGGTAAGCTCACTGTTCCTCTTCATAATTTGTTTCAGTGGCTGATAGCTTCATTGTTAGCAACTGAGGAGTAACACTAACCTAGGTGGCAACCAAAAAATACTGGGAATAGCACTACCTGTTTGAACAATGATATTCAAGATAATTAACGTCCTTTTTGCCAGGTAAAAGCAACAAGGATTTAAGATTTTTTTTTTTAAGCAAACTTTTTGCATTTGTTTCTCATTCATTCATGTTTCTAGAAGCTTATAAAATTTGGAGGCAAATCCATGTTCTGGTTTCCATCTCCATAGGCCACAATGTTTTCAAACAATGACTGGTACTTTCTTCTGTAGCTTTCTGTGATTTCCATGCAGCTTTTTTTCAGGATAGAATGGAAGCCTCCTTCTCGCAATGAAATTATTCCCATACGGATTCATAGCTGAAAGTTCATGAGAACTGCACATGCACAAAAAAGGAATAAGAAATGTGAATACTCTTTGGGATGTCACAGAACGCATTTCCAGATAAAATAATAGTCTGCATTTTTGCCGATCTTTCCATCTTCAAAGTATTGGACGTGTATTCATCATCAGATATTAAATATCATGTGTTATTTTACTAAGGTTCAGCTTGACCATCACTGTCAGATTTAGATACTGCAGTTCCAGGGCTGATAAAAAATCTTGTGTATGACTGACAGACTCTGTAGTGCACCCAACTTTGACAAGCACATTGCCAGCAGCATTCTTGGAAATCTCACTCCCTGGAAGAAGGGTAGGATATGGAAAGAGTGTGTGGCACAAGGGCTGACTTCTACCATATATTAAGACCAGGTGGTCTTGATGGGTGGGCTACAAACCCCTTATCTGCCCTCCCTCTGCAAATCTGTACTTACTTTGAAGCTTTACCCTTACAAGTTCTGAGCCCTTTATTAGAAGATGAGGCTCAGCAGCACGGAGGATTAGCCTTTATTGTCTCACTCATGGCCAGGCCTGTCTGAAGGTCCTTTTCTTCTGTAAGAAGAGGTTATTGACAGCAGAAGTCCTGTGGAGGAAAACTCCCACGGTACATCTGCACATGGAAATGGATCATGGTGCAGTGACTCCTGAGCAAACCTGACAGCTGAGATAGTCCTGGAGCCCTGTGCAGAGAAGCTGCTAAGGTCCCAGAGGAGACTCTGCTATGTTTATATGGCCCTGCACCCAAGTAGTCAGCCCTAGCTCTAGTACATAACCACCTTGATACGGATCTACCAGCTCAATGCCCATCTCACCGTGACTACAGCAACCCACAGCCAGGAACTGCCCACTGCAGGGGATTGTTACAGCAATCAGCACTTCACAAATGAATGCACAATAAAGACATAAAGAAAGCAAGAATTTACTTTAAAGTTTCATGTTTAGCATCCGTTACACTGGCTGAGAGGCAAGCCTAAGTTTGATTGATTTGATCAAACTAAGCAATTCAAGCATCTTCTCCCTAATTTTAGGCCAAAGAAAATTGTAGCAATGCAGAAGCAGATGATAAATCAAAAGCAGAAAAATAGAAATTAAAGCTCAGTTCTGGCCTTTCATCTTTATTACCCTTCTTTATGTGCATATGGTAGGTGTTCAATTCTTTCCAAGTCTGTATGATATTCCCTTGTGTTTCAGGAGCTCTAGAGCTGTAGTTGTCTATAAAAAGGCAACCTAACACTTTCCTGTGACTGAGAGTTGAATGTGTTATTTGTTACCAGCTGGTTCATGGATAGTTTGAGTCCAAGTCTTGGCTTTAAGTGATCAAACTGACTTTAAACCACTTGCTCATGGGGTGCATTCATGTATAGAGAAAATTCTGTTGCAATATTTTATTTCTGAATTATGCCATATGACTTTTTTTTTTTGCCTAAACCAATATTAAAACCAGAATCTATAATACACCAAATGCAGACTGCATTTTTTGGAAAGCTGATATCAAAAGTAACAGTAAATGAACTCTTCTGAAAAGTTAAGGTTGCTTTCGTATAAAATATTTTCTACCAGGAAATGGAAGTGGAATATTGAACTAAGCATTTAACTTGAAAGAACTGTGCACAGACTCCAGTGGTTGCATTATACTTTAAAATAAAAAAAAAGCAAAAAGTCTTTATGAGCATACATACTTCTAGCTGCATAAAAAGGGTATTATGATGACAAGGCAAAATGAATCCCAGTGTTTTGGACGCTTCTTTTAACCTTCTAAAAGCTACCTCCCCGTCCCTAAATTAACTATTCTAGGGTGAGCTTTCACAATATGTTAAATTCATCTAACAGTTCTGCTCCCTTCACTTCCCCTGCATCCTTTCTTCCCTGACATGCAGGCCCATTCCTTCCCTTCCACTTTCTGATTTTCACATGGCTCCTCGATGAATGTAATTGGATTACTAAACCAATAGAAAGCTATTCATGCTTTTATTTTGCTGAATTGGTTTCCTATCAACTGGCAAGGAGAACCAGCTCTAGGGGTTATACAAAAATTAGAGCTGGTGCGCAAGCACTGGTTGAGAACAGCACTCAAGATTTTCTTGGGAGATCTCAAACTCTTAAAGCACCTATGCTAAATAATGTGATTGCCTCTTAAAAATACACTTCCTGTTTGAGACGGTGGACCTGTTGCAGTAGATTACACAAAAAACTAATGAATGAAAGTAATCATACCAGATTTGCCAGTTACAGAGACAACAAAGATAATTGGCACACATGCACCATGGGGTGGTTGCCCATTCTCAGGAGCAAATACTCCTGCATGAGGGCACTGACCTCATGACACATCTTTATAGAAAGCAATCCAAAAGCGTCTGTTTCTTGGGTACAATCTTCTGCTTTGGGGGGAAATTTAAAAATGCCAGCTTTATGCAGCTTCCTTGAACCTTGATTTTGATTCTGTGGTCATTCAGAAAGGGAAGAAGCCATCTAAATGAGCTTGACACGTTGAGCCACTGCTGATTTGCCAGATTCCAGTGTCCTCAAGTGTGACACAGTGTTATTATTCAGTGTTCTGTATTTAAAATCAGAAGTGATTTAATCTGGCTCTCTGCCATACCACTTGCTGACATGTTGACACCATGTAAATAATGCACAGCTCTGTGACCACACTACTTTCATGCCTCATGCTGGGAGAAACAGACAACGCCTGCTATTATTATTAGCCACATCTTAGATACCTCAGAAATGTGAAAAATTAAGATCAAAATTATTTCAAACATTTGTAGTCTCCAGTCCCAAACTTCTTCATTACAACTCAAAAGGAACCTGTGCATCCACTGTGATTAAAAACAGAGATTGTTGATTTACATCTCACATCCTTTAAAAGTCACCCTTCTAAGATTGTTTATAAATAACTGAGTTTGTTAACTGACACAAGAACGCTGGCAAGACGTTTCTCTGTTGACTGAAAAGGACACCATTTTAGGAGAAACCTCAAAGTGCAACAAAACCTCAGTTCTAGACTGCAAAATTTGAAATAATTGATATCAGACATTGCTCCCTGCTAAGTACCCAGTCCTACCAATGCCATCATGGCATGCTCATCAAACTGAAGTGAAATTGTGATTTTCACTGGGGAACACTGTAAAGTGAAAATAGCACATTTAATATGCTACCTACTTCATACATGAGAGTTTTTTATCATTTAAATATCATGCAGCCTCAGTCATACTGAGGGCAGACAGCAATGTATGCTGCTTTTCACAGGGCATTTAACAAGACTGGAAGTTAACATCTATATCACTGGTACCCAGCTAGCGTTTCATACACTCACCCCTGCAATCCTCTGACTACCAAGCAGAGAAAGGGGCTGATTATATTTTTACCTTTTTGCGGTTTATAATAATAGAAAAATTGCTCCTCTTCGTTCCCCTGGGCCTGTGTTTTCAGAGCAGGACTGTGATGTGCTTTCTTCCTGTGAAGACACACAGGAGTAACTATTAAGTCAGGACAACAGAACAAAGCAATGAAAAACAGAAAGCAAGTCTTTATAGTTTGGAAGTTGGGGTGGCTGTGTTATTGTGGAGAACTCACCTCAATCTTCACTCTGTGGCCATCACTACTGAAATACACCTATATAGATATGCATTGGCCTACTGACTTTAGATTCCCAAAGCCTGAAATAAAAGAATATCTGGCTCAAAACCACTGAACTGTACAGCTGGATCATAATTTCTCAGGGAAAAACAGATGTGCACATCAAAATGCCTTGCCCAAATAAATTCCTTTAGAAACCCTGGAACATAGCAAACATGAAAAAGAAAGGGAGGGGTTCTTTTCTTTTTCCGCTCCTATGAGACCGTCAGAGCACACAGAAATTTGGTTTATTTCTGTTCAAGGATGAATACATTGGACAACATTCTGTACTTGTCCACATTGTTCAAAAGGATCAGTATTTTGAGAGTCCCAAACCAAGACCAATTCTTTCTGTTTTCTCCATTAAGAAGACCAGGAATCTTGTGGTCTCTTTTCAAAGGAATGTCTTTGTCCAGAATCTTGCCTCAGAGATTTATTTTCACTATGTTATTTAGAACAGAAAAGAACACTGGAATGACTTCCTAATTTCTTTAGCAAATCTGTTCTTAATCTACTTTATTTCAAGCATTTTATAGACAGTTTCTTACATGGTGTTCTACTCTGAGGTTCTGTAATTACACACACAGTGGTCAAACTTTCTCTTGACCAGAAAAGACTGGCAGTAATTCCAGTAAATTGAAAAGTTTGGGGGGAAAAGTAGGTTGGTTGAGAAGACAACTTAGTGTTTAAGATGTTCTGTTCTAACAGCTTCTCTGGGTAATGGAGTTGCCCCTCACAGAGTAGTGACAAAGCCTGTCTTGTGGAAATTTTCTACAGTTTTTGTTTTGCCTGGGGTTTGGATTTCACAAGGCTAACGAGATTGCCCTTGTCTAGGAAACCCCGGGGGTGAAGCCAGATGGTGTCTGTGTGCAAACTGCAAAGATTGAAAACGGGGAAAGGATGGTGGCTGAAAACCAGGGAATAAAAACCACTGAACTAGATGAGTGGGTAAAGTACAACAAGTTAACAAGAAGTTATGAGGTGGCATGACAAGGGTAATGAAGTGTGCTTTTCACAGACAAAAATGTGATATTTTGAGGGTAATGTCAAATGTATTTGGGCCTTTTTTCTAAAGTTCATTCAAAGCTTCCTTCAGCAAGGTTTTCTCTCTTCCTCCTCAATGAATTCTTTTGAGAATTCTGTTAGCTACAGAAAATTCCTCTAAATTCTTGTTGCTAGATATATACCTCTATATGCAAAAATAAATTATTCCAAACAAGTTCAGTACTAGACAAGTAGCAAGTAAAAATAGCACAACTTGCACATTCCTACTAAGAGCTAGCTCAGCAGTCAGCAGCACTGCCTGAACAGTCAACTATAAAAGCTCTTGTTTTGTGATTTCCTGATTTGACTATTTCCTCTACCAAAATGTCCTGTTTCAGTGACTTAAAATGTACAGGTCAGTTTCACATTTTGTGCAGCTGAAAGTGCATGCACACTGAAAGAACAGGTTCTGGGTTAATGTGAGATACTAAGAACAGCAATGAGTCTCTTCAGAGGAAATGGTGCACTCTTCCTGTCATCGTGGTTTCTCAACGGTGGAGGGGGAAGGAACAAGGAAAATAGAGACTCTGACACATTTAAAGGCAAGTGTTCTGATAGTGAGTGCTTCTAGAATTTTATCAGATGTTCATATTTACAAACTCGAGCACATGCGGTTTCACAGGAACATTCAAAAGGGAAGAGAAAGGACACCATCAGCACATGCATGACCTGCTTCCTGTGCTGGTTGAGAAGGGTGTGCTGGGCGCCAGGCCAGGCTGGTAGGGCAGCAGTGAGAGTTGTGGCACACAGCTGGGGACGCCATCGCAGCTGTGGCAAGAAGCTGGGTGGAAGGGCACAAAACGCACACATGTGCCTGAGCCCAATCAGAGCCCAGGGGCAGTTCATTTCCTTGCTTCTAAGTTGTGCCATTTGTAGAGAAGTTTCAGTGACACCCAAAAATAGCATTCTTTTAGTACACATTAATGATTATTGTCCTATCCATATAGCATTTTGAAAATTTTCTGCGATAAGCAGTGCTAGATTTTTTAAATTTTCTACTGTCAACATTTTAGTTCACTTCTAAAAAGCATGCACAATTCCACACAGGTGAATCTCTGCTTGATTGTTTACAGTTCCAGTGTTATACCCTTACTTATCTGTTCTCTTTGGCTAATGTGGCTTGATGATTTCACTCTGTGATTTCCCTTTTCAATTGTATGCATCAGATAGCAGATATTCATACTTCCCCTCCCTACATCATGTGACACATTTTCATAATGCAGTGATAACATGGCAGACCTACTTTTGAGAAGAATTAGCCTTGATCTACTCTACAGCACATCTTAGAAATTAGAACTAATTTTTGCAATATAAATTAGGGACTGCAAGGTATTTATGGCTTGAAAATACTGAATTCTGTGTTACATTGCTGTAGAAACTCAGTACTCAGTCTGAAGATTCACTTGTTATTTAAGTCTAATTCTATTTCTGAAACAGCCTCTTTAAAACTGTATCTGCTTCATCTCTGTGCCAGGCTGGTCTCTCTGATATGACTGATGCTTTGGGAGACATTGCCCTGAAAGGAGACTACGCTTGCAGCAGAGCCCTTGAAAGCCAGCGACCCGCCATCCATCTTCTCCTTTACGGCATGTGCTGGGATAAACAATGGGGAAATCAGACACTTACTGAGGCTGCATGGAAAAGTGGTGAATCAGAGTTTCACTGAAAACTTGGTGAGGGTGCTAGGTTACAATTCTGAAGGTGTTCAGTGTTCCAGATAGATTTATACTTAGCTTTCTGTAAAAAGCTTAGGTTCCTTAACTCTGCTTACTTCAGCTCAAGGTGACTGCTTTCAAATTCCTCAAAACTGCAAGAGGCAACTACTTGAATGTTAAGATTAAAAATCTGAACCGTTAAAATCTGAACCCCAGCTTTTGATGAGCAGCAGTCTCAGTCTGCCAGCTCAATACATTCTTGAACTCATCGCTGTATGAGAGTTGCCTCCCTACCCACTAGAAGTAGGTCATTACCATCCATCTGAACAGTAACTCAGAAGTAATGAATGGGAAATATCCCTCTCAGGCTGTATTTGAAATTGTGATATAGAGGTAAAAAGCTAACCATGCCTTCATAACCTTATTATCCTAACCCTCCAGTCTTACCAGACTTCATACCTCTAATTAAGCATGCAAAAAATAAATACCTTACTGACAGTTTTTCCTCAGGCTTTGTATGAGTAATCTGACTATATCTGGAAAATTGCTATGAAAAAAGATGTTGTGAAACAATTTTTCATTCTAAGAGGTTTTTTTTATTCTAAATATATCAATTTTTTAAATTAAAAAAAAAATTACAACATTCTAAGCTAGAGTCACTGTCTGAAACTAGAGCAAAACCTGCACACTCCAGTCACAATAAAGAAATTTTTTTAAAAGTTGCTAGCAATATTTTTTCAAAGGCAGAAGAATTTGTGCTTTTAAGATTATATCAGTGAAAGATCTAGCAAGCCAAAGTGCTTTCCTTTTCCATTCCAACTAAATCATACACCATTTGGGGTAGAAATCTGGAAGGAAACTCTGTTGTATTATCCCTACCTTGTGGCTGGACTGATTTCTTTATCCTTTTTTGATAGATGGATGTCTAGCTGAGCCCTGAATATCTTCAGCAGTGCTGATTCCAAAGCTTCATTTGGCAGGTGGTTTCCTTGGCTATGAGTTCTTATGTTTATAAACTTTTCCCTGATATATAATTCTAAATTCTTCCTCACAATGCTTAGAGCCACTTTCTTGCTTGCTTGCTTTCTTAACTAATGAGAATAATCAAATATCGTCTCTTCTTCATTTACTTTCTATTGCAGGCAATAAGAGGTCACTTTAAACTTCCTGCAATTAACATGATTGAATTAATCTCAGCATCATACCATGGGCCTTATTTTGCAAGCCTACCATCAATTTTCTTACATAGCTCAAGATTTAGACAACTTTTTAAGACAAGTATCTAAAACCAGCAACAGTACTTGAGCACATAACCATAAAAGACCATAAACAAGACTAAAGTTTTCCCTTCTCATTATGTATATTTCCATGGATTACGTTGTATAAATTGTTATACTAGCTGATTATGTGGACCTTTCATCATGCTAGAAAATGTAACAGTTTGCAGAGCTGAAAAATATCAGTGCTGCAAAAAAGAATGATGCTGATTGTTGAGACAACAGTTGGAGAGACTGAATCTGTAGAGCAAAGAAATTACATAGTAGATAAGTATCAGTCGTGTCACTGAATTGGAAGGCTGGTGTCTTTGTAACCACTACAAGACACTTAAGAAAAGACAAGGAAGGAGAGATTTATTTCAAAGAGAATAAGGACAACCTGGAGAATAGGACAGTGGGCTGCGAATTACCACTTTTGAAAAGGAGATAATTTCAGGAGCTCATGGCAGCCTAAAACTGGCTAAAATGCTTTGGGAAGCTGTTTCTACGTTGGAAAAGTATAGCAGACTGTTAGCCATGCAGCACCAAGCTGCGTCACTCTAACAGTTCATATCTGAGGACCGCGGGATAAAGGAGGCTGAACTGCAACCTGAATGCAGAAAATGGTAAAGTGAGCTAAGTCCTACCTTTCCTCCACACAATTCCTACCCACTAACAGTTTCTTCCTTGGTATGTGCAGAGATTTGTACATTCCCTCCCAAGGTAGCCAGTCATAGCCCTTAGCACAGCATAGTACATCTTTTCTGGATAAATTCTGCTGGGTGCATTAGAACACAGAAGTTCTTTGGTAGACTCAGCCCTGGGTTGGATTTTCAGAAAATGATCATTTAATCAAAAGTATTGAGCATCTGATAGCTTCTGGCAATTCCTCTAAACACATGTTTATCCTGTCTTTGAACAACTGACTGCAAGGGACTGGTCATTGCAGCTTCATGGCTCAGAAAACAGGATGCGTGAACATACAGAAAAATGGATCAGGATAGTATGATTCTGGGAGTCTTTTCTATTAACGGGATGAGCACTTGGTTCAGACTGTGTTTGCTCAGGCTTCTGGACACATCACATTCCCACCAAACGTGCTCATATGACTAGTGGGAGCTGTAGCAGAAAGTGTCCCATGCAGTCGTCAGTCTAATTTGCCAAGGCATTCCCACACTACTAATCCGGCATACATCTTTCTAGTTACCATGTAATTGTTTACATTTTGTCAGTAGTTACACAGTACCAAACGTGTCAAGACCATTCAAATGTTTTTAACCATTTCTCTAGTTCAGTTCCAACCATGAAAAGCAGCTCAGCCAATTCCGGTTAAAAAAGAACTGCTTCATCTGGCCATTCATCCCTTGTAGTGACAATTAAATAAGTTGTTTTAGAGAAGGAGTGTTACGACCACTGAACAGAAAACTCACAGTTGCCTCAGAGCTGACCTTTCCTGGGTAGCTTTTAGCCACTATGCCATTTCCTCTGAGCTGTGAACCCTTTAACCCCTGCATGTACATCGGGTGCAGTGTGTTCAAGGAACCCTTAGTTTTTCTTTTTGCTGTAGGACTGTCACTTTTAGGATGCGAGAAATGTGGTTGTTTTTTTAATTAAAGGAAGTGTGAGTAATTCTGTGAAGCCACGAAGACCAAACTCTGCATATACGTTTGTTCCAACACCTTACATCATTTTAGGTTTTGAAGTTCTGATGTCCAAAATAGTATTACTAAAATTACAGTGCTTTTATGCTATCAAGTCCATCTAGGAGAATTGTTTTCCTGACAATGAGGATAAAATTTCCCAAATCAGAATACTGTACTTGCAAGTTTTCTTGTTGTGCCTCCATCTGTCTATTCGATAATTTGCTGCTAAGCATTACTACCCTGTACAAACCACCTGGCAACGTTGCTCCCATGTTGAAGAGCCACTAGATACCACCTGACACTGAGGAAAGTTTGGACTTGCTGGGATACCTATATTTGCATTTAGATTTGCCTCTCCCACTGGATCGTAACTGCAGGATGCTGCAGGATGCCACATACCTGAATGTGTACCTGGAACATGTAACTACAGGCTTTGATAGGAGCAGACAGACGAGCCTGCTCTCTGATGGAACTGCCCTCCCAGGTACAGCTGCACTGATGTGCAGTCTAGAGAAAAGCCACTTTGAAGTCACTCCTGCACGAAATATTTGCATGGCCATTAGGACAGCAGGAAACCTCGTGCTCCTGGGCTGCTGCCTGTTATCATTCAGGTCCTATCTGCTTCAACCAGCTCCAGAAGATTGAAGCACAGACCACAGTAAGCTCAATGAAAAGAAAAGTTGAGCATAGTGACCTTGAGGAAGCAACTAAGGACAACCTGCATAGCTAGGGCCAAACCTCTGGCCATACAAGCTGTTCACCTGAGCCTTGCAAAGCAACACGGTACCCCACTACACACCTTAGAAAGCCAACAGGTATATGGGACACCCCGGATCAATCAGCAGGAGAAGATAATCAGCTCACCATCGGTACACAGACACATGTAGATGCTGAACCTGTCAGGCCCTGGGACAATCTGGCAGTATCAATTTCAGAAGAAGATATGGGTGCTAGTTAGCCTTGCTGTTCCTCACTTCCTCAACAGAACTTTAAGCCTTGCTGGAAGGCTTAAAGTGCTCTCAGGATGAAATAACTAACCTTCAAGTCCTACTGAGCGATGTACAGCCTATAAACAGACTCACTCCTACTTCCATATCACATCTAAGGGCAGTGATGCTCTTGAGGCTGGAATCCCTTATTAAACAAAGGGAATACTGTCAGTGCCTTTTGCGGTTCAGAAACTCTGGATCTTGCCACCTTTAGACCAAACCAATTAAATATGGTGACATTTCAGACATGAGCAGCTTTTTTTAATATGACTTGAAGATGACAGAACATATGTTCTTAGGTAGGTGAAAGAAGAATCAGGCCAAATAATTAATTTCCTGAATACTTCTTAGTGCAGCTCAGGAGAATCAAGTTCTAATTGGAATGAGATGTCAGGGAGACTAGAAGCCCTGTTAATACAAATACTTATATAAGGTCACTAATTTAAATGAAATTTATTCTAACCCTGAGTCTGGCCATTTAAGTCTATGGTAAAACTTTCACTGACAAATATGGAAGCAGGCTGAGACCTCACAGGAACTTCTTTTAAAGAACTTCTAAACTTTCACCTCACTGCTTTAAAGCATTTTGCAAAAACATGCACTCAAATGTTTTATATAGCTGGTAAGCTAAAACATATGAGGAAGAAATAACTTGTTCTAAGCCACAGAAGAAATCTGTGTCCAAGCAAAAAATTGGACTCAGTAGTGATATCCTGTTCTTTTCACTGAGCTTTCAAGGCTACAGGGCAGAAACGATTCTGTCCATGAGTTAAAGCTGTTCGACTTGTTTACGAAGAAAAGTGGCCATGATGATACTTGTAGCTCTACAGTTTCTCTTATTATAAAATGGAAGATAATTTTTATTTTAAAGCATCCATTCCAGTTTAGTTAGGCTGAGTTTTAAGCGTTTAATGCAGTTTAAGTAGAGGCCATAGGAACTGTAAAAAGCTTAGCATGTTTAATCGGATCCTTTCAGCTGTAATGTTCAAATACTTAAAGGAAAAAAAATCTGTAGACATGGCAGAAGCATGGAGAAAACACTTCAAGTTTCCTCACTACTTTGTACTACAGGAATCAGAAAGACAAATACTTCTCCTTGAAATGCTTAATAGTCTCTTTGAAAGTAAAACACAGCATGTATGACTACACAGGTGATTTTCAGAATGTGACCTCTGGTAAATGTCGGTTCTTTGGGAAAATGATGAAATTGTGAATAAAATCATAATAAAGAAAAAAAAAGGAAAAAAGTAACAAAGGAAAAAAAAGCAAAAAAAACCAGAACAGCAGAAATTAGACAGTGACAAAATGGCATCGAGGCAGATTTCAGGAATATATTTTCTTTTTCTTTTCCAGTGTTACATACCAAGATATTTTTAAATCACAGATATTGAAAACAGATTACCATACAATTCCTAATAAGTTACAGTAGCCACCAGAGTTAGTGGTTCCTAACATGTGGCAAAAAATATAATAACTTCTAACTCAAGCCATGTCATACTGGTATTTTACCAGCATTCCTCATGCTATTGTTACAATTCCACTAGTTTCATGGCATTTAATTTTTTCTGAATGTAAGAACAGAGTACCTCCCTTTCTGATATTAGCAGCAAGCAGTATAGTCATAATAACCACAGTACTTTTCATCCCACTGTCTCAAGATACTTTGATCCTTACCTCTGATTTTTGAGATGGAGAAACTCCAACTCAGAATCACAAGGTGGCTCTCTGGAATCAGCCAGCAGTAAGGTCACTGTAGGGCCTAGAATGGAAAAAAACCATCAAAAATTATAACTTAAAAAAATGTATAAAGCCTACCTGGTCTCACACACAGAAGACTTTTAATTCTAATCACCCTGCCATGATTTTCCCCACAGTGATGCTGCCCACATGCACCTCCAGGGCAGCATTAGCTCCTCACCCTGAAGTTGGGATCTCAACTGGACAGACACAGTGAGTACAGAGCTGTGCAGTCCCCTCGGAGGTGACAGCCTTGTGGGGCATCCTGAACAGGGGCAAGTGCCCCCCACAGAAGCCAGGGAGAAGGATGCTCCCCGGAAAGATGATGCTGTGGTCCTCCCACTTAAGGCTGTATCCTTGGAGAGGAAAGGGAACAGCAATGCTCAGTCTGATGTGGGCACGCTCACCCCAGAGCCATGACCTACCACGTCTGCCATGTGGCACATGCCAGTCCTTGTCCCCAGGATCACATCAGATTCAGATGTTAGGAATCCCCGTGCATTGGGGCAGCATTTAAATCTTATAAAAAAGAGTATAAAGTGGATTACTCCTCTGTGTGTACATTCAGAATTATTTAATGAAACTTACTGTTTATACAAAACACGTTGAAATAAATCACATCAAAAAAATCTACTTGATTTCACAAACAACTTACATCCAATATTTAATATTTTAAAATTCATCAAACACTCCATTTAACAATGAATTAACCAGAACACTGAGATAAAAGCCTTAAAAAGAGACTTGAACTATTCACTGAATGGCAACAGAAAGAGATTCTGCAAGAGATGTTGAAAAGCTTGTTGTAAAGCTAAATCAATGTTTTTATCAGGAACCATCCCTAGTTAGGTATTACCAAACAAAGCAGAGTTACATATTAAATTTCAATAACAGAAGTCCTGTCATTAATGCAGAATATTTCAGAAGCTTCTGCAAACTCCTTATGAGGTGCTGTTTACAAAACTGGATGGGTTTTCTGTTCAAAGTGGCAAATCACACACTTCCCCAAAAATTCAGTTCGGGGTTGACCAAGCATGATTATAAAACTGGATGGGTAAGATGGGGATGGGTGATAGATATGAAATCTGGAAAACCTGGATAATAATATTTCAATATCAACATCTATTTTTACACACAAAAAAACCCTCAAGTTTTTAATTGAATTTCAACCTGAATTTGTTTCTTTGGCTTTTTTCAACAGTATCACTTTTCCTTACATTCCATGAGGTTAGACATATGAAAAACAAGCCACACATGACCAACAGTAGAGAAAGGCTCACTCTGGGACACACAGGGCTGGTTATCTGTCTCCTGCATAAAATACAATACAACAGTGGCTAGCAAAGTATTGCTGACTTAGCTGATGCAAATCTTGCAGGCAAGTTAAACATTTTGGAAAAAATCTTCTTACTTTACAACAGTTATTAATGCACTTCAGATGAAAGTTTTACTTTTCTTAAGCCAGGACAGCAGCTCCTGAAGAGCATGATGTGTACCTGGAATGAAAGTTGTCTGTTTCATTTATATTAAAACTATTTTTTTTTAGATTAGATTTAGTGTTGGATTTAAAATTCAGCATTTTATTAAGATGATCTGATATTTGCCAAACTTCACACCAAAGTCACAAATGCAATTTACAATAATTTGACATCTCTTTTTCATGTATTATCAAGGAAATTTACAGAAATGAAACTAAGCCTAAACTAAGGGTGCCCAATCACACCATTTTTGTTCTGGCAAAAACACTGATGTCCAAGCCCAGTGTGTTTCTTTTCTTGCAAGGACGTCAGCAGTATATTTAGCACCAGGGTGGAAACAGGAGGGGTTGGACTAAAAGACTCACATTACATATTGCAGGTCTCATATTCCCACTCTTGTGCCACTCCTGGATTTATGGCCTAGTCATTTCATGGTTTCTTTTGAAGAGTTTTGACAGACAATTGCTTGTCTCCCTAAAATTCAAAACCAGCTTTAGTAAGGTACACTAGATGCACAGAGGAAACCTTACCCAGAAAATGATATTATTTTTGCAAAAGGAAGTGGTGGGTTATATTTTTGTTTGTTGGTTTGTTTTTAAGTCACAAAAAGCAGACAAAATTACAAATGAAAGAGGAATTAAATGTATATACAATAAATGTGATCATCTCTGCTGCATATATTCAACCTTATTAAATACAGGGATACTCTGTCTGAGATCAGGTGAGGCCTTACACACACAGAGAGTTAAATATAGTGGTGCTGTTGAGATACTAAAAGATGAGATATTGCTGCTGACCAAAGAGAGCAAATTACAATTAAGTACACATCTTTCTGGGAAATTTGCCAAGGAAAAACCAGGGAGAGGTGGCCATTACTGCTGCTTTGCTTAAGCCAGAGAAAAACAGAGATGTAGTTGCTCTAACTCTTACCAGCTGAGCAATTGCACTCAGAGTACAAAGCAAATCAGTGCTAATGAGACAAATCAGGAAACCAGCTCCGAGAAGGAGTTCAAAGTACAAAAGTAGAAATGCTTCAGCTCTCTTTGTGTTATCAGCTTAGCACTGGGGCAGCTGCACCACTGCTGGCTGTTGCTCTGGCATGGTGCTTTTGCCCAAAACCAGCTCCGCACACTTAAAGACAGAAAAGCATAAACAAAAAGTACAGATGTGGAGCTACAGCAGAAGAAACAAGGGAGAGTGAAGATGCAAAACCAAAGTTTGAGCAGCACTTTTACTTTTGATAAAAGGGGTACCAAGAGGAACTGAAACCATGGAGGTAGAGTGATAACAGCAGAACACAATCAAGAATATTCATAAAGAGCTGAACTTCCTCAGCAGGCAAAGGAGAGGGACAGGTAACAACCTTTGCCGCTGTGACCATAATGTGGTAAAAACCAACCTACCACTCCCCGTACTGGACTTGAGATTCATTCTACTAGAGGACCCAAACTGACAGAAAGGACACTGCTAGTGGCAGGAAGATGTCACGTCCTACATTATTTCAGTACTTCGTTGCTTCCTTACATAGAAACTGCCTGATTCAGCAAGAAACAGACTATTCTGACTTTTCAGTCAAGATTTCTTTAGAAATCTTCTACAGCTCTTTGCTGGTAATACATGGTACTAATATTTCCACACTTAACGCTCAGAGGAGTGGCTGTCTCCTGCAGCCTGAGCATGGTCTGCAGCATTGACACATTCCTGCCTTATTCTAACTGTGGTGGCATCTAAGCAGAAGGCAACACTTCAGCACCAATCTCTCATGTACCATGGCAAGCAACTTACCTCCTCAAGTGCATCCCTGACTGCGTAGTTTTGCTCTGGGTCCAACGTGAGCTCCAGTTCTCCTCTCCACCATCCCAGCTGCTGTAAGATTTCTTTTATATAATTTCTCATTATATTTTCAATGTGAAAAGTCATCATTAAACAACATAAGTTAGACTATGCCCTACAAAATTCTTTAGGATATCTTTATGTCTGGATCAAAGAGCCTTTACTTTTTTCTCCTTTTTTTTATGTGTGAGAAAAATCCCTTTTGATGTGAAAAGAAAATACTGGGAGTTTCCTCTTGCATGATTTCCTGAGATCCTCAGTAACCAAAAATCATTTATATTACTGTCTCTCACCATCTCTCAGCCTCTCACAAGGCTGGACATCCAAGCTGTACCCAACTATGGCTAATCAAACAAAAATTTCACAAGGTACAAAATAATACAGATGGAAAAGTCCGGTTTGAAGCCCCAATTTCTATATAAGTTCTGCTTTGTCATTTTTGCCATGATGAGTCGGACCTATGGGTCTTCTCTTGAGAGATTTCCCATTCCAGTGTCACCAAAACACTGGAGCCAGCACTTCACAGGGGTCTCTGGTGCAAAGAAAGCAATGTCATGGGTGTGTTACTGAAGTCGACTTCATTCATTAGTCCAAGGTTTCCTTTTAACTCAAATACTGTTTAATAATGAATAAAAGTTTGGGACCCAAAATTTACCTAACAGTATAAACCAGTATTTCCATGTGGTTTCTATAAACTATCAATCCAGGAACAACATTCAAGGGTTTAAGTGCACAAAATGCAACATCACCAACCCATCACTCTGGATGACCTGTATCATCACTGAGTGTCAAATCACCTGCAAAAATAATACCACAGTGAAAAATAATCAGTCTTGACCTTAGTGCACATTTGTCTATGCAATGTTATCAGAAAGTACAGAAATTTGAAACATCTCATAAATAAAGAAGGCATTAAAATCATTTGGAAATACACGAGAAAGTGAGTGTTTCACTGCTCTTTGGCAGCAACCTTTTCCATGAGTCATTTCCCAGTCTGACCATGCACAAGGATGTAGGACTGAAGCAGAAAGAGATTAAAATATGCATGGGCACATGTGTATGTCCATGTTTATACACATGCAAACACATTTCTAAGCATGTGCGAAGGAAAGAATGGGCATCGGGAAGATTTTAAGAAAGCTTTTCTGCAGGGCAAGCTTAAGGAAGTCAGGGACAACTGCTCTCAGTAAACTGATCTGAGATTAAATAAAAAAAGGAAATGGTTGCCTTTGATGAAGGAGTTTAGAATAGGCACAGCTGCATTCAGCAGGAACAGGAACTTTGTAATAAAAACACTCTGATGTGGCATTTACCCCAAAACACCAGCGAGTAAAAATAAATACACATCCACAGAGCTTGGGCTATTCTGGTCCTGTTTTAATCACTTTAGAGCATCACAACATCTGCGATGTACTGGAAGTTACATTTCTAGTGATTATTTAGGGTTGCTGCAACCAGTTATTGGACATTTGTGTCTTTTAGGTAGTTGCATAGTACATGAATCGATTACAGCACCTGTGAGCAACAAAGTTCTGCAGTAGTAGCCAGTTAGTTAAGGGAAATTAGTGCCCAGAGCCAGGACCTATATCACTCCCATTCCTTGTTGGGTTCATCTGTTTTTCTTATGAAGGTTGTTTGCATGGATTGCTACTGTCCTAAAGTCACACAAACTAAAGTCCTCTTGTTCTCACTCATTTGGGCTACTTTCTTCCAGTCCAGTACAGCTGTCAGTCAGGGTGGGATCTCTTTGAGAGCAACAAACGAGCCAGATGCATAGTTCAACGGCCAGACACTTCAAGTCATAACAAGCTAGTGAAGCGAGCTAATTTTGCTTGCAAAAGAATTAGCCTTTATTAGCCACTAATACCATTTTTTGCCCTGCATAGCCCTTTAACCAGCTGCAGCTCCATTGACATCACACTTTGGAAAGATTACTAGTGGCACGTCTGGTTATAGAAAGCTTAGAGGGCTTCCTAGAGCAGCTACCACTTATTAGGACATGAATGAACTTAATCTATCTGATGAAGAATGAACTTAAGTTACCACACTGTAGGCATTCATATGGGGTAAATCTTGTCATTCAGACCACAAATTCTGCAAGACATTCTTGCCTTTTTATCACATGTTTATCACATGTATATATAAGCAGTGTAGTTCAAATTCATATTAGTAACTTATGAGGTAAGAACTGGTGGAGAACATGTACAGAATTGCATCTATATGTATATATTTATATATGCACTTATGTAATGATATTTAGTCCTGGGTTTAGAGATGGTGATGAAATTGCTGGTACTTGGTATTTTTCTATCTTCTCTGCTAATGTAGAATTGAGAAAAGTCAATAGCCTAGCTGCACTCACAGACTCACTTCAGATACGTTCTGCATTAATCACTAGGATTTACAAATCTTGGCTAAATCAGGTGTGATTACATTTTTTTCCTATGGAAGTGTGCAGTGATACCTTACAACTTTTTGATACTGCTGTAGATTAAAAATGACAAATTAACCTGTTGATCTAGAGGATTAGACAAAAGATCAAACCTGTTTTAATCAGCTTTGGCACTACCTACACAGCAAAAGAGTAGAAGCTCTTGAGATCCTAACCAGCTAAGTACAGGCAAACTCACTTGATTTCATTTCAAAGGGTTCAAAGTCTAAGTAAAGAGCAAAATTATACTTTGTTCTGCATAATGTTGAAAGAAAGACAGTACAAGGAAGCTGCATAGGTTTCAATGATGAGAGGGAGAAGAGAAAAAGAAACTCAAAAAAGAAACACCACCAGTGTATTAAACAAACCACTTACCAGTTTTCCTTAATTTTAGTCTAGCTTTGAAGAAGAGGGAGAACAGCAAGTATTGTAAGTTCTCAGTCAAGTTATTTAAGTGGGGAATCCAAACCAGTTGCATTTTTTATCAAATATAACCATAAATAAGACTCGTAAAGGCAACTGATGTCTAAAAGTAGTAAAAAGGCCAACAAAGGAAAGACGAGGAGATAACTTTATTTTAGGAGTTGCCTACCTCAAAAAAATCAGGGTGTGGGCCCCTGCCTACTGGGAACGTGCCTCAGTCACTGGAAGTAATGGTCCTGCTGTTTCCCAAAGCACAGCAACACCATGCCTCTCGTACAGCACCAAGAAGTCTCCCTACAGATGGACTGCAGTTTCAGCCTCATGTGATGTCTTATATTTTAAATTTTTCTAGCCTGCTAAATAAGTAGAGGATCCTAAAAGGATGTGTTTCTCCTGGATTATAACAGGAATAATGTACAAAAGCAATAATATGCTCTCTTATAGTTAGGATGCTTAATACATTTGAAATCTAAACTGAGTAAAAATAATGAAGGTTGAATTATTTCCTTTAATGTGGCTGATATTTTCTGTGGGTCAGAGGCGTGGTTAGCAACATTTCTAACATCAACTTTTCATCATTTAGAAAACTGTAAGGAAGGCCTCCCTGGGACCAAACTGGAAATTCTGGTGGACATATTTCAGTATGGAGCAGCTGACACACGGAATCAAGCCATGATTTAGCATTCATGGGTAGGATGTATGATCACCGAAAGTATACCTGAGCAAAAAAAGGGAGCCAATCCAACCAGTCTTCAGGCCATGCCAACAGAAATAATAAGTATGTGCCCCTTGACACTGGATGAGGAGGAGTGTTCTTCCTCCTTCTGTCACATACCAGCACAGCTTTGGTAAGAAAACTGTGGGTATATATCTTACCTATGGTTACATCAAAGAGAATTTGTCTCTGCCTTTCCTCCTGATCACGTTCTACAAAGTCTACCATAATGGATTCTCACCCTGGAAGTTATCGATGAGTGTAGATGCAACCATCCTCTTCTTGCAATTAGGCTGGACAAGCTCCTACACTGCATTTGAACAGGTAGGCCCTTAAACACTTCTCTTGTACAGAAAAGGAAAGAATCCAGCAGAAAAAATCCCAAATATCTCATGGAAATGCAATTCCTCTCTCCCATTTAGCAACACCAATTCTCCTCACCAGTGCCACAAGCAACATCTACCTTTGCATTTTTACTTCACCTATAGGCACAGAAATATCTCATGAATGCGGAGCTGGTCTTTTAACTATCTAATTGCTTATACCACCCAAAGTAAAGCTGAAACACAACATGACAGCTCAACTGCCGGATCATCTGGCAGCTCTGCTGTTCCCAGTACTGGTGCCACCCGGAGAAGGGAAGAAGGTGAAGAAAAAGGGTTGTGCAGGAAAAGACACAAGAAAATACCTAGCTTGCCAATTCCCCTTGCAAACAAGCAATAGCTCTTAAAGGTGAAACCTGCTTTGTACAATACACAGAAAAAAAAGAGACACTTGAAAAAGGACATCTGCTGCAGAGTAGCAGGAGCAGAAATTCCCATCAAGATTGTGAAGCTGGCTAAGATCACTGGTGAAAAAGGAAAACAATCTTCTAGGGAAAGCAAAACAGCAAACAAACCTAACAACATGGTTAAAGCTAAAGTGAAGAGAAATCACGCTTCCTATCCGTGCAACACACTTGCAACTGAGGGGAGCAGCAGAGAAGTGAAGCCGCGCTGGTACTGTGTCCACAGAAAATTCTGATCCTCAGAATACATTTGCCATGTACCACAGACATAAAAAGTGTCATCTGCACCATGTGACGCTGCCAGAGGTACTGAGGGCTCAGCAAGTTTCTGGATTTGATGATCAGGAATTGAGTTGTCATTGACCCACACAGAAAGGACAAACCTGAAAGGAGGGATTAGGATTGGCACAGGCAACCTGGGTTAACTTTGTACAATGCTAAAAATCAGGCTGAGATTTTTGTTTGTATTTCCTCTCTCCCCGCCCTCCTGAGCTCTCGTTATTAAAGAGTGAAGAACAATGTCAGATCTCACACAGAGTCAGCACGGCATGAGACAGCGAGTCTGCGCTAAAGCGATTTTATGGATATGTGATTGCAAATGAGATCAAAACTTCCCTATGACTGCAGCCCTTCTGCTTCCAAAACTTTCCCAGCTTCTGGGGGTTATTGACATTTACCTAAGGACTTATTCTAAATAACTAGAAAATTGCAGTGATCTGGATCTGTCATAAAGAGACAGTCATAGTCGAATGTAGGACACTGCTCTGCTGGACACCCAGGCAGTCTGGAAGCAGAGAAGCCCTGCAGCTTAGGCTGGAGCAACAAGAGGGATTTTGCATTCCCGTTATCTCCTACACAGTCAGCTCCTGGACACAGAAAACACGCAGTTGTGCTTTAATTGAGGATTTAATTTGGAGAGATTGTAACTACATGAAATCTCTGTAGAGAGGGATCTTCCCTGCCACCTCTCAAAGGAAATGAGTGTTTGGAGTTATGTGTCTCAGGTCATATTAGCAGAGCAATTTGGCTATCAGTTGCAAGGATATTTAGGGGACTTATCAGACTGTAAAATACTAAGTGTGATGACCATACAGCAAGTGCCCTCTCCAGTCACCTGTGGCTTGCCAGACAGAAACTTTGAGCCATAAAAGCAGAGGCTGTTGGCCAGTGAGCAACGTGTGCCCACCTGCAGCCCATTAAACGATCTGCCACAGCAGAGCTGGGCTGCAGCACTGGTGCACCTTCACTTTCAGTGAGGCAAATCAGTCAGAAGCTGTTTATCCTGTTCACTGTGTAAGTTGATGCTTATGCGACACAGGCTCTTTGATAAATTGTTCAGTAAGGGGTTTTGGCATGGTTTCATGTTACAAGGCTTCTTTTTATATCCCCTGCTGCCTTTTTCAGGCCCTATCCACCCATTCCTTACAACTATTAATAAAGTATCCCTTCCTCCAGCTGTCAGACCAGGCTTTACAGTCTGTTTTTAAGCTATTGTTGCACTCCTAACAATTAAGACTTCACAGCTTATGCTGGTTTTTTCCCCCCCTAAATCCAAAGTGCAATTTTAAAGGAGCTATATCAGCTGACATCTTGTCCTAAAAATAGGCAATTAAAAAGCTAGAACCTAATTAAATGCTTCCAGTACCTTTTTTTAATTTAGTTCCACCCAAGTATTTCTCATAAATGCAGTTGCTTCAGCAGCACAAACTGTACTTCTCTGTATTAGCGAGAAAGAATTTGAGGGGAATATTAATTCTAAGCCAAGTATCCTGACAGAACCCATGCTCATGCTGTCCTTTTAGAAGGCATGTCCTCTTGCTACCCCTGCACTGGGTAGCACAAGGGCCAGAGAAATGGAATACACAGGTTATTTATGCTTTACAATATATATACTGTAGCTGTTACACCTGTTCCACATATGGTACAGTCAGCACTGATCTCACCACCGTCTTACCAGAAGACCACATCTAAACCTTAGGTAAAGCTCTAGTGCAATTAAGAGGTTAGGGAAGAGAAATGGAGAGACAGGGTGATGTCACTGCTCAGCTTTACTTCCTTCAGCCTGGACCATGGCCAGGTGTATATTCTGGTTTTCAGCACAGCAGTACCCAAATCTTGTCACCTCGGTTCAGAAAACCAAAGATCAGACACTGAGACAATGAAAAGTGAACAAGGATTTTGATTACACCCATTTTTTTCTTCTTTTGTCTTTCCACATCATGTTGACAAACCACACAAACAACTGAGTTTCCCTTTCAAGGCACAGGCAACAGGCCTACTCCAAAATTTCTCTGGTTTGAACCCTTAAAAACTGGAGGTGCTCAAAATAAACAATCATTTTGAATATCTTGGCCTATATCCCAGTAGGCAGTGAATCTAGTCACGTACACAACAACCTTCAAACTACACAAATATGAAGCACTAGAACAATAAAACTGCAGAAGGCAATATGGAAACAAAAAACAGTATGATGCAGCAACTGAGATCATGTAGCTCTCACTTAGCTATTAAATTGTAACTGATCTTACTTGGTTTGTTAGTCCCTGCCACGAAGCAAAACCCCATTAGTTTTCTCTTCCTTGAAAAGAAACCCAAAACAGTGTTCTTTTACCATCAAGTTTAGAATATGTGCAGCAAGAACAATACTCCATGTTATGTTTTACCTGTGCTGTTTCCTCTTCCTTACTGAATGCCTGAAGTGAAGGAATCCCAGATTTCTCTTATTCACTGCTGACTTTTCTTTTTCCTGTGGGCTCAGCCTTTCAGAGGAGTTGTTACCTCTGCAGTTCTGGTATCATTTTTTGTTTAATGAGAACATAAAGCTGTACAAAAGATATATACTTGATCAGTATTAGTCTTTGTCTAAGCATACTCATTCACAAAATCGAAATGCATGGCCAGAAGTAACAGGAAGCATCAGTTCTTGAACAATAAAACCACTGACAGAAAAAGTTTTACAAGCCAGCTCTGGTGCACAGACCACAATGTAAAAACTGTTAGATTAAAGTATTTTCATTGTCTAGGATGGAAAAAGGATGAGACAAAGAAAGAATAAAATTAATCCTTGTACAACTTTATCATAAGTAGAGCTGAAAAAATATGCAAATTTAATCCTATAAAATACACTTCAACATTTTTTTTCCTAACTTGGGATGATTAAGTAAATATAAACTGTTTTGTTGGGGCTTTTTAAAAGAATTTCCAATAAGAAATAAAACGTCAGGGTTATTTTGGGAAGACATTCCAATTTTTAGTATTCATGAATAGAAAAACATTGTTTCAATTTGCTAGGCTCTTTTCCTATTGCGTTTTTCATGAGACCCACAGGAGTGACCGTCTGCATCCTTCATCCTTTTCTACAGCACAACAACTGCCATAATGTACCAAGCTGCTCAAGGAAAACTATGATTCTGATGCTTAGTGGCCAATACCAGTTGGCAAGCAAGCTCAGACCAGTAAAGAGACTGGGAGCAATAGGCATGCAAAATATAAACTGACTAAAGAAATACACCACAAAAGGGAAATGCACAATTCATTCAAAACTAAATAGTCTTATAATGGAAGGCTTCATTTGCTTTTCTAAAAGAAATATAAAAGAGCACAATGTTAAAAAAATTAATTTCTTTTCATAACATTTGATTTTTCAGAAGCTGCTTTAGAACATCATCCTGCTGGCAAATTCCTGCCCTGTCCAGATCTGTCCCCTTCAATCTCTGGTATTTTATATTCCCTAAAAGATAATTCTGTTGTCAAAATCACCCTCGAAAAAAGCAGGTTAGGGCACAATAGGTAAAGAAGCTATACCAATATTTTTTTAAGGTTTATTCAAGAAATGCTCTGTGTTAGGGTCAGCATACAAAGCTTAGGCTTCTGAATATTTAGGTATTACAATGCTGTTGTAATACAGGGAGGCAGGCCAGTTTGCTAATTAAAATATACAGACCTGGGCAAAACATCCCCTAACTTCTTCGTCAAGCTGTGCCACTGACTTACTGGTAGCCTTGCAGAGGTAATTTTAACTATATTTGAAAGGTCTATTAGGATACTTAATTTCTTCCACAAGATGCACAAGATGTAACTCAAGTCTGCGTAGTACTGAGGAAATCCACAGTCAGAAACGGACTAGAAAAAATGGAAACAAATATAACAAATGCATATTTGATGCTGTTCTCTAACCCTCTGTTTGATTAAATAACATGCCCTTCTCCTTGCAGTTGAATTGAGTGGTTCTTGCTTCACACTGTGGGAGTTTTATCACATTGGAATTGGTTTTCCCAGCACGATTTAACATTATTTTATTTGTAAAGCTTTTTTTTAAAATAGAAAGTTGAAACAATCTCATGAGAAACTTTCAAAGCAAATATTCTTCTTGAGTTTTCTCAGGTATTTTCTTCGTCCAAATCAGATTGCTGCATGCTTCCACATCACACTGAGGAGAAGAACAAGAGAGGAAACAGTTTACACTCTTGAAATGCCCACAGTTGACACAGACAACCTGGAGGCCTGTCGAGGCTCAGGGCCACTGTATTCTGTAGTCAGATGAAAATGCAGCTTGAAGTTGGGCAGGAAACAAGTTTCATGAGCCCAAACCACAGATTGCACGCCTGCCTTCACCATCCAATTCACCCAGGGTTCAAATCTGGGAGACACCATTTGGGAGAGCCCACAGTGGTACTTCCAAAGCACAAGCTGTGTTGTCCATGGGCGAAAGGAAGGCAGCGGCTCTGAGTGCCAGGATACAAAAAGGAGCCTGTATGCATGAGAGCTCTTATCACTGGCAGGCTCTAGGACTTGCAAAGTCAGAGCAATGAAGCCCAAATACATATATATGCAAAACAAGCCACAAACTTTCCACCCTGATGAAAGCACAGTGAGGAAAGTCTTTCCGACAGATTCACAGCTGGCTTCAATCTACAGCCTAAGCATATCTAATGGGTCGCTTTTATCAGAGAAGGTCTCATAGGGTTCTGGCTGCTACTGAGGGCAGTTTGCCACTGTGCAGA
This sequence comes from Platysteira castanea, assembly GCA_013397175.1. Classification (NCBI taxonomy): domain Eukaryota; kingdom Metazoa; phylum Chordata; class Aves; order Passeriformes; genus Platysteira; species Platysteira castanea. The sequence goes on along the minus strand of VYXC01006691.1, from coordinate 73,661 downwards.
CCCCTCAACAAAAGTCTGAGAGGACACTGTGTACTCCCCACACGAACTGAGGCATGGGGTAATAGAGACCATCTGCTTCAAATTCTGGCCCCACTTGCACCTTTATTAATCCATTCCAGCTCCTAGGATCTTACTCCAGTTAATGTAGTTCCCCGTATGAGAGTATCTGAAAAACGCAAGATACTCCTATCAAAAATCTTACTTTCTCTTGTATCGCTTTCAGAAGTAAATTAAAGGATTCTACCCGTGTGAACATAAAGTAACACCTGGTCTCAAACTCTCCTGGGTGAAACTGGCTTCCCTAGAGACGGAAGGATTTTCTGTTAGGAGAGGCTTAAGAGAAGCTACCTCATTCAGTAAGAGCAGGACCTTTACCTTCTACAAACTACTAAAAGAGAAAGAAGTTCAAAACACCACATCCATTTACGAAAATTTGCGTGCTAGGGACTTGATGAGAAGTTATTGTGTGCATGTCATATTGTAAGTAAAAAGTACTTCAAATATATATTACTTTATTTTTCCCTCTGTGGTTTACGGATTTGTCCTGGGACAATAGAAGTTTACAGAGAAGGGGGAGATGTCTGTGATTAAGGCGGCTTTCAGCTCTTCTTCCTACAGATACCCTGTGGATATTGCTGTATTCTCCAGAATCCAAGCTTCCACTTAAAAAACAATGAAGTTTCTAGCCCATCTGGGTTTGAGGAAGCAGAATGTAAACAGATGTACTGTTGTCTTATTTTAGAAGCTATAGCAAGCCAGACTGAAACAATAGCACTAAGAAATGTCAACTGCTCCCATTCATCTCAGTGGGGTGGGGTGTTAACTTTGAAGCCTAATTGTGACCACTTTAAAGTCAGCCTTTTAACCATTTCACTGCTATTACTACACCAGAAACTCCAAAGTAATGAACTTACCCAGCCTCTGTATTTGTATGCATTACTCCGAGACCTTCCATTCACTTGAAAAGAACACTGCATTACAATCGAGCTAGTTTGAATATTCTTTTACTTCAGAAGTTAGCTGAATTGTTTGCTACTGTCTTTCAAAATTAGGGTTAAAAGAAAGTCAAGGGTGAAAGGTTAGCTTCATTGTTGTTGCTCTCAAAAGTGCAACATGTGGGATTTCATGCTTTTTGCTTTGATCGGGGTGCCTGGATGGCAGTTCATTTCAATAAACTGACAAACAGCTACATACAAAACTAAAAATAATGACTAATCAAATAACACTGCACAGGAGTTTAAAAAAAAAAAAATCCTAATAATGTGGTAACGTACACTTGCAAGAATAAAATAGGGGAAAGAGGAAAAGGGTCTTCATTTTCAGGAAGTTATAGTTGCCATTACCTTAAATCCAAGGTGTATTAGGCCTGGTTCTGAGTATACAGAGAAGCTGCCCCTCTAAAGATATTTTACATCCCATTTCCCAGAAGCTGTTGCATTCTTCATCAGCAGTCACTGAAGTCCGCATGTGAACTTTCCTCTGGGACCAGCAGTAGAAGACTAGCAGCTCTACACACACATTTTTGTAAACATTACTTCAGATGCTCTGAGAACTCATGCTGAAAATTAGGGCGAGCTACTCTAGCTTATGTTTCTGAGCATCCAGGATTGTACTGATGTGTAGCTGAACTCTGAGTCACAGAAGTTGTGGTGCTGCAGGGCATGATGGAGATGCCTGGCCAGTTGTGGTGGGGCTGTTTGCCACACACCTGCTGTCTCTCTGCTCAACCAGCCCTCCTGCCCACCTCCACTGCAGGACATCTCTGCGTGCCTGCCCATTGAGCCTGCCACACGTCATGGGTGACACAGGACTGCTGCAGAGCAATACTTGCACTGCATTAACACTTCTGCAGTTACATTTACACTGACGATCCTTTTAACCTGTCATTTTCTTCCCCATATAACACATATTAGACTGAGAAGTCAACACTAACATCACCACTGCACTACTCTGGCCATCATTAGTACATCCATGTTAGGCACCCTAACTAGATAATCCTGACATGTCTCAAGATGTTCTCATTGCAGCTACAGCCACCAGCTCAGGGAAGTGAAACAGGAAGGGCAGTACCTCAGCTGCATGACAGAGCTATGGGAATGGCATCACCCAGCAAAAGACCTTGAACAAGCAGCTAGGACAGGAGTAACCTCTCTAGGTTACAGAGCAGCAACTGGAAGAAAGTAAGGTGGAAGTATCTGCATAAGCCATACTATATTTACTGCAGGATAACTACTTGAGCACACATTCCCGAATAAAACTCTTTACCTGAGAAGGTCTGGAATTGATATGAGTGCCTACATGTGGTAAAGGAATAAGGTTATTTTGGTAGAAGGGGGAAAATTTTCCTGCCTACACAAAGCCTAGGTGTTTGTGCAAACAAAGCCCTAATTCACACAGTGCAGGTTCTTTTGCCTGCTACAACAGACAATACCCTGACATTGTTATTAGTAAGTTATGAATGCACAATCCTTCTGTGTGTAAATTCCACTGTTAGCTGGACATCAGGGTGTTTGAAACTTGCCCTGGCTACCAAAATCATCAGATACACACCTCTCTGTTGTCAAATATCAGTGTTTACTAAATCGTGATCTTTAAACTGCAACATAGAATTTGTAAAATGCTCATGACATAAAACTGAAAATAAACCTCTGCTTTCACTTAAAAGCCTGTGACCACTGGCTTCACACACAAAAGGCCTGCTAGGGAAAGACAGACACCTTCATTTTCTATTAACTTCAATCAGCTGCAGCAAGGTGATCAGTTATCTACAGAAGGTGCTGAATAAGATCATATATAAATTCACAGAAGTGTCTGAGTGCTGTTGAACATGTTTTCTGCAGATGCTTAGGGGTGCAGAACAAAGGCAGCTGAAAACAGACTTGGTAAGTTTACTATTTTACTTTATCACTGTATTAAATTCCCATTCAACATCCAGAAGGCACCACGCACTTGTTATAGAAAAAGCAAACAGCCTCGTAAAAACTAGACTCGCCATTTTTTGCCCTGCCTTGCACTCCTCTTCTTTTCAACTGCTAGCAAGTAAAACAAGCCCCTAACAGCTGGATGTGCAGAAGTCTGTGCCGGTAGTGTCCTGGTCCGGAGCAGCACTGCAGGCTGGAATGCTGACGCTGGCAGGGCTGCCACTGCGTTTACTTAACACTCATTTCTCTCAGTCTGCTTCAGACCAGAAATGCAGGCAATGAAAACCTATTCAACCTTTGAGAACCTCGGCCGTAGCGGTTTAGCAGAGCAGGGTTTGTGCAGGTACATGAAAGAGGCATTCAGAAGACGCTCCCATTCCAGGGAGGCAGAAAGAGAGCCCCTAGCTGTCTCTGGTTACCTTTTATTGGCATGAAAAGAAGGAGGCAGGAGGGGCAAGGTTTCAGGACAAATGAAAAACAAGCTTTCTAAGATTCACTGTTCAACCTCAAAACAAAAGCTCAGCGAATTTAAGCTACAGGATCTTAGTTCCGTTTCTTTCTGTTTAGTAATTTATTACAGAGAAGAGAATGAAAAAGCTGCTTCCAGTAGTGGATTAAACTTTACCCTGAAACAGAATTAGAGAGAAAAAAACATACATTAGTAATTCAGCTAGCTTCTTGGGCAAAAACTCTACATTATGAATTCAGCTAGTTTCCTAGACAAGTGAAGAGCAAATTGGCAAACACATGAGAAAGTGTACCATGCTAGTAGGTATCCAAGGCTCTTTGGTTAAAAACATTTACACCACAATGATAGCTGGACAAAACAGCTGTCACAGAGGCACTATTAAGTAGAGGGTATAATCTGTAAACACTCGCCACCCAAATTAAAGCAAGGTCTGTTGAGATGGAGGAGAAATGCCTCATTTCAGAAGGCAGGCCCAATGGCTGCAGACAGCCCAGTGCTGTCTTCCAGAGGAGGCCAGCCCAGGGCAGCATGAGGGTGTGGGGGGCACTGGCAGGAGCATCCCTCCTGGAGCCACCAGCAGCAGCCAGTTTGCAGTTTGGCCAGCAAACACCCCCACCCCTCTCAGCCAACAGGGACAGACGGCCTGCAAAGCCCTTCACTGCCCCAGCCTTGCTGCAAGCCTGAACAAAACCCAGTCTTGTGTCTTGCATGACATGGCAGACTCCTCCCCAGGCGTGGTGGATGCCCAGATTAGTTCTGGGTTTACTCTACTGAGCACCTTAGGAGAGAAGATGGATGGGCCAAAGCTTTCCCACAGAAGCTTCCCCTTAGAAAACCCAGTGCCCCCCACGCGCCCACGTGCAGATTGTGTACCACGCAGCCGTGCTACACAAGGGCATGGCATGGGGACCCTGGGATGGCTCCAGGAACCCTTTCTGCAGGCCATAGCACAGCCCTGTATAGCAAAGGTCAGCACACCTGCTCATCAGAGGTGAAGAGATAAGTCTTAGTGCAGCATCCAAGTCCTTCCCATTAAATGGGGACTGCAGAGAGTTCCTCCTTCTCAGGAAATGTAAGGTCGCCAGACACTGCAGAAGAGGGGACCGTGGATTCAGTGACCAGTAAATATATTCAACAATTAAACAGAATAGGTCAGTTGCAAAAAGATAAATAATACCCATAATACCTAATATTTACACACTTCTCTGTACAAACCTATTATTTTTCTGTAGAGGTGTACAAATATTACCTAACCAGTCAGCTGAGGACACATGGTCAAAGCTTTGGCTTCTTGATGAACTGCAGAAGTCTTTTAAAGTGTGACCACGTGCTCCAAAGTTTGTTGCATCGAATCTAGGCAACACAAGTTTAGGTACACTTCTGTAAATACCTTGAGATAATTCAGAGCCCTTTATAAATTCAGATGGCCTTCATGACACCTAAATGTAGGTGGGTTTGTGAGAACTGAAAAAATGATACATACTAGGCTAGGGGCAACTGTACTAGTTTTTGAAACACCAGTAATTTACATCTAGGTTATACGATTTTGCTACAGTTTCAATTTCATGACATGTCTCTTAGATATAAGCTACCCAGAAAATGAACTATCTGGTTGAAGCAATGATCTGGATAGCATGCTAGCTATCGCCTTGATACACAATGAGACAGAAAAACAGGAAGGATTTATTTGGAATTCATTTGGCAGTACTGTAGGATTTTCTGCAAGGGAAAGCACACAGGTGTTTATGTAATTCCTTAATTCTTTGAAGAGGTGAAACATATAATTTAGAAAAAGTTTTTAGAAACACTCAAAAAAGAAAAATGTTTTACTTGTTACAATAACTTCTCTTTTTCTAGATCATTCTTTTAGTCTCTTAACATATCCTAAAGCAAACCTGGAGTGCCAAATATTTTAATCAGAATACTTCTGATCTGTAATCTCTCTGATACAAATCCTGTCTTAATAAATCATTTCACAGTCTTGAAGAACCATTAGAAGCAAACTACAGCATTTGCAGTCGTAGTATAAAGTCACTTGGCATTCTTGTAGGTGATATGAGAGGATAAAAACAGTGGTCAAAATTCAGTATTGATATCTGAATATTTAAAAATTGGTGGATAAGGACTTGATTCCCGTTGTTCGTCGGGCCATGCTACTGGAGCTGATCTTAAAAGCTAACATTGAATATTATGAGAGAATATGATGAGGTGCATTCCTAGAGAAATCTGACTGAAGGCAACAGAAATCACCCTACCAGCATGAATAGGATTTGGCCAAAGCCTGGTACTCAATGTTGTAAAATGCACACTGAGGATGTCTCAGACCTTTTGCACACCAAATACATTTTGGACACTACATTAGAGATAAATATATCAGTATTAGTCTTCTTTTGCTGAAAAGAACATTTACTGGCAGTATCTTCTCATATCCTCCCAGATTTTATGTTGGTGGCAAATCTTGCAGGTGAGAGAGTAAATACTCCAGCAGACATCTGCTAAACATAATGCAGTTGTATTCTGTTATTAAAACTACTCTCTTTCTTGTGTTTTTCATGACGTTCATTTTCTGTGTAACACTCTGCTTTACTAGTATCCCAATATGTCCCTAATCAATTTTTCATTCCGGTCATCTTTGCCCACCTGACTGCTCACTTGCAGAGACCTTTTAGCACTTATTTGTGCTAACACTTCCCTTTCTGTTTTAACTATAATGGGCTATTGTATGTCAGTCCCTTGTAGAGAATGGACACTGCACCCGTACCTGAGCTCCCACCCACAAAACCAGCACTGGCAAAGTGCTTAGGAGATTCTTCTGGTTCACATTTCTGCTACTGTGCCAAATTCAGTTCTGTCACGTGCTACTCAACTCCTCCTGTTTTCTCCTTGATCGTGTGCTCTTTCCTCCTTCTCCTCAACTGCCCCACCTTCCAGAGCAGCAAAAGGAGCTGGTCCCAGTGGACATGGCCAGAGCCTGTCCAGAGTATGCTCCGAGTCTGGTCCCACACTACCACAGTATCTATCCCTAGCACTAACTTGGAAGTACTACCCATTTCTGGGGAAAGCCTACTGCTCACGTAATATGTTGGCTCAGCAGAGAAGTAGCAGTCTTCGGAGGGATCTAACTGTGTTCAAAATGAAGTAATTTTTCCCATTTACACATATGAACAGCTGCACCCCTGTTTTAACAGCCCCGCTAGCCAAGGCAGGAGAACAAACAGAAAGCTTTCCAGGAGTGGCCTTCAACAAAAATAACAAAATCAACTTAAGAGGTTCAAAGCCACACAGGAAGACCCATCCTTTCCAAAAACTGGAATAATGAAAAAGATCAATCCTGGTGACAATATTATTTCCTACTGAAGAGATCCAAGCTCTGTGTGATTTGCAACATGTAGTAGTAAATGCAAGAAATGGCACAATTTTGACTCCTATGAAGTAAACACAAGTTTCACAAAAAGTTCCCTTCCCATCACTGCGAGAGAATGGCCTATGAAATTCACATTGCACAAAACCAGAACAAAACCCTTTGGAGGGGGAAGCCACAGTTACACTGTAAATATTTGATGCTGCAGGGGGAAGAAGACATAACTTAACTTGTTCAAAGCACTTGGACTGAGCACCTTATTCTTATCACTTATCCCGTGTAACAGACCTCATCCAATTGATCTTTATTTGGACAAGTAACTTTGATGACCTCTGGGTCATTAGAGTGTTTTTCCCCTCTATCTGTCATTATATAGACTGAGGATTACAAAGTTTTATGAAGTTCTTGGGAAGGGATTTTCCTGGCAAGCTTTTAAAAAAACAAAAGTATGTCATCATTCAAAGAAGGTGCAGTGAATTTTCATGAAGATTTTTGTCTACTTTCCAGTGTTGTGGGCTTTTTACTTTCTGGAAGGTAATACAAGCAAGATCAGTTTATGGAAAAACACCTGAAAATACTGTGAACAGAATCACAGAATAACAGAATAAGCCGAGTTCAAGGGAACCCAGATCATCGAATCCATTTCCTGGCCCTGCAGGAGACACCCCAAGAATCACATCATGTGCCTGAGAGCATTGTCCAAACACTTCTTGAACTCTGTCAGGCTCGGTGCTGTGACCACTTCCCTAGGGACCCTGTTCCAGTGCCCAACCACCCTCTGGGTGAAAACTTTTTTCCTGACATTCAACATAAACCTCCCCTGACATAACTTGTTGCCACTCCCTCGAGTCCTGTCACTGGTCACCACAGGGAAGAGATCAGTGCCTGCCCCTCCTCTTCCCCTCACAAGGAAGCTGGAACTGCAATGAGGTCTCCCCTCAGTCTCCTCTTCTCCAGGCTGAACAGACCAAGTGACCTCAGACCTTCCTCATACGGATTGCCCTCAAGGACTTTCACCATTCTTTTGTCCCTCCTTTGGACACGCCCTAATAATTTAATGCCTTTTTTATCCTGTGGCACCCAGAACTGCCCCCAGCACTTGAGGTGAGGCCGTCCGAGTGCAGAGCAGAGCGGGACAATCCCCTCCCTTGCCCGGCTGGCGATGCTGGGCCTGGTGCCCCCCAGGACACGGGTGGCCCTCCTGGCTGCCAGGGCACTGCAGGCTCATGTTCAGTACATTACATAAGGGGGGGTAACTTGGAGGCAGTCAGGAGACTGAGCTGCACTCAGGATTGTGCATCACTTCACAGACATTGCTGTTTTACAGCTAGCAATCAGAGATGGAGGCCTGTATGGTTTCTATTATATTGTTGTCCAAAATAACACTAGAAGATAAAAAGACACAGCTGTGAAATTCACTGGGTTGGGATTTCCGAAAATAACTCCAATTTCATATCTCAGTTAAGTCATGCTCACACAACAGGAATGAATATTTTGTAATCGAATCGGCTGAACCGGACTTGTATAAACAAGACCTGATAAAGTTTAAGTTTTGTCTGAGAGTTTCCAACACTCAACTGCAGCTTTTTCTGAGAATTTCCTATTCCTGGAAATTATGAATTTTTCACGAGTCCTCTGATGAACTCTGAATACATAATGGGAGATTAGGTGATTGAAATTAATTCTCATGTCCAGTTTAGAACTTAATTAGCTTGGTTTCAAACACTGAATTGTAAATGTACTGAGAGTATGCTATTCCAAACACTAATTATACTATGTCTAAATTGTTCTAGGACATTTCAATGTGTTTGTGACTGTTTATATGACTTGTTTACAAATGTTTCCAGGATTTTAAGCAGTTTAATTTAATAACCTCAGCAAAGACTAAGCCTAAAGGTCATACATGTCAGTGTGATCAAAGTCTCTCTTTTCCTAAATGAATATACAACTCAGTGCAATGTAGCTAGCACAATGAAATCAGTCCTGTCAAGTGATACAGGCAAACAAATCACAGCCTGGGAGAAGATCTATAGGTAGAAGACCCAACCATTCCTCTCAACGTCATCTCACATTTCTGACTAGAATTTCTCCCCACCCCCCCAAAAAATATCCCAAATCTACCTTTCACCCAAAGCAAGAAAAAATAGTCAAAAAATCAGTACAGGAGGATGATGTGAACACAATAATCCATCTATCATTAAAACACCTACAGACTGTCTAAGCAGAATCTCACTTTTTTCCTTGTCCAGAGTGGCATTTTTAATGTGAATATTTTTGATTGATTTTTAGGGGGAAAAAACCTCCATAAACCAGAAAGCAAATATAAAAAAAATACTATTTCAGCATTTAAACTGAGCAATCTTGCTGCCTATATTAATAAAATGTAATATAATAAAATATAAATTATAATCTCCCAGGCTTACCTTGAAAAGTATGTGTATTTAAATTTCTAGGGGCAAGGAAGGGCTTAGGGGTGAACAACTGCTGGAAAAAGATACACGGACCTAAAGGTAAGAAGAGGAAAAGAAAAGATGTATCCCAGAGGCTCTTCCATTTCCTGTTGCCACTATAGGAAAGGACAAGAACTGAGAAGGTTCCTGTCTGCTGCTGGCTGGCTTCCCTGGTGTTTCACTGCTTCAGTCTTGGGCTCAGCAAGAGTTTTCTCACCCAGGCATCTGTATCAGTTATTAACAGTAAGACCAGAAAGAGATAACTCAGCAGCAGCAAGGCAACTCTCTTCTCTCTACAGGAAAGAAGATGTGGAATAGAATTAGATGCCAAAAAAAAAAAAAAAACCAAACCAAAAAACACCCCCACACCTCAAGCCACCTGTCCATCCACACTGGGAAAAATCTGTGCAAGGGGCAAGCAGATACTTTTCTGCCTAACAGAATGAGCAGATTTTCTAAATTTAAACACTTCTGACAGCATCATAGTTCATACAGCTGTGTTGAAAGCATGAGACTATAAAATCTGCCTGTGGCCATATCTGAGAACTCTCCTGCAACTAGCCCATGCCTGCGTTAGCTGCCTCCTTCAGCTGGTGGAAGTGGGTGGCTGTGTGCAGCCTGCCTGTCGGAGTGGCCTCTGCAATGACCATGCTCCGTGGAATGCTCTAAAGGGCTGGGGCAGAGAAGACCACGGCCCAAATGGGAACATTCCCAGGCACAGCTTAACTTATTAGTGGTACTTACACAACACTGATATCTTTTTAAACTAGCATACTGTACTTTCCTTTTTCAGGAGGCAGTCACAAGTGACCAGCAATCCAGTTACAAACAAGAGGCACTCGCAAGGAAAACTAGAGGTGTTCACTCTGTTGAGCTCAGGGATGAGCTGCAGGTTTTGGGGGGGTACCTGAGCAGCAGATACACCTCAATAGCATCACAGACACCTTAACATGGACTCCCTATATCATCGCCTAATTTTGCTTCGTGGAACTTTGTGTAACAACCCTTAAAAGTTCTCAAGATCTAACACACAAGCGTGTGCACTGCGAACAGCCTCTCACCAGCTATATTTGCATTCACTGTTACTCCTTAACCTGAAACCTCAGGTTTAAATAACTGTCAGCTGATATTATCAGTGTTTGGTTTATGAGTCATTCAGCCAGCACAATAGGCCGAGGAAGAAAAGAGCACCTTTACAACACATGCCCTAATTTTTCTGCTGCCACGGGGAGCAGGAGAAGCAGAGAGGGCACAGGAAGGATTTGTAGCCTGAACAAAAATATACATCCCAGCCCAGAGTTCTACCTGTTAGACACACATAAACTCATAAATCAAAAAGAGAGCAGCAGGAAAACAGCTCTGGGACATTAAACCAAATGTTTTGGTATAGTTTCAAGTTGCAGCAAGAAACTTCCTGCTAACTTGCTCCCTATTTAAATTTGCTCCTTCACACAAACCACAGATTTCTCTAAGTTGTTTTTTTTTTGTTTTTTTTTCCCCATCAGCGAGTCTCCAGAAACTGGAAGAGGGGAGAGAGAGAAAAATCACTGCTCTGGATTTGCTTTTATACAAAGGTCATGTAAAGAAGGAAATGTCTGCCCTCCCACACACACATGCTAAGGACAGTTTTGGTAAAATTAGCCACTGGTGGAAAAAAAACAGAATGGAGCTGTTCTCATGAGCCTTTCTCTTTTCAGCACAATTCTGCACCATCCCCGAGCCCAGCAGACTCAGCCTTGCCAGGTGCTGAGCACCTCGTCTGGCCACTGGCTCCAACAAAAGCAGCAGAGAGCAAGGCACGGTTGCCAGTCTCAGATTGCACAGATATGCCCAGACTGGAATCATCTGGGATGCATTAGACTAGGAAATCTCTCGTCTGTGCTAGCATACCTGCTTTTTATTCAGGGCAAGCGTAGTTGAAACAAGATTTATACATTAGACTGCACTGATAAAATTGTCTGTCAGAATCTGGGTTGGTCATTCTTACCTCAATACTGAAATTAAATATTCCTATGAAAACTAGCCTTGACTTTTGTTGCACAAAGTAAATAAAAAACTATTTGTTTTATTTAAAGTGGTGAATTGCAGATATCAGAATAAAACATAAGGAGGGGAGTGGAAAATTTTGCATTCTGGCAGTAGGTGATTCATTACGTTTTATCTGTGCTACAAAATAATTTTCATATTCTCTGTAGATTGTTATAGCTTCTAAACCTGATCATCATTTCAGCAGTTACAGACCAAAACCAGAGTGCAAATACTGATTTCCTATCTTATGTTCAGGTCCTGCTAGCAATTGTTCAAGTACAAGCACATTAGATTTATGAGTTTTACTTTATCTGCATTCTTTATTCAGAGGTGTGGACCCTTACCAACACCTTTGTGATGCCTGGTTAATGTTCAGGGCTTCAACTTCTTTCTTGTATTTTCCAGCACTTCCTTGCTGCAGCCAAATCAAAACCATAGGTAGCACTGCAATACTCAAATTTTTGCCAGACAAAAAACAGCCCCAGAAGGTTCCCTGGCCTCCCTGTGTGGTCAGCTGGAGCAGGCAGACCCTTCCCAGGGGCACTTATTTTCACCATCACCACCCCCACCTCTCCAAAGTAACGCACATGGGATGAATTGTCCTCTAGGAATGCCTATTTAGCCTCACTGACTATAGACAGGGCTTAGGTGACTAAATGTATTTCTCAAAATAGGCAAGGTGAATCTATTACTGGAACCTAAGCCTCAGGGCAAAAAAAAAAAAAAGAAAAAAGAAAAAGAAAGAAAGAAAAAATTACCTTCAATGAGAAAATGGGTGCCTTTTCCTTTGAAAGCCCTACTCTGTAGATCCCATGGGATCATGCACCCACTGGGCATCCTGCAACTGCCCTGGCTTCCAGCTATTTCTGGTGCAGGTCTTGGCATTGATTTTTGACCTTTTGGAGCCCTCTTCATGTTAGGTAACACAGCTCGCTCACTCTTTCCCCAAAACACAGCGGAAAGTAAAGCAGGAAAGTGAAAGCAATAGCAACATTCCATCAGGCAGGGAAAGAGTTAAAGACACGAGGAGCAGGAAAGCTGCCTTTCTCTAGGAACCCCTGCAGTTTCAGTCACTTATTAAAAGAGGATTTATATTTCTGAAGTGAGGATCTGTACTTCCTCCCTCTGCCGAAGCCGCGTGTTTCTCTGCCAGACTGTGATGAAAAGGGCCCTCCCTTGCCCATCGCCAGCCAGCGCTGGCGTCATCATTCCGCTACTCTTTTTCACCTTGCACACATGTTGAGGCTTCTCTGTGGAAGTCTTGCTGAGACACACATCTCTTTGTCTCTTGTTCCTCTCTGCTCAGGAGGCCTTTTTTTTAATCCCAGATTTCTTTTGCACATAGCTCAAGCAGGAACGTTTCTGGGATTTCCGTGAAGGAGGATCCATGCAAGTAAATAATGCCATTCACTAATGGCATCCAACTGTCCACTAAAGCCAGAAGCCATTTCTTTGAAGAGGGTGTTGTACAGAGCTCTGACTAGGAGGTCTTGCTCACCTCGTTTGAAAAGTCAGGCATTGTACCTAACTACAACTCACCCAAGCAGGAATTCAGGAGGATGTGCCCCTTTTGCACCACAGTAGGGTTTGGTAGGTGGGTGTGGAACCAGCCACAGGGTGATTTAGCTGCGAGAGGCACCTCTCCTTCCTGCATTTCTAGAGAAATCCTGCACAGGCTCAGTGTCTCTCACAGTACTTCTCCCTACTGGACGGGAGAGAAGCCCAGGCCATCCTTGAGGCTGAGTTTAAAGACATGGCTAAGGATTGCCTAGATTTTTTTTTTACCAGCTGGTGTGCATTCTTGGCTGATGTGTGCATGTCAAGCATACGTGGCTGCAAAGGAACTCCTGCAGCCACTTCCCTCTGCCTGGCCAGGTCACTTCCACGTATCCCACTCTGTTCTCCCAGTAAAGAACGAGTCTTTCACAAATGGATATCACTATCATTTGCCAGAGGAGGTTGAGCTAATGGACAACAAGAACGCTGCACAGCAAAGACACAGTGAACACTGGAGACCACTCCCAAGATCAGCTCAGATATGACGCAGGTGTGGCCACAGGCTTTCCCTGTGGGAAGGAGAGAATATTGGATAGCTGTATGTTATGTATCTCTGAGGCTTTTAGAATGACGAGAATAAAGTGAAACAAGATTAAGAGGCATATTAGGCCGTCTCTGACAGATCTTTTCCACTTACTGGGAAGAGTCTCCCACTGAGCTCCTGGGAGGTTCTGAGCCCCTGAGGACTCCATGAAGAGGCTAAAATTCGCAGCCACAAATGGCACTGTTTCTCTGAGCAAGGCTGAGCTATCAGGGAAGGTATCAGTGCAGCCTGCTGCTACTGATACTGTAAGCAGAAGGCAGAAACAGTGGATCTTTTGTTCATCAGCCCTCTACAGTGTACAGCCCTTTTGTGAATAATAAGTCACCTTTCTGCAACTCTCATACGGCGCAATGCAACATTTTCAAGTCAGCTCAGCTAAACTGGACCTGCAATCAATTGATATCAGTGAGTTAAAATAGTGCTGATAAGAAAAATGTCTCTACAAGGAAATTCTGAGGAGCATGGTGCAAGAATAAGTTAAACCAGGGAGGACATGTTCTTTCTAATAAATGCAAGTTACTTTTGGCTGGTCTTCACATCTCAGATTTACTGCTCATACTACGAGAATCATTGTATTGCCTTATCACGGGCTCATATGAAGCTGTGCTTACTCATGCTTGCAAAGCATTTAAAGATTAGAGAGAGCAGGGCCTGTAAAACCATAAAGAATACTTTGTTATCATTATTATTTGACCAGAGCAATAGGGAAATATGCTTTAAAAATGCTTCCGTTCATTAGTTCATAACTATCTTTTAGTACTATAAGTTTAGCTGAGAACCTAAAAGCAAAAACCAGCAAGCTGAAAGGTAGCAGGTTCAAACTTCATTTGTCTCAATATAGGTTTATCTGTTTGCCTTTACCACAGCTGGTAATTACCTTTAACACTGTTTTTAATCCAAATGTAAGAAGTAGATGTAGAGGTAAAGTAAAAGCAAATGAATCTGGGACTCATCCTGAAGCACTGTGTCCCAAAACGTTACCCTCTAGCCCACATCCCAAGTTGCTATCCTTCTCCCTGCATAAGCTTTTGGGGTCTCATTAATGCACCAGGCAAGTCTACACAGCAAAGGGCTGTTAGAGATCCTGAGGTAGCTTTGAGGAAACTGGCTTGCCTACACGGTACATTGCAATGCCATGCACGGATGCTAGCTTAGATCCCAGAGGCAATATAGCTGTGTCTGTATAGCAAAGCACCCACGCTAATTAGCCCCGCCCCTGAGGATGCTGCAGGAACAGAGCTAATTAGGTATGCTGAGAGGCACCTCTGTTAATTAGCCCAGGGAGAACAGAACAACACTAACAGAGCTTCCGATCATGGCGTTAGCTCAGGGATCTCTATAGCGTACTTGGCTGTGTAGCATAGCTGAGCCCACAGCTCTCTTGAGCACCATCCAAAGAATCTAAATATCTTCTTTCAATCCAGCCTCACCATCTGACCCTGCTTTTGCAAGTATTCATAGTGGTGTTTTTCTCTTGATGGTAGGAAAATTAAGTAAATAGATTCAAAAGAATGAAGGAAAAAAGCCAGTAAAAACCACACTACAATAATCTAGTGTTATTAAATTCAGCTACAGGTAGTGACATGCCTGTAGGGAAGCACTGGATATTCCTAACCTATCTTGATAAAAGGCATACTTTGGCTAGTGGTGCATGTTTTGCAAGCAGTGTATCTCTAAAGGTACTGTTAACTCAAGCCAACTCAGCCACAAACACAGACTATCATATATTAAGTTGTAGCCATGCAAGATTTTCCATTACAAGTTCAGGGCTGGATGAAATCATTCAGGCACAGGTACACACCTAGGAAAGATGGGCAGCAGTTTTGTCCCCTTCCTTCTGCCCTGGTTGCCCCGTGCATTAGGACGGGGCTGTTGCGGCTGGCTCTCCTGCCTCCTGTGTGCAGCAGCCCTGGCTCACTAAGGATCACTGTCCGTACCGTGCACGGCACACTTGAGGCTCTCACCAGCGCCAAGCACTGCTCACAGCTATGCCGCAGACTCCCAGGGTTGCTATACAACACACAGGGGTAAACAACACTCTGTCTCCACTACAGCCAGCACAGACAGGAGGATGGTGATATGACTATTGTTAAGGGAACACTTCCAAATGCCTTTCCAACCACCGTACCATAGGTACATGTAAAAACGCTGAGTTTGTGCCTTTCAGAGAGAAAATGTGCGTGCTTTGTGCCATTCCAGGAGGGGGCTTCATGGTTCTTATTTTTGAAAAATGGAGCACAGTGATTTCCAATTACCTTCCAGGCATGTGTACAAAGGCACCCATTTCTTTCCCATATGTTTCAGAAAAATATTTTTGCACATGGGTAACTTCTGAATAGCCCTTAAGTCCTGGTTTGAGTCCTTGATCAAAATGCAAAAACGCATGGTGAAATTTTAAATCAGCCTTAAAAGCTTATAATGTGAGTCTGCTGGAACAGTTGAGAAAGCCAAAACTTTTAGGAAGTGGATATTAGGAAATCATAAATACTAGAGAAGGCAGAGGTTTCTTCTGGGATTAATGTGGTTGCAGTAGAGATAATACTAAAGTTTCTTCTAAAGATTGCTACATTTTAGCTATATAAAAGCAAAAAAATTCTGGCTCTTATCTTTCAGGTTCACAAGATTTACTATTTTGATATGAAGGTGGAGGAGGAAGTGTATGTAATATATCTGAAAATCAAAGCTCAGTATTTAATCTTTACTTCTTTTCCTTTAGAAAAAAAATCTTTAAAAGTATGGTTTATGTAGCTTTATGATAATTGCCAAAATAATATAGTATCCTTTAGCATTTACTAATGCAAACTGGGATATCTCATGCAACCCTGACTTTACAACAGGGGTTCTGGATGTATACCAGACACACAAAATGGTCATTAACTTGATATGATATGAGAAAGGTGTTGAAGTGAATAACTTATATAGTAGTAATAGTGGTTCTGTCTATGGACATTTTATCTTGCTTTTGAATGGCAAAAAAGATACTTTAACATGCCTTGTCTCTGGGCAATTTTAGAGTGACCTAGAAACTTCTCCGTTTCAGAGTTCAAAATCGGCCCCTCCATTTATACTTGGCCGGTGCTCAGACCAAAGCCGCAATATATCACATTGTCTCACAGAGACCTAAAAAATAGAAGAGACTGAAATCCTAGGCAGGAGCATCCTGTAACTCTATAAAAGTCTATGCTGTGTCCCAAAATAATGAAAATACCCCAACACTCTGTTTCCAGCTGTATAAATAGCTCAGATTTTCAGCTGTATTGCCAGAACTTGGCTAATGCCCTTCAGTTTGTTTGTCCAGTTTTACATCTACCAATAACTATTTTCTCCACTTCTATCTCTTCAAAACAAAACCTAAAGCACAAAGGTTATCAACTCCCAAAACCTCTTGTGCATAGACAGACCCACAAGGTCTCTGTCAATGAACAACAGCTAATCATTCATTCTCGTTACACTGGCACATAAATCTTCTAAGTGAACAGGGAAATGGGAAGCCTGCTACCCTCATAACATTCCTTGCGTGTCTGCTGAAGGCGTTGTGTCTATACACTGCCTGCGATTCTCAGAAACACAGAGTTAAGAATAATTCAAGAGACATAAGAAGGACTAGGAGGGAAGGATAACTTGCACGTAAACATTGCCAAGCAGTCTTCAAAACTAATTGCTTGAGGTGGTTATGAAAATAAAGAAAAAAACCCTGTGATGCTTATCAGTCTTATTTCTCAAAGGTTGACTGGCCTTAATACAGTTTTGCTATTCATCAAAAAAAAAAAGAAATTGTGGTTAATACAAGACCTCGTAATTTTATTCAGCTTGAGAGCTCTTAAAGATTTTCTTATGGAGGTGCTACATGGAAAACAGTTACACATTTCTTGAGGTACCCTGCACTCACCTCTTCCAATCATGCACAGAAACTAGAGGTCCAGCAGACAAGCTGACATTCACAGAGCTACAAAGTCATCTGTGAGACAGAAAGGTCAGTCGAGTGGCCAGATGTGTGTCTGGGGTGTAAACACGGCATTTCGCAAAAACAGCATGGTCCACATCTGCCTGACGTGTCCATACAGGCATAGCCAATATCTTTTGTGCAAAGCAAGAGCTGTCATTTCATATGAAAAAGCATAAATGTCTATCTGCCCTCCAAACTCCAAGAATTATAAATAGTTTGAGTGACAAATACTTCTGTCACAGTGTTCGGGATACCTTCAAAAGATATTCCCAGCACCGTATATGATTAACCAAAGCCTGGCAGAGTTCACCCTTATAAATATATCCTGGATAAGCCTGCTGGTTTGAACAAGAATTTGTGTGTCTGTGTCTAAAGGAAGAAGAGAAGAAACAGGAAGGTTGGTCATGTCAGTCACTTGTACATTTTTTAAGCTGACTGGTAGAGTTTAATATCTATGCTTTGACAGTAATAAGAGCATTGAATTCCTAAATGTTGTGTATTACATTGCACAACAGGTTTTATCACCGAAAAATTGAGTAGTCTTGATGAATGAAGTTTCACACAGGTTACTGTTGAAAAAAAAATTAGACATTATTTGCATAGATTGCATTAAGTTGATTGTTTCCCACCCCTCCCAAGTATCTCAGTACCTTAGAAATAAATTATAGTCAGAGGGTTATTAAAATAAAATTTTTTAGAAGTCTTGAAGTAAATTTCAAACCACAAGACAAAGCAAAGAGTACTGTAGTCTATTTTCAGACCTCCTCAAAGTTATTCATATTCTAGTTGTCAAACAATCATACAACTCCCAGACATCTTTTTTTTCCCTGAAATCCTGCTATGGAGTCTTCCACAGACACACTAAATTATTTCCTCTTCAATATGTTAAGAAAGAAGAAAGAAGCAACCACCCTTAACTCACATGTGTTTCTCTTTAAGAAAAAGGGTCTCCACAGTTCAACAAGGCAAATAGTTCTCTGCAAATGAAGTCATGCTGAGATTTTTAAAGCACCTAGGATTAGGAAGGCAGTATTGGTAGAAATGTCATTGTGACACAAACTAGAAATACTCCTTTTCACCCCGTTTTTTAATTCCAGCCTTCCTGGGACAGTGCTTCAACCTGTACAAACCAGATTATTTGCTAAATTTACAACTGTGTTGAGAAACACATCACTACAGAGAAGCACAAGGAAAGCGGTGTGAAATACTAAGGGTTTAAGTGCCCTTTCAAAAATATTTGTTGTCATTCTGACCCAACTGGAAGAAAAAGGGAGACAAAACATTTCCAATAGCAGCTTGCCTCAGTTGGTAGAGCCTGAATATGGGATTTTGCCTGGTTTATTTTAAGTCTGAGCAGCTAGCAGCTGGAGTATGTCCCACATGCTAACACTTGGAATTCCCCAGGGAGAAGGCTTGTTTCAAATGTCCACGCCGGCCCTCCAAAGCTGGTCATCTTTGCGCTTTATTAAGTTTACATACTCCATCCTTGCCTCAAGTCTCGACCGTAAGGCACCTATTCTGAACAACTGAACCTCCTTGCCAGCTTCACATGGATTGGTTTTGATTTAAATGCAATCTATGAACAATATCTACTTGCACACACACACACAGCCCTAGCAGATACTGAACAGATGCAGCCTTGCAGACTTACACAGCAGCTGTGACAACAACTGATGTCACCTCCTTTGCAGAAATTTCCACAAGCGTCTTCCAAAGGCCAAGTTAAATGAGATAGAGCTTATCAGTTTCTTTAAAGTGCTCTGGATGAGACCGGTCCATGTGACCCCCTTCCTGGCCACGGGGGTGTGGTATGTCACAGTTCCCCTATCAGCTGGCACATGGTGGTGGGAGATATGAGACAGCAGAAAAGTTGTAGTAACAACATCACCCAGACTGCCGAAGACAGAGCAAATACGCTGAGTAACTTCAGTGTGTGCTCACTTACTTTCTGAAAACAGGTGGAGGGTTTTCAGCCCTGACTTCTGCTTGCACATCCCACTCGGCACAGATGGGCGGTAACGTTGCCAGCTATGCTTTGGAAAGGCTACGGTTCATTAGCGTCGTATTAACGCCTTTAGCAGTGAGTTGCAATT
Source organism: Platysteira castanea (assembly GCA_013397175.1). Taxonomy (NCBI): domain Eukaryota; kingdom Metazoa; phylum Chordata; class Aves; order Passeriformes; genus Platysteira; species Platysteira castanea. The sequence goes on along the minus strand of VYXC01006691.1, from coordinate 54,292 downwards.
TTTTTTTTTTTCTTCACAGACTTTTCCCCTTTTTTTGGATATTCTGTGAATAAAAAAGAAATTACTAACAAGGATGTTTTTCCAAAAGCAATTGCTTAAGATAAATTCCCTGCCTCAGTTCTTGGAACAGAAAGATTAGAGAGTTTCAGAACATACCCTCCTCAGTTCTACTTTGAAACTACTGAATGCTTCCTTCGCTACCTTTAATTATTATTAAATGATCGGTTGTAAAGAGTTGATTTTTAAAGCTTCTCACAATAGTAACTTTTAGTCAAAATACCAACTAGCCAATAACATATTAACAGAAACAAATACGTAATATTTGCAAAACATCTCGCTACCACATACTTGGTAGGACAAAAAGACTCCTTACTTGAAGTAAATTAAAAATGTAGCCATAGTGTTGAACACTGCATTCAGCAGCTTGTAGTTTTCACCCCAGGGCTCACCCAGTTTCTCTACATGGGCCTGTTAGCACAGAGGAGAGCCTTAAGCTCTCACCCCAAGCTAGTTATCATATTTTGGTTAACAAATGTTGGTAATGCAACTTTTTTCTTTGTGAATGTGCGCTTTCAATTTCTGAATTCAAATCCTTGCACCAGCATAGTTACAGTCACTCTAGATCACTTGGGCATGTCCCTTGTAAATTGTGCTATTTAGACCAAGAGTTTCTGGACTACAGCAGCACAATGTATAAATTCTGGGTCCAGCAGAGCAGTGAAATATAGGTACATAGTGTATGTAAGTACTCAAGAATTTGTGGCAACAGCACCAAGAGAAGTTGAAATTCAGTTTTATGCTCCATTCCTGAGCTCCTTCTCCTAGCCCTGTTACTGAGTGTGGAATGACAAAAGTTTGGGAATTTTAAATCAGATTTTTTTGCAGTTCTGCCAGATTGCTCCAATCTTTCTGTAATCTCACACCTGTTAAGAATCTCTCTGACTCCTCTAGCCAGCTCACATTGGATGAAAAAAGCTAGCTTGCTTTCACCCATTTCCTCTTTCGAAGTTAAGTGTCTGCAGATAGAAAAATAAGCTTTCTAGGGCACAGACAGGCTCTCCTATTTCAACTGTAGTGTGCCCGGCTCAAAATTGTGGCTGGAACCCGGATGTTAATGTCACCTTAAATAATAATATTTTTTCAGGTGCTGGCCAGAGTTTTAAGAGATAGTTCCAGCAATAAGCATGTCGGGGCAGCCAAGACACAGCTGCTCAAAACAGCAACGTGCAGTGGTTATATATGCAATGAAAAAAGACCTCCTTCAAGGAAGCTATTGAAGACAGCTGCAGATCAGTCGTCCTCAGGGTTCATTAGTTTTTTTCATCTTCTGTAAGCCAGCCCTGGGCATGACTTTAGAAGATGATTAAACCAAAGATTTTTGTGTCATTACACCCTCTCCAGCTCCAGCTGCAAATTTTTATCCATGAAAGCCCCAGGATCCCAAGATCCAGGATAGAAGCTTTCCTATCTCTGTACTTCCTTGGCATGCTGGTTACAATCCCTGCTCCCACCACCACCTATGTCTGAACTGTGATTGGTTAAAGGCCCTTAATCCTTGCTGGAATTGTATAAACAGACGGATGGATTGCCAGCCACCTAAAATCACGGGTGAGCCCTGGACTGTGGCAGACAAAAGGCCTTTCAGTATTCTCCCCAGCAAGTCTTCCACAAAGGTAGAGTGAATTTTGTGCCCAAGTTGACTTCACCTTTATGCTGTGGGGATGCTCTAAATGGTTCCGTTATGTATAGGACAGATATATATTTATATGTAATCCTGACCATACGAATGGTGACATGCCAGCTATGAATCAACAGAATTTATAAAGTTTTGCCAAAGGCACTCATAACTGTGAGTTGCACACATGGGTGTTTTAAGTGCTAAAAAAGGCCCTACTTTCTTCACACCTGAAATACGGGTCCATAGTCCCTACACCTACAGCATTCACAAGCCAGTGCATGGTAGCCTGTGCACAGTGATTTTAAATTTGAAATGCAGACACATGACCTCAGATTCCACTCATAAAGGGCTATCTGTATTGCAATGTTTGAGACTTACAAGTGCAAACATAGCAGAGGCACTACGGGCTTATGTGAAAAAATAATTATTCCATGTAGAAAGGAAGTTTGCTTGCTTTGAGCAGAGGTGTTAATAGACCAACCTTTTTCCCCAACACCAGCCTGCTTACCTGAAAATATGAAAACATCTACTGATGCAGCACTGTATTTATTTGAGGTGGCTATCATATCCCACTCATGTTAAATGTCTTGCTGCATTTCAGACTAAGATAGTCATTAATGGGAATACCAGTTATAGGAGTCATTTAATGAAAAATAAGCCCTGGACAACTGTGCTGCAATTTTAGTAATTTGGGGGCAGCGGCGTGCAGATCATAGCACACAAATACAGCTAAATTTAAAAGAGTAACTTCAGAATAGACACCTTCCCCCCTTCCACCGGGTTCAGGATAGTTAATAAGAGCTGGATCTTGAATGACAGTACCCAAAGAGGGACTTGGCACAGAAAGGACTTGCTTCAGCTGAGAGATATGCCAGAGTACAGATAAAACCATCAGCAACTGGAACAGGGGAAAAGGTGGAAAGACTACAAAGACCTAAGGTAGAAAAGGTATTTATGTCCCTCTCAAAGGCAGCATTACTTTGTTACCTAAACAAGGTTTCTTCTCCTCCCTGTCTCCAGTATATGTCAATTGAAGTCAGTGGTAACTCCCAAGCAGTGGCAAAAGTGACAGTACTTGCATAGACATGGCATTAGTAAATTAAGCACAGGACCACTGTTTGCTCTGGCTGTGCCTGAGTCATGTTTCCCCAGCCTCTCTTCTCCTTCCATTAGCAGAAAACACGTTTCCTTTGCCAGCATAAGCAGGCACATAAGCAGGCTCCTAACCCTATCAAAACGAGTCAGGCCTGAAAATAGGGAAGACAAAAATGTACAGGTAGTTTTTAAACTAAGCCAGACCCTACTGAGAGAACCAAGCATTATGCAGCTATACCTATAGGCTGGGTGGGATCTCAGGAAAACTGAGGGTATGGGAAAACCTCTTCACCTGCTTTCCTTCCAGCTGGAACTGAAATAGGCACGAGCTAGAAATCACCTCACCAACAGTAATACATATGTTTCTAGGAGACACAAGTGCTGTTGATGCAACGTAGGCAACAGCGGCCAAGGGCACTTGTTCTCCCAGCAAATTCCTGGTACCTGAGGGGGATGCAGGACTAGCATGGATGGGCAAGACCTAAAACTCTGCATCTCCTTTCTTCCAGTTTAAATATCTAGATAGTCCTTCTTGGTTCTGAAGTTCTTTTGGATATGCTTTGAATAAGACTAGGAAAGGATAAGCTTTGTTGTCTCAGATTGGATACACCCTTCCCTATATTTTTTTTTTCCCAGCCTAATGGGGTTTAGAGAAGGGGTAGTGTCTTAAGGCCATTGGAAAGAAGACATAAAGCTGCTAGGACACTCAATGGAAGATGTGGCTTGCCAGCTGCTAATCTGTGTGGCAGGGACTCCCTGGACATCCAGACCTCAGCAGAGGCCTTCCCATAACTGTTTCTCTCAGGACTTCATTATCACTAATGTTAGCATCTCTGCAATAAAATTTAGATCTGATATAGGATCTAAACTAGGAAAGGAAAAAAATGGGGCTTACAGCATCTTCCCCTATCTATGTAACTCTTACCTCTGCTTCTATTAATTGATCCATCTGCTTCCCAGAACTGGAACTGTCTGCACTCGAGGGAGGACCTTGCTTTTGCTCTTTTAGTGGAAATGGGTGTGCATATTTGGGGGTGTTTGCACTCTTAGGGGGTGGGTTTATATCCTCTAAAATAAGCAAGTTGCAAGGCTGCTCTATGGAGATGCACAACACAATTTCTCAGCAGGAGCCCAAGGCAGATTATTCCAGGCCATTTCAAAGATGCTGGAGTGCTGATACATGGTATGCATGGGCACCTTTTATATGTATCACACACACCTACTTGCCTGGAAGCAAATCAATAACTCCCTACACCAAAGCTTGCATTCGTTTGCTCTTATTAGAGATGGAATGGTGCCTGAGGGAGGGCCACAGGCATTCCATTACTTAGGATCAGTGCCTGAGCAAAATGGAAAGGCTGCTAAAAATAAGCAACATTTGCTCATTGGTATAAATAACGAAGGCAAGAGAGAAAGAAAAACAGAAAGAGAACAAGATGAAAATGAAAACTGGCCCCAGACCAGGCCTTGCAGAATGACTAGTCATCTCCTCATTGCCAATTCTCTCACCATCTCCACTATGGGCAAGATACTTTCCACTGCCAAGTGCCCTCAGCTTCTTTCCTGAGAGGACCATCACTTGCAGATTCACAGTGGGCCTAAGCATGGGAGATAGCTCCCACAGCACCTCACAAAATACCACTGTGATCCCTGTGGTAGCTTGTGAAGTACTTGTTTTATCTCTGTTTTGTTTATTAAGGGTATTATGGAGGGGTGTGGGAAAGGGAAAAAGTTGCACTTCCATAAGGCTATCATCATTAAAAACTTTATCCTCTCCTTATTAAAATAGAAATAACTTCTGGATTCCCATTTTTCTAACAGACTTCCTGAGCAAATAACTCCCAGAGCACCCTTGGCTGCCTATTCTCAAGTACTAAAGTTGAGAAAGCTAAGCCTATCTATACTTGGAGGAAAATAAGAAGACCAGGCTAATTTAAAATTCACCCTTGCCCTGTATTCCTAAAAGCACTGTACACCCCCATGGCACCAGACATTTCAGGGTGAGCTGTCTTTTTACTGGAGATTTTAAAGCAGGGTATGTTTCTGGTTACTTTTCGTTTTAGAGTCTCATTAATAAAAAGGAATAACAATTGGAAAACAGCTCCCAAAGTAGCACACTCAGTTTTTCCTCTGCTTCTATTTATTGTATTCTATTGTAATAAAGTGTGCATACACACAAATGTTTTAGCCCTACAATTAAACAAATAATGGTATTAACAACTCCCACCCACCGCCTTAAGCAGGTTTAGCTGGGAGAGCAGAAGCAGCTGTCTCTGTCCTGTGTCTCTGCCAGAGGTCACCATCCTGCAGCAGGATCAGCTGATCCTCCTGGATAAACCCCTGAGCAAGTATAGTGTACAGGCTGCAGAATGATCATAAACCACCTCCAATTTCAGTTTACTCTGGCAGTAACCTCCTACAAAAATAACGGAGGAAACCTAAGGCTGGTAACTGTTTCATCTCTTAGTATCACATAAATCCACCTTTGATTGCATTTCAAAGCCCAAAAAAACGGAACAGTCAAGAGGTTTATAGTAATGCTCTAGATTGCCATGAATTAACGTGAATTCTTGTACTGTAAAAGGTCACTAGCATAACCATTGAAATAAACTGCTAAAATAAGAGCTATGAGAGGTCCTCTAGTTTATCCAGGCATGTGTAGACTTTGAACATTTTCAAAACTAGCTAGCTCAATGGAATTAAGCTATTTTCAAACCTAGGACTAGGACAAGCTTGGGTATCTCCATATGGCCCCCAACAGTGTTGTAATATCCAAGCTATCATAGCTACTGCATGAAATCTCAAGCAGTAAAGAGACAAGAGAAGGACAAGGTTCCGACTCAAGCGAGAGGTATTTTTTTCACGTCAGACCAACAGATGATTGACTCAGAAGCTATCAATGTCTTTTTGGCATCCAAAGTGGAGACACACATACTTACAGTGGACTTGCTTACTGGTAATTATAGAGAAAACACCAGGTGGTTACAGTTAAGTTTCTGGTGCGCAGATTTCACACTGTCAGATTCACACGAAACAGAGAAAGATGTCAGTTCTGAGTAATGGTGTGAATGAGGAGAGTGCTAAGCAGTAGATATACCTTGAAAGCAGGAAAATAATAAAAAAAGAATGCCATGGTCTCCATAGTGCAGGGAGTGTGTGCAACAGAAGATTAAAAAATGAGGGCAAGATCTATTACGCTTTGTCTAGAGCATTAGGTAAGGCATTTGAGGCTGGGAGGTGTGGGAAGACTGAAACAATGAAGAACTTTCAAAAGGAGAATGATTTGTGATATCTGAAAGGGGTTTGCTCTACAATGCTTGAACCACATTTACATAGCTGCAATACCACAAAGTCCTGGTATAGGTGCATCACACGGAGAAGTGAGAATCTTCTCTTGTGGCTTTCACCACACTTGTCCCAGCCTCCTACGTTCGGTTTGCTGACATAGCTCCAGGTAGCCCCAAGACATCAAACCCCGACACAGCCATCCTGTGCACCCTCCTCAGGCCACCCTTCCAAGCACCACAGGCAAGCCCTGTTCCTCTCGGTCACATTTGTAATTCTAGGCACTTCCCTGCAGCTAAGGTAAACTTGGAGCAGGTACATCTGTACAGAGACAAGCAGGAACTGGTGTCTACCATGTAAACCCCGCCTAAACTCATCCTCTAAAACTTCCATGCTATGTTTTCAAACCATCTTATTTAAATGATCCAGGAACACTGAGAGCACAAGAGAAGAGGAGAGGGAGTAGGACAAGGCTGGCACATGTGGCAAGGGCAGGCGTGGAGCCAGCCAGCTCCCTCAGGGCAGGGGAGGCAGCCCTGCTCACAGCGGGCACGCTTGAAGCCACTCTCTCGGCTATTCCTGTCACAGGCCACTCCTGAAGCCACTCTCCTGGCTATTCCTGTCATAGACCACTCCACAGAGCCCCTGCCAGCCTCTGGAGGAGGGCACAGGCACATGATAAGGATAAGCAGGAGCTGAAATGAGATGGCACCAAACTAATTTCCCTCTGCATGACCTATGCAGTAGATTTTCTGGCATCTCAATAAGCACAAAGAGAAACCCACTGGAGTAAGCGCGGCCCTGCGTCAGCAAAACACCATTTCTCACATGAAACACTCTGGCTGGCAGAGCTGTGAAGGTGAGGATTACTCACTGTTTCCAACACCATACCACATGTTTAAGAGATGATTATGAAGGGACAGGGAGAGTATTCACCTCATTTTCCTTTCTTCTTTCTTTAAAATAATTTAGACTATACCATTTCTGCCCTCTAAAAATCAATTCAGAGAGAGGGAGTCCACTAGTTTATTACCAGGCAACACTTCTATGGAACACTCTGTGAATGATCAAAAAGCAAATATAATGACATCGTCACAAGCATCAAGAAAGTAAAAAGTGAAAAAGAAAAGGATTTATCTTCAGCTAGCCTAAAGTAATAGTTCAATCAAGCAAGGAAAAATAAATCTTGACAATTGCATTCAGTTAAGAATTAAGGAAAAAACATCTGAAAACCAATGTCACCAAATCTGACCTTCTGTATTGTCCAGCCAATGAAATTTCCTCCACTTACATTTTTGTCCATAGCTTTTACTTGCTGCAAATTTTTATTAAATATTTCAGCAAACAAAAGGAAATAGCAAAACCAGAAGGGCGGCAGGACAGTCTTCTTCAGGGAAAGTGGAAACTAATTCAGAAAAGTGGGTCAAAGGAAATGCTGAAAAATACAAATCCATCCTACAGTTTAACTAAAGTCAGAAAGTACAGCAACTACTAGTCTACACACAGTTATTTTAGCACTTAGTAGATAACTCAAATTTGCCCTGGAAATTAATAGAGAGAAAGTAGAACAGTCACCCAACAAGGACAAACAGGCCAGCATTTGGCGCTCAGGAAAAGGCTATGCTAATAAAATAATACAGTGGCAAACACATGTATCTGCCACAGATCATACAAGTCCCTTTCTATCCATTTTGAGTAGCATAGTAAGGAATGGTAGCTGACAGTGAGTAAGGGCCGGAGGGGGCTGGAGGTCGGGAGAAGCTCCGGTGACAAGGTGACAAACCATCAGCTTTTAGATAAGGTTGATGGTGGCTCTAGTTGCATTACAAGGGGGAAAAGCACTGGAAGAAGCTCTCCCTCACAGCAGGCTTAAGAGAGATTGTAAACAACATGGAATTATGCATCTGCATAGTCTGCAGAGAGAAAAAAGCAGCTAAACCAGGAGAAAAGAGGAGTAAGAGTGTGGTACCAGAAGGAAGTAGGGGAAGAGGCTGAAGGGTGAGAAGCAGCAGTTGCCTAGTCCAGGAAAGGGCCTCCGGGAGAAGTTCTCAGCAGCTACAAGCAATGCCTTCTACAGTCAGGGTGGCTGCTTTGAGCCAGCTCTTCTGGGAGCCCTGTGAGCAGCAGGAGGTGCCCTGCAGAGGTGGGGAGCCTCGCCGCAGGCCGCTTGGTCCAACTCTGTGATGCTCCACGGCCACATCTTACCCCAGCTTTCTCCCTCATGGCAAATTTCATCAGGAAAATGTTTACAGCAAATAAAACCTTTGAAGGGAAACCACAAATGTTGAGGAGGGTTGTCAGCAGCCATTAGACCTGTGTCCTATTTTAGAACTACAAATGCAAAGTAAATGAGAGGTGATTTGGCAATGGTGTGAAGAGGCTGTCCCTCTGAAACTCCAACCGTTCCCTCTGTTTCAAGCCATGCTATGCCTCCTATTTTAATTTCAAAGAGCTAACTGGCAGAGAAATCCATGATGCAAGCTAGTAACTACAGAAAATTAGCTCTAGCCAACTGTGAATTCATTTTTCTTTCTATTTGCTCTCCTTTGCTGAAACGTAAAATTTGGTAAGTGGTGTCAGCATATTTCACCATATTTAAGATTATAACAACACAGGCAAAGGCAGGGAAAAAATATCACTAATGCAAAAGATGAACAAAAATCCAGCCTAGGGACAACCATGGCAGCAGAAAAATTCAGTATACCTGAACTCCTGTACCACTTTACTGCCATTTTGATTTTCTAGTTCTAGTCTAGCATTTCTAATTAAAAAANNNAAAAACTAAAAAAAAAAAAAAAAAAAAAAAAAAAAAAAAAAAAAACCCCAACAGAATTTCTTCTGATGAAGGATTAAAAAAAAAAGAAAAATAAAAACCACCACCCACCCATGAAACTAACCATTCTCCACACTGATATGTGGAATAAAGCTTTTTCTGCAAGCTTTAAGTACTTCGATATGATTAATAGAAAAATAAACACCACTTGTCAAATAAATCTGCACTAATCTAATCTAACAGCATCTAACCACTCTACATGTTTCCCTATTGTTATACCCCTATGGAATGACTTTGCTAGCCCTCCCCTAAACCCGCTTCCTGTACCTCCTGCATCTCAAAGGCATGCAAATGAATCCTTAACAGTTTTTCCCCTTCTTTGACACATACAACTTACTTTATTTTTTCTTCTAACAGGCTAGAAACAAACAGATTGTATTTATTTACATTGTGATAGTCTCCAAAGGCTCCATCCAGCACAGCGGTGAGAGCAAAGAACCAATCATTAAAGCAAGACCAGAGTTCAGGCAGCAGCAATTGATGCTTGGAGCTCAACACAGAATATTTCTGATGTGAGTATGCACAAAACAGAGAATTGTTCAGTGGGCTCCAGCGGCACTGCAAGTTACAATCATTTCCTCCACTAAATTTTTTGATATTTCAAGTATGGGAACGTATTTCCTCTTAAGTTTGGTTCCTACCCTTTATGTTGTCATAAAACCTGGTTTCCAGCACCTCTGTCAATGTACATGACGTATTGAGACAACCAGGAACAACCCCTATTCCCACTCCCACAAATCTATGTGGGTAGGTCAAGAGTTATTAGAACAAAGCCAAAAAACCACACAGCCAAATTGAAGTGTGGTTTCTTCATTTAGACAAGATTTTAAAAAAATTAAAAACTCAAGGGCAGCATTTTCAAACATAAAGGTAAACAGTAGGCCCCTAAATCTGTACCGGGACACTCTAATTTAAACCCCAACCCTCTTTAGGAATCCATTTCAGTTAAAAGAGGATCTTTTTAGATTAGTAAGTTTAAATCTCAGACAACATACCTATGAAGAAGTCTGCAAACTTTACAGCAGAGCACAGCACGTAGTTCCAAGAGGACTGAATAACGCAGGAAACTACAGGGTTGTCACTGTTGGCCGAGATCCTTGTGCCCCTTGCAATGCAATCACTCTGGGCAAGCACAGGAAAGGGTGCATTTTTTTCCCCTCTTGACAGCACTGTCTCTGTCAAAACTTAGTGCAATAATCAGGCTACACCCCTTACCTTGCTGCCCAAAGCACATCCCTACATCTGTCTGAATAACCACGGAGTCACTTTTTCTTCCCGGATGTGTGATAGAGCTTCTGAAAATGCATCACTTCAGGACAGAATGAAAAACCAACAGCAAGGCTGGCTGTAGCAGAAACAAACTGCCCCTCCTCATCTCCACATCATCACACTTGGCTCTAAAAGGTGACGGTTAAAACAGCACGAGCTGTCAAGGGTTAGTTTTTCCATGGGGTTTACCTAGTGGGGATCTTTAAGAAAATAAATCCAAGCTTCAGGTGAGGATGCCAAATAGTGTCAGTGATGTTAGGCAGGGGTCACTCCAGTGCCATTTTCACACTTAAAAGAATTCACGCTTGCATTTGTATTGAAGGATGGAGAAGGTAGGAAACACACAGCTGAGAAAAGAGTTTAATTCTGAATTTTGGGGGCAGGAAATGTCTACCAGCTGAATAAAATAGACCTCTCTGCTTCCGTAATCAATCAAAATCGGTATTTCAGGAAAGTGGGCACTCCCAGATGTTCTGAACCACCTGCAAATTTCCAAACATACTTAGGCTGAGCTTTAATCAGATGGCCAGCAGAGACAATCATCCTTCTTTTGCAAACAATTCACCGTGTGGCCTTAAATAAATCACTTGCATATGGTCAGCACTAGAGAAGAAGAAAGTTTTCTGCTCCCCATTGCAGGGGGGCAGGGAATGGAGTTGATACTGCTTTATTTATAGGGACTCTTCACTTTCTTAATTTTGGGAAGATATTTTTAAATGTACCACAAAAGGCAAGTAAGGGAGAAAGGGAAATTTTCAGTTGTACCTGGTGACATTCCAAAATAACAAAAATATATGAGAAAATATTTGAAGAAAAGTTTTCATTAGAGAAAATTAGGGACTGTCATAGCTCACAAAGAATAGAAACAGTCATCCAAGAGCTTGACAGAACATGTAATGTTCCTCTCCCTTGCCTTTGAAGGTCACCTTTATTCTTGGTGAGATTCTCTCCCTGCAGAAGGCGTGAGCAAACAAAAACTATTCACATGTGTCTGCTGAGCTCTTGTACAGAACTAAACTTCCCATGAGGTTCCCTGGTTTCTCCTCCCACTTATCAGCTATTGATACTTCTCTCATGTCCAGAAACCAATTAATTTATAATAGCAGGATGGGGAAGTGTCTACAACCTGATCTAACTAGCCAAAGAAGAAAGTCTGCGTGTAGGTTTGTGTTCAGGTACTGCTGCTTCTACTACGCAGCACCAAGGGTGAGTAATGAAACAAAACAAAACAAACCAACCAAGGTACACTTGGATCACAAAATGAAACTGGATTTTCTGGGGCCCCTTTCCCTGCACCCCCAGCCTGTGCTCCTCAGGTGCTGTGCTCAGGCCCCACAGACAAGCATGAACTGCAGTACAAAGCACAGTTGGCAGCTAATTTGGATTTAGCCATTTCACACTTGCAAGCCAGGGATTCAAAGCCAAATACCAGGGCCCCCTCCTACTTTCCAACACAGAAACAATTTAAAACAGATCTAACACCTAAGTAGTACTGATTTGGTTATCTTCAAAATCCCCATTGTTCTGTTTAAAGAGCGTATCCTCCTAGAATAGCCTCCTTTTGATAAACAACTCCTTCTGCATGTCAGCCAAACAACAGTTTTGGTCTTTATCACAAGTGGACCAGCAGCAGAAACAGTGTGTGGCGAAGTGGGGGAGGAGGGAGTTTTAGCTGAAAATAGAGTTCATTGTCAGCTGGACTTTAGACTCAGGTTTTTAAATAGGTTTTGGAATGTGGATATGAAGCAGTTAAAAGAACCCTACATCCAGCCCTTAAAGGAAAAAACCCTTATTCTCACACTTAAAAATCATAGTAGAACCTCAGGTAACAGGCTGATTTGTGTGCTGAACACAGAAGTTTCTTGTATAAGAAGGCAAAATATACAGGAAAAAAATATTAGTTCCTCAGCAAACAAACAAACAACAAACAAACAATAGAAATATGCAACACCAAATAACCCGTTTTAAAAAACGTTTTAAAAAACACATTATGAAATGTAAATACTTTTAAAAACCCATAAAATCAGGTACATAATTTTCAAAGGTTGCATAGGCCAGAGATTTCAGTGCCTTGTACAGTTAGTGGAAAACAAATAAAATTGCTAGAAATTATTCGTATTTTCTTACATTTCAGAAATGCACATGGAGGAATGTGACTGTTACTGAAGTGTTTATTTTATGAAAAATACTGACTCTTTTCAGTAATATATTATTACATTATTCTATAATGACACTATGTAGTTAGATTGTATCTTTTGCTTCAAATATCCCCTCAGCATGGCTGAAAATAGTTTTACTTCTTCAGTTCCTAAGAGTAGCTGATATACGCATGAGATATGCAAAATCTAAAATCTGCCACAAAAACAAACTAAGAAAAAATCTTATTTTGTGTGTTCCATGAAGAGCAAGCTATCCTAAGAAAGCCGGTTGTTTAAAAGATGATATGACTGACTGTAGTAATCATTAACATATGTGCGAAACGGAAAAATTGGAAAAAATGTACACCTAAAAACAAAAAGTAATGGCCAGAGCAAAACACAGCCTGGAAACCATGCATCTCCTGCAAAGTCCATATGCTACGTTAGCAACTACAAAAAATGTTCTTGTAGCTAGAGGCAGTATTCATACCAAAGTCTGACGTTAAAAAACGTTTTTGGTCCAGAAGCTGACAGAGAAACCCCACCACTTGGTTCTAAAACGTTTTCTGAAAAGCCGTAAGTGGCCTAATCAGGACAAACTCCAGCATCTCGCGCCCTGCTCTCTCCTGCCGGGGCTGCCAGCGCGCCCGGGCTGCGGGGCGACCCCGCTCGCACAAAGCGGCACGGCCGCGGATAAGGCGGCCGCGTTTGGAAAACACCGGCGCTCCGTGCCTGGTTCCTGGGCTTCCCGCAGATAGAGCATCTGGGCAGCGTTAACTGTGGCATTCTGTAAACACTGGCTGGACGGTGATAGAGCCTAACACAGGCAGCAAAGTGACCGGGTAACGCTGCTCCCCTCTGTTCTGGTGGTAATCGAACCGCGCAGCCAAATGTTGTGCTTGTGGAAATGAGCTCTGGAAGTAGTTAAAGAAGTGTTTACAGCACAGTTTGCAAAAGATAAGGAGACAAGATAGTCTTCAAAAGTCAGGGAAATCTGTCTGAGTTTTTTTTTCTCCTGTTCAACCAAGAGCCACAGATACCTCAAACCAACTTCAGCCAGAAACTCATGCCGGCTTTTTGGCAAGTTTCCAGTGGCTAGCGAGACTGGCTAGCAAAGTCTCGGTCCTCTAACATCATATGGCAAAGCTCACTACTGGCCAGAGAGGTGACAGAAGTTCTCGAAAAATCTTACATATAAGGCAATAAACTTTCCATGTCTTTCCATTACCATTCAAATAGGCCAACCAGCCTTTATGCACATACATATATGCAAATCATCAAAGGGGATAGGAAAAACTTGGAATATAATTGTTGTGCAATTGACAGGAAGGAATTAATTTTTTTTTTTTTTTACTAACAAGATCTTCTGCATCTTGGTGGTAAAATACTCTATCCGTTGTATTTTCTAAAGAAACAGAAGTTGATTCCATTCATTCAAGGCTCTGTACTCAGAAATGAGTGGCAGCAAGGATTTACAATTGTTAAACTGATCTTCCTCCCATTTGCGATCACCTAACTTCCTTGTAACAACTACAGTAACTGCTGCTACAAAAGAACAGCTGTTTTAAATGCATTTTGGCTAGCCTTTGCTACAGTTCAGAAGGTTGAATGGTGGAGGATGACCTTTTCCTGTGACCAGTCTCCAGAAGTTCTGCCTGGACTGCTGACAAACACTCAGCCACAATAGGAGTGCCTACTCTGTGCATCTCAGTGAAAATTTCATAAGTTATAAAACTCATCAAGGGAAAATAAGTAACCCTTACAACAATGCTTCACGCCTTTAGAAACTTAGAAATCTTCTATTATAATAAGGACAGTTGGCATTTTATGTTTATCGTACATTCAACCGCAAGAAAAGAGATACAAACTATCTAGTCTTGCAGAGACTTTGTTTTCATAAGCTGGGGGGTTGGGATGGGGTTTTTTACTTGGTATTTGCTTGTTGTTCTGTTGGGTTTTTTTTAACTGAAATAACCTATGTTCAAATAAAGCATATGATTGTTTTCCATGTAAATAAAGATAAATGCTTTCCATCTTTTAAAGTCAGCTGCAACTGAAGCTTAGAGACAAAAAAAAAAAAAAAGAGAGAAGAAAAGCAATAGATTTCTTTTTAAGGAAAAGCAATGAACTTACATAGTAAAGGCAAGATTTATATTTAAGGACTTTGAGCAACATTGCTGGAAAAAAACTCAGTCTGTGCATTCATGCCATTGTGCTGCAGACAGAAAAAACATACATGTAGCAATTATATGCAGATATGTCACTGAGGAAATCTGTGTCTTGGAATAAAACAGAGAGATGAAAAGTAGCAGCAAACTAAATGTGGAGCATAACAGAATCCAGTTTTGGACCTAGGGTTCTGACAACATGCTCTAAATATTCAGAATACAAGGTCAGGATCCTCAAGAGTGCTGTGAAGAGAACCTAGGTTCATTTCAGTGACACAGAACAACTCCTTTAAGGAAACAAAATCACATGCAGAACTGTGGAGGCCCATCAGGTAGCACAGGGGGTTACAGCAAAAAGAGCCCCCTGTTCTCAATGCTCCTTGGTGCAGCTTCTACAAAATAAACAGTTTTCTCCCATTTCCCCTACTTTTCCTTTTAACAAATTTATAAATGCTTATGAAAAGAAAACATGAGATTGCATCTGGTTTGTCTATGGCGCCATTTGTTGCTATATGTAGAGTACTTGGAAAAGGTGATGAGTGGTAAGTTGGTGAAAGATATTAATAGAGAAACAATACACAAATTGCTCTCAATGTTGTGCTTAACCCTTTAGTGTTTGCATCTTGGTTTCTCCCTCTTCTCTGGGAGGCCCAAGCAGAGGATAATGATTACACCTCCCTGCACAAGCTGCCATCCCCTCCAAAACATTAGTAAATGTCTTCTTTTTACTCCCATGAGCACAGTGTATATAAAATTATTTTTGGAAGCAGGGGGAAGCAACTCACTGACATGTTATTTTTTTCCTTATTCACTCCTTTAGCAGAACTTAACAATATTCTTTAACAAAAAGGATGATTTGCATGATCAGCACAAGTCAAACACCATCAAATTTATTTCTTCCTGAAAGTATAGGTAGAGAATGAAGATATTTAAAGGAAAAACTCTGCCCCTGATACCCACTGAGCAGCAAGCTGAGGCATGCAAACCACTAAGTACTTACTGTAAAGATAAAACTTTATTGAATGCAAAGAGCACTCCTTCAAGAGCCTTTAATAAAGGAAAAAAAAGGCCACATAAAAATGATTTGCAGTTTCCCAATGAACACATCAATTTACTTAATTAAATATTGCTTTCAAAGTTGCAGTCACAATAGCTCTTGTCCCCTGCCAGTTGCAGTAAGAAAGATACATTGAACAAGGATGTCAGCTGAATACTAGCATTGATGTTAATGCCAACTGTCCAAAGCCTTGCCAAGTCGCTGACGTTTAGAGCAAGGACTCCCTCATTTTCAGCTCTTTTTAAGGCTTTCAAAGTACTGAAATTCTAGAAGCCAAATTCTGTGCATTTTGTAGAGACATACAAGACCTTACATTTTCAAACAGGAGAAGATCCCTTTACCATCCTGGGGTTTTTTTTAATGGAAAGTTATTTTCGTTTTCGTTGCTGACTACCATATCTTGCTCTTACGTTTCATTACATTTAAGCTCACTTTGTGAGCATGCTCATATTTTGACTCATATTAACAAAAAAAAACCCCCAAAGAAAGTCTTCCCTCCCAAAAAACACCAGCCATCCTCTGAAATTAATTTCAAACATTCAAATCACTATAGCTTGACATCTTTTTTTGCTTGCTTTCTCATTTCAGCATAGGACATGGAAACTCAGATGCATTCCATTAAGTATTTCTGTAGTTTTGCCTGCACTCTCAATTAACTGCAGTTTACTAATTTTTAGGAGAAGAAATTGTTGTTGTAGTTGTTTTCTCCAAAACCAAATCAGTTTTGAGAAATATTGACATTCTGCAACTCCTTGGGCATTGGGATTGAAAGGTAAGACCACACAAAGAGCAGTGAAGACAAAACTTTTTTTTTTTCCTGCTCCACTTTCTCCTTTTTCACTTTCAGTGACAGAGACGCAAAAAGCAGCAACAAGATCTGCCCAGTGACACTGGGAGCAATGCAGGATATACACACCTATGGAACCTATTCGGTTACCACCATACTTGGTATCACCTTCCACTCCTCCAAAACAGAAATTGCATTGATGGTATTTCTCCTAAGTGGGTGCTCTAGCCCAGACTCCTGGTGAGGCCAGTCTTGGTCGTTGTAGACTCTTTTAAGATGAGTTGCATAAATAATCGGTCACTGACACTGCCTAATCACTCTTTGTTGTCAGCTTCATTCCAGAGGCAACTCCATTTAACTCTGACATACTGAAGACATGCAGCTAAGATTCACATCATCTCAGACTTTAGTGAATGGAATTTTGGTGTTTTCCCCTTGACATTCTCAAAATCCACTCTGGCTCTGTCATTCTGTCTAAAGTCACATGAATAGAGGGCGTACACAAAGCAGAAAGCTTTGCCTATCTGAGGTTGTATCCGAGGACTCTTCCTTTCCCTCTTTTTATTTTTAAGAAATCTTTAGTTAGTCATACTTTAGGACTTAATACCAGACAAGTGACCTTATTATTTGCTTGTGCATAAGCAACATTATTTTATATTTTAAGATTTAATCCATATTTGGAAATTTATATTTTAGGACACATCACTTGTAACTTTTTAAAGAAAATAGGAGTACTGACCTTCTAAAAATCATGATGTGTCAAGACTGTTTTATAGTCAATTATATTTTAGTTTAACACAAACAGATACTATGTCCAGTAATAACCCAACATTAATAAAAGGAAGTTTAAAAAAGCCCCAAATCTAGTCCTGAATTCCTATGACACAAACACATTTAATCATGTTTAAAACAATATTTCCACTCATTTGAAGTAGTAGCTTATCCTCACAGTCTTATTATCTGCCTTGGAGTTAGTTTTTTAAGCAAAGTTAGGGACTTCAATTCCAAATGTTTAATCTAAATGCTGTCTCAGGATTGGAACAAATGGCACTGTGGCACAGAGGCATAGGAGGGGAGAGAAAAAAAATCTGTCACGCTTCAGACAGACTGTCTTTACAAGGAGCAGAGAGTGCTGAACACCTTGCAAGCCTGGGTTCTGCATTTTAATTAAATTACAAAAGTCATTTTACTCAAAACACAAAAAACAATAACTGAATGTCTTCATGATTCCCTAGTGCATAACTTGCACATTGCATGTTCCTTCCATTGCTTTGTCCAGGCCTCCAAAGCCTCAGAGAGACTGTTGCACCATTTCTTGAGGCATTTGTCCCAATATTTCAATGGCAAACCAAAAAAGAGGCAAAGAATAAAAGGGACTATAACAGCAGAGGGTGATTCTCTCTGTTGTGTAACATCACAGCTTGAAATTACAATGAAATCAGTCATACAGAAAAAAAGCAAACTTATAAATCACACTGCATGTAAAAATGCTTCATATTTTTAAAGTACTCCTCATATGCCAGTTTGAAGTGATTCCCACAATGAAATTTTGCCCACAAAACCAAAGCAGCTGGATGAACAAATGTGGGAATGAAGGACCAAGTGTTAAGTCTTTGAACTTACAGATGTGAGCTTGGTGCCATCAGCAGTCTGAGCATCATCTGGTAGGTATATTGGGGTCTCTTTACTGCTGTGATTTTGCCACTTTCCTGCAATGATGACTAACGTCTGACTGATATATTATTTTACAACGAGAAACAGAAATCATTCTCATCCTCATTGCTCATCTAACA
This sequence comes from Platysteira castanea, assembly GCA_013397175.1. Lineage (NCBI taxonomy): Eukaryota > Metazoa > Chordata > Aves > Passeriformes > Platysteira > Platysteira castanea. The sequence goes on along the minus strand of VYXC01006691.1, from coordinate 36,189 downwards.
TACCCACTGCTCAAATGATGTTTTTGCATCTAGAGTTCCATCTATTATTTTCTGCCAGCAACTAAGAGACCATTTCTATGTTTCTCTTTTTCAAGCAGAAGTCTTTCCATAAGTCAGCAAATCTGCATTTTTTGTCTGAGATCTACATACAGCTCAACAGATCCTCACAGCTGGCACGGCACCATTTATTCAGTCCTGGAAAGAAACTGCCCTTCTCTGCACACTGAAACAGAGAAAGACTAACAGCATTTATTCAGTATAGTGCAAGTGGTCACTATAACTTACTTAAAGAGCACTCATGTGCCCCAAGCACTGTTCACGTGCAATCCAACTGCGCTGTGCAACATGCTGGAAGGCAGCAGCTAACTGCACAGTCGTGGAGAAAGAATGCAGTGACTCAGGACAAAAGCCCAGCTCTCCCAGAAAATGCTGTGTGCTCCCGAATGTTTGCACAGAGCAGGCAAGCCTTTTCTACTTGGTTGTTTCCAAGGACACGTCAGATGGCCTCATGCCACAGCAGAAGCCAGAATTTTGTTTCTCTTCTTCCAAAGGATAAAAGGCCTGAATCAACCACGGGTACAGGTCCTGAAATCCCAAGGAGTCTGTAGTTTTTCAAACCTAAAATCGAGAGGCTTTCAGGGAGCAGTGGTATCTTCACACACATTAAAAACAAGGGAAAACCCCTAGCTCTTTCAATATAAGCTGCTCTTGAGAGCTCTACATTGTGCTACAGCTTTTCATTCATCATTCTTGTTTTTATCAGTGAGGATGACTAATGTGCTATTGTGATGCACTTTTCTCAGAAATGTGGCCAACTGAGGCTGCTTCCACTCCAGCTCCATGGATGTTTAACATTAAAAAGGAGTGCTCAGGCAGGCAATGAGTAAGTCATTACACCCCTCTTTAAAACAACAGGCCCTATGCATAAACCATGCTCTCATGCAAATCTCTCATGCACAGAATGGTGAACTCTTCTCTTCCAGTGTCAGGAAGATTTCACTAGTCATCCCAAGTGTCCCATAGCCCTAAAAGTGGCAGTACTTGAGCACCACAGGAAGCACAGGGTTTGTCTACAACAGCTTAGGGTGCCTGGTGGCATTCCTCAACCCTCTCTCTGCCCTACCAGGCCTTACTGTTTGGCCAGGAAGGCTAGATGGGACAAACATCTTCGAAGTCATTCATCCTATGCCAAGAAATGCTTTTCCAGCTCAGCACAACTTAACCACCTGGGAAGGAATGTAACACTTCATGACAGAAAACCAATATATATCACCCTATATATGATCTCAATATTGAAACCAGTAACTTCAGCTGGGTCAGAGTTTTACTCCTTGCCCCTACAGAACTGCTGAATATTCATTTTAGTCCCTAAGATACAAAGACCAAATGATGCCTCAGAGCACAAGTGATAAGGAAGATAGCATTGTTTTGCTATGAGACTACTTCAAGCAATTCCTTGAAAAGCAGACTCTCAAGCACAGTTATGGTCAGTTATACCACATCTCTGTCTATCATGTATGAGGCCACGTATGAGGATTTAGATAGACCCTGCTTCAACAACTTTTCCTAAATTTAAATGTCTCAGTTTGAACAAGGCCTTGATTTCCACAGACCAAATCCTGCCAAGATTTAGTTTTGACAGAAAATTGTAACAGGTTTCAACTTTTTAAGCCACGTTCAGCCCAGAATAATGACTTTTCTGGAACACAAAATATGAAAACACGTATTTTTGGGCTGGCTATCCCAAAATCCAGCCAGTCTTTTTAACTGATTGTGTAGGTCAGTAAAATTTGTTGTAGCACAAGCTGTCAGGTCTTATTTCACATTTCAAGGCCTACAGTTTTCACTCTTTCTGGCAAAAGAATCCTTGTCTTTCCATTTCTATTGGAGAAGACTTGCAGTTTCAAAATCAGCTCTAAAACTGGGTGAGTCAAGGCAGAAAAAGACTCCTTACTTTTGACTGGGACATTCACATGGGCCTACAGTCATCTGCACAAAATGGTTATAAAAAGAGCATTTTTGAATAGCAGTACTAGATATTCTTAAATACATTTCTCAGCCACAGTAAATACAATCACTTTATTCATCTCTTCGTGGAAAGACAACACTTATTCATGCCTTATTAACCTAAAAATCCTTTGAGCAAGCTTATCATCATTCACTGTGTTTGTGATTTAAAAAGGAAAATTTTCTTACCCTAACCAAAAGGATGAAATGCTTCTCTGAATCATTTTATTAAATGGTATATGCCTCCATCTTATAAGGATGCCTTATAAATCTATTTACTTATAAAAACTAGGAACAAAAGAAACAAAAACCTTAAATTAGATTAAGTTGACTAATTCCCCGGGCCCAAATAAGCCATATTCAAGACCTGAAAATATACTATTCTGTCACAAGAAAAATGTTTTGAAAATCACAGTCTTCAAAAGAGCTGGCATTTAGATGTGTTGCTCAGAAAATTGTAGTATCTTTTAAACAACAGAAACAGAAGCTTGAACCTAATGCCAAACATAGAACTAAATTTGTTCCTCCATACTAGAAATTTCCGTATGATATTTCACACTTGCCATAAAACAACATTTTTTCTCACCTCAGTGAAAATTCCTTGAAAGAAAACTGTGAATAATAAAGTCCCCAGGACATATTAGAAAACATTTTAGCAGCAGAAAGAGTTTCATTCCAACTCTCTAGGCTTTAAAAACACAAATTTATAGCAAGATCCTCCTTAATAGTATGCAACTGTGTCATGCATTTCTCTGACACTTATTTTATACTTTTTTTTTTTTTCTGCAAATAAATAAATCTAGAATTAGAAACTTTGATTTGGGTGCCTTTTTTTTTCCTTTCTTTTTTTTTTTCCACCTAAAAATCTCTATCTGAAGTAGGAAGGTGCTAAGGCATATAGAAACTAGTTGCTTATCTGATTCTATGTTTGACAGAATTTCACTGACTTCGCTTGTGGCAACACAGAGGAAAGTTACGGATAAATTATTTAATAATGATCTTAGCTAAAGAGACCATGTAAGTTTGAAGAAGCTCTTACCATGCTTGCTGAACAAACATACAACTGCTCCCTTCGTGGGCTAACACTTGTCTGAAAGAGAATGCATTGCTGAGAAAAAAAAAAGGGAATCTGTTTGCTTTATTTCCCCATATAATTTCATTAAAGGGAATGAAATAATCCCTCTCATCAAGACTATTTGACATAGTTCCCAGTGCAAACAATCCTATGTAGGGCAGGTGAAAAGGTGTCATTAAGCTGTGAAAAAAATTCTAATTGTCCGGTTTTTGATTCTCCATGACTGACTTGGTACACAGCAATTTTCTAATGTTCTTGCTAACAATAGCAGACAGGAAGAGTGCAGTTCAGCCTAGTTTATGTTTAGGAAGAGGAGCACTGACTTCCCTCAATTACTCCTTGAATACAGCATTAAGCCAAAGGAGCAGCGGGGGAAACAATGATGGCTTCCATGTGCGTAAGAATATTGTTTCTCTCCTTTGAAGAACTTGTCATTAGACAAGCCCATAACATAAAGGAGACTTAAGGAAAAAAGAAAAACATTGATCTATATCTAGTGAATCAAAGCAAAATTACACAAGACTTGTGCCATATTTATCACCATGGAATAATGTCTCTCAAAGAGTTCCTTGTTTGCAGATAGAAATTTAGGTAGCAAAAAAACTGGAGGGGTTAATAGAAGGGAAATTCTGTAGGTGTTTCTTGAACTGGTCTTGGCACTTGTAGACCCCTTAATTAACACTGGTTCACCAAAACTACCCGGGATCCATCGTGTGCCATACTGGGGAACAGAATGAGTGTAGCGTGCTGTCCTACATCCACCAGAGCAGCAGAGAAAGGGATGGATGGGCCCCTTTTCTCGAAGGTAAGCCAGTAGATCTGCTCAGCTATAATCTTGAGCCACAGCACCCAGAACCTTCTGCCCTCTCTGCCACAACACCAACTGCTGGCTGAAGAAAAAAAAAACCAAAACCAACAACAAAACCCAACAACAATAAATAGCAAACAACAAGGGGTTTATATGTCCCTACCAGATATTCCATCTATTGTCTTCATGTTTTGCTTATTGGGACTATCACCACAAAGCATGTACCTGAGATGTGGATGACCAAGAGAGAAGGAACCAATACCAGGCAAGAGCTCTTTCATTGACATACTGACTAGAATTTGGGATATTTGGGCTAATTTCTGTATTTCTTACATACTTCCTACATGACTGTAGATTGCATGTGGTCTAATTAGTTTTCTTTTTTCTGCATAATTTTCATGTCTAGCAATAATATGAGCTCTTGTGTGTTAATAAAAACTTCCTTGGGCAGAGTTTTCCTGTCACTAGATTTATAGGGCAAGTGAGCTTATCTTTGGTGCATAAAAGTAATAATAACAGGGTTGAGAGGAAGCATCAGAAGGGAAAGAATAAGGAAGTATGTTTTAACTCCCTTGCTTTAGGTAGAAATGGACTCTTAAACTTTTATTCCATGTATTACACATGCAATCCAGTTTTATTTTAGCTAACCCCAAAAAAGCATGCAGTCTAGGAAACACAACCTCTGTTAAGTAATATGTACGTGCACAAACAAGAACACTGTCCTTCTAAAGCATCACATCTGTTCTTTTACTGTATTTCCCATCCAAAGAGATAACTCAGTTTATGAAACCAGAGCGCTAACGAAAACCAATATATTGACTAGTGAGATGCAAGCCCAAACAAATTGCACAACACGGAGAGCGGAGTTAAGCAACGATGACGCACAGACTGCACACCACAAAAAAGGGGCGGGCCATAACACACAAATACACACGTACGTGGGGACTGGGAATAACTATCAAACATTCCCATGCTCGTTCTTACTTTACATTTTTTGGACTTTGCACCCAAGCACTTTGATGTTTATTACTTTATGGTTTTTATCAGTTATAAAATGAACTAATCAGTCTGCAACAGTTAGGATCTGTTATTTTAGGCAATCTCCATGAGAACTGCAAACAGAAAATCCAAACTCCACAGCTGAAATTTAATGGCGTTGCATATAAATAAGCACAGACTCATTCACGTGACAAACACTACACCCATTCCACAGTATGTCAGGAAGTCAAGTTGTCCTTACTTACAGCACATGACAACTGGGCCTTGTTGGGTTTCCTCCTGACTGTATTTCTCCAGCAGTGGGGCAGAGTGAACACGCTGGAAGGAGAAGAGATCCTGATAGAGATACAGGCATGTGTAGGTTGATTAATGGTGAATGACCAATGTATGATTGATACACTCCAGACTCTCTGGCCTTTTGATGTTGCTTGTAAGAATGAAGGCATCTATTTGTGTCTTTAAAATTGCAATAAAAGCACTAAATTCGAGTTGCTTCTCTCAATGCATTTAAGAGCAAAAGGCTGAAAGGTTCAAAGTAATCTCTCCTCCAGAGATCCAAGGTTAAACAAATAAAGTTCCTCGAGTCTCAATTAGCTATTATCTGCAATAAAAAAGGCAACAACCATATAACAATAAATATGGCAGCATAAAAGCAACCAGGCCGAAGAAACTGGAAAAGCTTATCGAGCTGAAGGGAGGAGAGCAACGCCTGGTCAACATCAGCTCCAATCCATGACAGAAGCCTTCATCCATTGCTTTTCCTTCCTTGTCCGTCAGCCTGGTATGTTACTGGTGTACAGCGTGCCCTGGATTCCAGTGATGATGATAGATTGCAAGCTAAGGTACAGAAAATCTAAAGTCTTGTATTTAAATTATGGACAATTCAGACAAGGTAATAGTATGACACTACCACTACCAGTAGCACTTTACTTTTTCCTGCAAGCATCTCAAAAACTCTTACAGACATCATTGCATGAAACAGTGAGGAAGGCAAATTTTATCACTCCTCTTTATTCAGAGAGGAAGAAAGACCACCTCAGAAATAAGCCTGAAAAACCCAAAGAACTCAGATCTCCTGAATGCCAAAGTCTCAGCAGTACTTCAACAGTGTTGTAGAGATCTGGATCTGAGAGCAAAAGGAAAAGTTCTGACACCTACCCATAAGAGGCTGTGCTGAGGGAAGCAGATGAGGCAGAACAGGAAAACTGCCCAGCAGATACCATATAAACACAGTTAGCAAGGGCTTATCTGAGGAAGAGGAAGAGCTAAAGAACATTTTACAGCCTCGAAACTCCCAGCACATCCAGGAGAGTTCAGCTGCTTGGCAGGTGTGAGCTACTTTTGCGGGCACACCAACTCAGCTCAAAGAGATGATTGAGTGAGAGACAGAGCACTGCAGCACCATTCCTCTGTGGGAGTGAGAGTAGGAACTGTATCCAATGATCCCATTGCAGCCAGGAAAAGAAACAAACACAAAGCTCAATTTGCATTTCTTGTGTAGACAGGGCTTTGCAAACAGTGCAATGCCTCAGCATAGTGATGCTCAAGTTTAAGCCCTAATCTCACCAGCTTTTGGAGACCACTCTGGGCAGATGGTTTTATTCTTTTATGTCATTGCTTATTTTGAAGGTGAAAAAAATTGTTTCCTAGGTCTCTTTAAAATTGCATCTATAACTTGTTCAGTCTTGCAGACAGTTCCTGGGCAGACTTGCATACTTGACCTCCATCCACTGAGGATTTTAAAATATCCTTATTGCCAAGGGGCTTGTGAACAGTGACAAAGAGTCTGTAACCTTTAATACTGACTGAAACATGAAAAACCATTCACTATCCAGTTACAAAATGTGTCAAATCTACAAACTTCCACAAGTTTCTTTCTTTTAAGAGCTGGCAGAATTCACCACATTGGGATGACTGCAAACAGTTGGCTCCCCATTGCTCCAAGAGTTAATCATTAGGCCATTACCAGTAAGGCTCAAAATGCTGAAAGCAGAGAGAGAGAGTTTTTTGTCAAAGATCTGGGAAAAAGACAATACAAAGTCCAAGCCCATCTGCACAGGGAGATGAAAAAAGCTAGTCCATTCCCACTGAGATGGCCTCTAAATATACAAAGTAGTTTCTAATCTGCTTGAGAATGTATTTTAAATTTCATTTTAATAGGTGCTAAGTGCATGCAAACAGAAATAATTAAGATGATCAGTCTGCAAGGAGGCAAGCACATAAAAAGAACATGAGCACTTCAAAGGGTTAAGTAATCATAGTAGTAGTTATTAATTACATTATAATTATTAATTATAATATAAGAGATCTCTGGCTGTTCTTTTGCAAGGAGCTTAAAATAATCCAGGTACTACATTAAGTTAAGCAACAGGAAGGCATTCCTGAAACAGCTTTTGAGTAGCAAATCCCACTTTAGCAAAAACATTCCTTTCCATAGAATATCAAAATTCCAACAATGCATTTAACTGTCTCAATAAGATGCATTATGACTGAACCCTAACAACCTGAAGAAGATAATATATTCTGTAATGAAGATTTTGTATTATTTGGGTTATCATTTTTCATCTGGGTATTTGTTAAACTGGAGATTAAGTGTATATATTAATAGATGCATAAAGTTATGTTCTATATTAATTATATACAGAAATACGTACATATATAATTTTAATTTCTAGAGTTTTTCCGGGACTTTTTCCCACCACTTCTATTCTCAAATATTCTCATAGGTGAACACTGCAGTTGCTAGTTGTAGACAGGTAATTAAGAACCAGATTTAAGAACTGTCCAAAAGTCGTTCAGAGCCAGTGGCAGCATGGAGAGCAAAGTCTGCCCCTGGCTCTGCAGCCTGCTTTGCTTTCAAGGTGCAGGAACTCACAATGGAATCTGCTGCCCGGTGCCAGAGGTGACGCGTCCGTGTCGCGCTGACCTGGCGCTGCGCAGTCACTGGCACACCAAGGGCAGCCGGGCAAACGTCACCGCTGTGCCCCAGGCCCCAGGCTGCACGGGGCAGGAGCTGAGGGAGGCTGCTTCTCACAGACAGCACGCTAAAACAGATTTTATACGAAGAATGCAACAATAAGGCATGCTGCCTGCCTCTTACACCGATTTTAAATCTCTTTTGAACACTTTTGCTTGGCAAATGTCCTTAATAATGTGGCCTAGGTAGCTGTGTCACTTTTGTGATAGTCTTCTGTGTGCCACAGCCTTTAAGCTCCTGGGAATACTGCGTTTTGGAGGCCTGGTTCTGCAACTGATGGGATGTAAGCAATGTTATGTTTCCTAAAATCTTTTTTCTACCCTATGCTACTTCTTTGTCTGCATTAGAAAGTATCACACCAGTAAGTTGTGTATCTATTCTTTTTCAGTGACTAAAAAAACCAAATAATTTTGAAAAGTATGGAAGAGAAAAATAACTCTACTAGTAGCATGGGGCTTATATTCCACATTTAAACACTGCCAAGCAATGAAGCCATTCTGTACATTTTACTTCATTGAATTTTAGCATGTTTGAGTCCACTGGGAAACTTGCCTCGGTTGCTTAAAGACATGGAGAGCTTATCTGCTTGGTCCCAAGAGCAGTCCAGAATACACAAGCTATAGCCAGGTGGAGTTGCGTCAGAAGTATTTTCTCCACTTCATGTAATACAAAACAAAAGAACGGGAAAATAACAATTTTACATATTCATCTGCAGCTCCAGCTTTCCGTCTCATAAAGTCACAAAACCACACAACATGCTTACATCACTGCCAAAATTCAAAAACTATAAATAGGTCTATAACCTTTTGTTTCAAATTGGAATACGGGATTCTTTTCAAAAGACAGAAAAGAAAATGGAATATTTATTACTCAAAAATAAACAATGTCCCTTCTATACAAGCATTGCAGCACATATGTTCAACAGTAACCAAAATGTGATGTCAAAAAATAAAATAACCCAGAGAATTATGATTTTTGGGTAGGATATAAACAGCAGGAACAGATGAGCATTTAAAAATAAAGAGCCTATTATATTCAAATGAAACCAAGAACGAGGAGGAAAAAAAAAAAAGCTATAAAAATATATCTGTCAGCAAAGCTGTTTTGAGACTGAATGTTTCCCCCATGAGATTCTCAGGAAACACCAGGCACCCTCCAGGTTTAAAGCTTTCATCCCTGGGCTCTGAGCTATATTGGTTTCCTGTATAAAAGGAATCGAGACGAGAAGAAAACATTTGACCGACTGCCCCAGCAATCATACAATGTTTAATACTTTGTGGAGGGCTGCCTAACACAACAAACCGAGTATTGTTACAGAGGACTCAAAGAGTCCAACCAATTATGTCCCTTCATGGGCACTGCTGCACTCGCCTTTGATCACCAGTTCTAACTACCAGCAGTAAAGCAAACACAAATCTGCAGACAGCATCAATAAACCGTGCAGTGGGAGTGAACACAGATACTCCGTGCCCAGTTGGATTTTTCTTTCCCCCCTTCCCTAAATCACCATCAAAATTATCTACTGGTTGTCTACTCTAACGTGCAGACTTAAAGCAAGTGAAGAGTAGCTTTACTCACTTTTTTGAGACAGGCGCATGCAAGCAGAATTTTTTTTTAAAAAAAGAAGTACACTTCAGCAGAATTCTCCAACTGCGGTAAAATTCAGTTTCCTAATTACCTGGAATTCATCTGTGCTTTTATTAAACTCTGTTTTTACGCACACACAGATGTAATACATGTATTCGTGATCAAAGAGCTTGTAGAAACACTCATCTTTCCACTTCACTATTTGTTTACTGTGTGGACTCTTTCCTCAAGATTTTCCTGATACACACAAGCTAAGCACTCCTGATTTTCTGGTGATTCATGCTATTATTTTGCTATGATCTCACAGCACAGGATTTAATCGGTGAAGAAGTCTGGGCTGAGTGGGTGTCAGGTATTGCTCACGCAGCACTGTAACTTGGGCTTTTTATTCCCACAGCGTACAAGTTCCACACAACAGACTTCCCATATCCAAAAAGCACATAGTCTCTTCAGCTCAGAGGCACAGCTTCAGCATAAAAACCACAGTGGTTTTCCTCATGCAGAACAGAGAGGTTAAAGGCACAGATCTGAACACAAGATTAGGAAAGCAGTCTGATCCAGCAGTTAAGCCACTAGCCTGGGACCTAGAAATCCCGGCTCTGCCTGTGACACAGCCTGTGCTGCTGGTGGCACTACACAAAATCACACTGGCCTCAAGCCCTGGAAATACGCTGGGCCTGAATGCCCTTGAAATCACTTACAGTCAGGCAAAGAACTTTTGAGGGTTTGGGGCTAATTTTCCTTTATACTGTCTGTATAATGAAAGATAATAACATTTCCCTCCCTCACCAAGGCCACTGAATCCCCCCTGTAAGAGGGACACCCAGCATACCTGCCCAGGCCCTGTGCCGTACCGCTTCAAACAGACGTGAAAACAAATATTAGGTTTCACATCAGCCTCATGCTGCACATTTAGCAATAAAAGGATGGGACTGTAATCCCACAGACCTCTGAAGAATTAAACAAAATCCAATTTTGTCATCCCTATGGTCAGATATTTTGTAGTAACTGGTGGATGCTAGCTGGGCTTTACGCCCACTGTCTGCTTTGTCTGGCACATGATTCAGCTCCTGCCACTGCATGAAGTGCTCAATTTATTTAGCTGTGTCTCCCCAACTGGCAGGGCCAGTCCTCTCTTCCCTTCCAGCTCTGCTGCTTCAAACACCCCACAGTGCATTTCACTTGGGAGAAGCCCCACATCCATGGCTGGCTGGCAGGAACCCTGTCTCTCATGTGCAAATAAAGGCAGGACAATGCTTTTTGAACCACATTTCCCAGAAAATAAGGATCTAATAAAATTTTTCAACATTCTCTTCAGGTAAAACTTTACCTATTATTATTATTTCAAGCTGTAATAACCATGCCAATCCAAAATTTAGGGTGGGAGAATCTGGAGGAAAGGGAGGTAGTTCTTACTCGCAGTACATTAAACATGACTTGGATTCAGTTTCCAACTTACTATAAACTTCACATATGTTCTCACCACATCTTCCCAGTACCCTTGTTCGTTTTGCACATGATCCAGACGATATGGCATCTTTTCTCTCATCATTTGTCTGCCTTATCTATTGAAAATATAATCTGGAGAATAGCAGATTTCTTTTGCTTTGATGAAGAACTTTGTGAAAAACACTACTATAGTACAGCCACAGCTTTTTTGCTTTAGTAGTACTACTTACATCTGGATGAAAAGGTAATGCATGCCAAATAAGTAGTAAAAGCCAAAACACATGGATGTTAGCCAAAAACTCAACTCAAGATTTATATTTTACAATCTGTTAAACTCATGCTTTCATGATTTTAAAAAATAGTCCACATAACTTCTAAGCAAAATCCCACAAGAAAAGAAGAAAATAAGCACCAAGGAGAGAAAAGTCGAAGAAGTATCAAGCATAGAATGAAGACTGCTAGAAATTATAAAGAAGTCCTTATGTAGAAATAGAGTAGGTAAAATACAGTATTTACAGCAAGTAAAGCTGGATTTAAATAATTACTGCCCTATAATGAATTTGGAACACAGTAGATGTATGAGTGAGACACAAGGTAAAGCTGCATCTACTACGGTGATTCACACTTACTCAGAAAATCTGGTTGCTACTATACTAGTTGATGTCAGGCTGCATTTTATTCAAACCAATAAAATCTTTTGTGTGGTCTCTTGACCCCACTAATTGTCTAATTTACATTTAAGACAATAATGTTGCTTAGTAATTTTAAAAGGAAGTGTTCCCACCCTGGAGTGTTATCCCTGCATCTCCTCTGAAGAAACTTTAAACTGGTGAATGCTGCAAGTGAATGGGAGTTCCCTGCATCCCAGTTTGTAATTATCTCTCTTAATTGGTAAGGCTTTACATACTAATTCTATCTGGCATGCCCAGAGAAGGCAAAATCTGGAGTTATCCTGATTTACCCCATCCTGTGGAGGTAAGAGGAAAAGTAAAAATCTCTCAGGCTCAAGGGCACCAGGATGCAGTCCAACAATGTGCAGACTTAACAACTTTGAAGGACCTTGCATTTAAAAGAGTAAACCCATCTTGATATTCTGGCCATCAAATGTCAGTACAGAACCCAAACAGAGGCTCGGAGAGCTGTGCAGCATCTTAGGCCCAAACCTTACTGTACCGACAGGCAGGAACTGCATAGGTTGAGAGAAAAACCATTATGCCTTAAGAAATTATTCCATCTTTCCTACACTAATAAGCAAAAGTGGTGGAAAATGCTAAGTGATCTACAAAAGAAGCTGTCCCTACCTATCTTCTTCTACTGTGGCATGAATGGAGAACTTAGTCAGCTAAACACAGAGACTGAACTGGAGTCAGTAGGTTGGTTTCTCAACATCACATTTTCCTTCCAGTCACTGTAAAGAGTTGTGTTGAGTTTAGGTTTTGTATATAATACAGTAACTACTATTCAAACAGTCTGTGAGAGCACACAGGTGCTTTCTTGCTAAATACAAAACAGGCATAAAAACATCTCAGAATGAAGTAAACCCTGCTAGATATCGTGTTTGGTGAGTATTACTCCACTGATAGGCAGTCCTCCAGCTGAAGCTTCTTTCATCTGGAGTCTCTGTGTGTGCATATAAGCTGCAAGCAGAAGCTGTTTCAGGCCAGAGGGTGCATCAGGAATTACCAGTATCACTGGTTTACATAATTCTGTTAAAAGACTCCTGTTTTGCTACTCAGTTTCCCTGGGTGCAAAGCCACACCACAGTCCAGTACCACATTCCTTACATCAGTGTGCCTTTGTGGAGGGACGTGTATAAATAAAATTGGATTGGATCTGCAGATCTGAGCTGATAAGGAAAAAAAAAGTTTTGCTGGTGGATATTTTTGTGTGTGGAGATGTTTAACCTGGATCATTTCAGCACAGACCCACAAACAGCTGCATCAGCACAACGGAGCAGCAAAAAACTGCCAGCAGAAACAGGCATGAGCAGCAGGGGTAGGAAACAGGAATTCCTTAGTTTGTCTAGTGTCAAATCCAATTTATGTAACATCTAATTACATCTTTAGATTTTCCAAATGGGGGAAGGAAACAATCCGTAGTTCTTAAGACAAGATCTGATGTAAATTATTTTATATTGCTTGTACTTACACAAGAAACAAGACTTGCACATACTGCTCTCCCTTTCGAGTTCTGTTCTGAATTGAACTAAGGGAATTGTTCCCTAAATGATTGCTGGGATCCAACTGATCACAACTGATTAAATCCTCTCAAACTTGCCAATTCCTCAAATGTTTCCATTTGTTTTCCCCAAATGACACTGTGTTCATCCAGCAGTAAACAACACTGAGGCATCTGCAGTAGCTGATGCAGTGTGGCCCTCAAAAGATGACACGCTGAGATGTGTGACCATGATCCTCACAACAAGAAGGCAGCAGTAAACCCCTTTAAAGCTTGTAGTTCACTCACTTTGCTTTTAAATGGTACAGCAATAAAGGATTGACAATAATGGTTAAAAAGGATATCAGTCCCTGCTGCTTTCCCCTTCTCCACCCAGTCTTGATGCCCAGTTGTTTGGTCTACATACCTCTGCTCTATCAACTGCAGTTTACAGCCCAGGGTAATACCAAAATAAGCAGTGGTGGCAGAAAACCTGCCAGGCACTAGGCAGTGGTGGCGGAAAACCTGATGGAGACACAGTCATTCATTCACACTTCTACCGCAGAGCAGTGCTTCAGCAAGCAGGAAATGCCCAGTGACAGAAAAATCCAACAACAAAAAAATCCTTCATATCTCTGAATGAAGACAGAGCTAAACCTGAAGCTATGTGCAGAATACCTCTTTGCATTTGTAGAATATAACTAAGAACACACCTCAATTCCCAGAAGTACTAAGAGCAGATCATAGCATGGAAGTCTCTCTTATATGGCACCATGCAGTTCTCACCCCTATAGCTGCAGCTTTTCAGCAACTAACAGCCCAGATCTTAAAAGACTGGGTCACATCTCACTTGAAAGAACTTTAATATAGCGCAGCTTACACTGGCTGACAATGTTATGAACATCACAGGAAAGATAAGTAAGAAGAAAACATTCTCCTTATCTCAGATACAAGAAATAAGGAACATCCAGTGAATTTTTAGGAGAACACAATTAAAGCAATATTTAATAAGACAGCAGCTCACTGCAAGGGCTTGTTACAGAGGCACTTAAGACAAGACTGGCACTTCAGATGAACTCTGGTAGGACAAATCCCTTGCTAATTATTATGATCTGGAGAAAACCTACAGCGCAGCAGTCTAGTTTCCCTAAGCTGTGCAAGTTTATCTCATAGAACAACACTATACATGCCATATTTCCTGCATCCTTTCCAAAGCTACTGCCCTGTTGCACAGAATGCAGGGCAGAAGATGTTAGACTGACTTTTCATCAGGAACAGCATGGCTCTTTTGAGCAAAGCACATTTACATCATCGCTGGTTGTGTTTGTCACATCTACGGAGACTGCAAACACCATGCAGTTTTCCTCTGGTGTGCACATAGAGCTAAGCACAGCAGTGCTGCAATCACAACTGAACGCTCCTGACATTGCTGCAGGACAAACATGGTAATACGAACAGTTAGTGACTTAGCTAAAGCTCACATTTATAAACTCCCTATCTAAATCACGGAGGTTATATGCAGTATAAACTCTTTCAACACATACCTAGAACTCTTCCCTCTCTCTAGGATATGTGTTTTCACTCTCTCCCATGGACCAGCACTAACGCTACTTATGTGACCTCCTCAGGAGCAGGCTTGCACTGATTATTCCTTCTTTTTCAAGTTACTTTTGGGTTGGATAAGCTCCCTGAAACAGTGCTGTAGGGTCACTTCAGCATTGTAGCTAAAGAAGTGGTAATCATGTGTGACAGCAGACAGGAGGGAAGGCAAGGATGAGACTGACGCATACCCTGACCTGGAACATATCCTGGATCTTGGCTAAAAGAGAAGGCTGTGGGCACCGTGAACCTAAGGGGTTTTCTAAGTCACAGAACTGCCCAGTCCCAGCCCCAGCAACTGCCATCCTGAACTTCTCTGCAAAGATTCAGAGAAGCCTCCTTAAGGTTGTGGAGAGATGAGCAGATCAGAGTCCCACTGGATACACACTCGGCAGACTGAGGCAACCCCAGACATTTATAAAGATGATAGCAACTGCTAGAAATTAGCTGCTATGCATAGGAGTCCTCCTTCCAAACATCAAACAGGATAACTTTGGACCCTAAAAATTAGATGTAGTCAGACTGTTCTCAGACAACCCCACCAGTTCAAATGCTGCTTCTTCACACAAGGGCCTGTGCTTGTGGGGTCTGGGGGCAGAAGCCAGCTGGAAGTACTTGCTGTGTGCCATTCAGAGGTTCACGTTGCGTACCCAACTGGTCAGCAAGACGCTGAGGGAAAATTATTTCTCCCAGACATCTTTGGCAATTCATACTACTGCCAAGTGTACTCCAGGCTCCAAACACAACTGTCTAGTCTGCAAAGCCTTCCCATGGCCTTAGGACACCAGCCACCAAAAAGAAAATTGGATATGATTTTACCAATAGGCTTCTCTGCTGAGAGAAACTTTTCATTTTTTACATATGCATAAATAATTTGGTTCTCAAAATGCACCTTCTAGCAAAAATAGCTGTCAAGTAGACAGCAATGAAAAGCTGTAAGTAACACCAAGCTATGATTTACATTCACCAAAACAGTTGGAGCTACTTAAGGATAGGCTTCAGCACAAGGAATTCTTCCTTCAAACAGAACTGAACCCAAGTAACACCTCAGGGGGTGAGAAAAAATTGCCCAAAACGTTGCCAAAGCAGCCCCATGATCAAAACAAGAGGGAATAAATAAGTCTTTCAGGACAAAAGGCTCATCTCTTTGCTCCAGGTAGTCGGTCCAAGCAGTTCTCCCTCTAACGTGCAGCAGAAAGCACAAGGTTCAGCAGGCACTCTCTGGAGATGGGGAATTCACCGAGGTCAACAGCAAAGGGTGGCAGTGGCTTTCTCCAGGGCACCTCTTGAACTATCCACCCATATAACTTTAACCTAGCTTTCTATTTAAACTGATTTACATTTGTTTCACTTGCTAATGAACCTAGCAAAAGAGGATTGTAGACCCTCGGAGGATTCCCCAGCTCTCATGGTCTCAGATGCTTTCCTGACTGCAGGGGGAAAAAAGCATAGGGTTTGGCCATCACTTGTATTTCAACAGCTATGGATCACACGGTTTCATATCACAGAAACTGTTCCAAACACTCAAAATATTCCCCCTCAAACCACTCAAGTTTAATTTTTCTCATGGAAAAAAAAAAAAAGATTAAAAATAAAAGGCATGTTTCTTCAAACCAAAACAGTGTCAGATCAGACACTGGCACAAGTTCAGACCTAACGTTTGTGAGGCTAGATCAAAGCAGAACTCCAGAACTAAAAGGCAAGGAATGAACAGGTCTGAATCTCCGTGCTGTGGGTTTTTTTGAGAACCAATGTCGTTCCTACTGTGTACACTATTTAAAGGTAATGGGTAAGGCATTTCCGAATGTAACAGGAGGGTGCATGAGTACAGCACACCCAGAAATCACATTTAAGCAGAACAGACCACCAAGATGGGAGGCAACAAGAAAGGCACAGATGGAAGTAGTGTAAAGTGAATTCTGAGAGCTGGAGGGAAAATTCTCTGTAAGTATTGCAATGCCTCAGATTGAGTGCAGGGAGCCTCGGGCAAGTGGCTGCTCTGTTGGTCCATAAGCAATACCCTGTTTTATTACTAGAAGGATTCGAAGAAAGCTCCCTCTTCTATGTCCCTGAAGACTATCTGCCTACTACACACTCTGCACTTCTTCCCTCTGCCACCTCCTGTGCATAACACCAGTACAGTGCTATGAAATGTGGCCCAGGGACAGAGCTTGCAGAGACCTGCTCAGGCATTTTTAATCGCTGTTCTGTCTGAAGCTGCTCAGAGCAGATTAAACATGCAGTTGTAAAAACACCTGGGGTAAAATCCCAGCCCTGTCACATTAACAGCACCCATGTTCAAAAGCTTACTGGAGCTTTGCAGAAAAAGAGGATCATGCACACAGTTTTTGGTTGTATACAGAGAAACAAGGAAATTTATTCTAGCCTATGGCCCCCACATTCCTGGTCCCTGGCCTAAATCATAGGCAAATAACATCCAGAAAAACATCAGGAGTTTGAGACACTCAGAGCAGCAAGCTGGCCTCCACCACAACACAGGGGGCTGAGGGAAAGACTGACAACTGAGATTCTTGACACTCAGTTGTCAGCTTCACATTATCTGTTTAAAAATCATTTGAACACTGTTCTGCTGCCAAAAACGTGTGGAAATTTCAGAGACTGAGGGCCTTGCAGCAAGGTCAAACCCATGCACAAAGTCAAACGTGATGCTGAGCACTGGGAATTACAGCCCACTGGCACAGGGCAATTTGCCAGCCATTCACAGGGTCAGGGACTCTCAGCCCAGTGGGACCTGTGGGAATTCCTAGCACTGAGGACCAACTTCTCTGGAGACAACAAAATCAAACACCATATTGAACCATCACTCCACCATGGTCCTACTCATTTCAAGAATTTATTTCTCGGATCAGGAAAAATGAAGAAAGTTCTTTTAATCTGTGTGGACTGTGGGGGGAGGTAAAATCCAGTTTTGTCCTTTTTCTTGTACACAGTTGCGATTTTCTTTCCTCCTGTAGAAATCCAAGGGTCACAGCCTAGACAGCACATAGGCCCAGGGGAAGGTGATTCTAAAGTGCTCTTTATTTAGTTTGCCTGAGCTCAGACAAAAGAGCAGCAAAGGAGAACAGATCATTTTGGCGTCTGGGAAGAGGTGTAAAGAAACGCTGAAGGGTGCCCACTGAGACTGTCATTCTAAAGTCCTCTCTAACAATGCCGAGGAAATACTTCAGGACACTTGGAATGAATATCAGCATATATCATGCATTTTATAGCAAGCCTTAGTTAAACAATTATGCCAGATTCAACAGTCCCACTGGGCTTTATGTTCAGATTTTGTGGATAGTTTCACATCGATACAGATTTATCCAATTTCCAGCTTCAAGATATACCAATCTTTTAGGAGACCTTAAATGTAGAGATTAGGTGGCCTATACCTGTGTAACTCAGCTAGACCTGTCATCAATCCCTTCGCAAAGATACAGACAAACCACATGTTTGCAGCACACTTGCCTTACCCTACAATGTCACCAATGGAGGATGAAAGTATGCCAGATATTTCCATCCAGCTGCTAAATCAGAACCATTTTGTTTATAGGAAATCTGCCAGCTACAAAAATAACTTAATTCCAAGTGGTTAGTGGTGGGCTGGGTGGACCAACAGGGCATCAGTACTGCTGTCCACACAAAAACATCATGTTTTAGCCAAGAACACTTAAAAAAGAAAAACCCTGGATGAATACAAGGAACACCTACAAGTTTCTGAGCATGATCCACTTAATGTATTGCTCCAGCTGATCTGAATTATATCTTGAATTTGCAGATTTATTTCAAAGGGCATTTGTGAGTAAAAGAAGAAAAACCTGAAATAAGAGTCTTCAGTAGTCCTCCTGTTGCTTTTATTGAGATAAGGAGGAATCCCAGTGCTAACACCAATAATGTGTGAAAGCTAACAGCCAGCTCTGGCATGAGCAGAACTCTTGCTAAGAATTGACTAACTTTTCAAATGTGACTAAACTGGGGCAAGGCCCAAGGTTTCCTAAAGCCACAGCAGTATCTGAGGAGATACTTAAATCCTGAATGTATCAAGGACAACCCTACAGTGTCTGGTTCTCTCTGATCTCTCTACCCTAAACACTTCAGCTATACCAATAAAAGTTACAACTAAGTTGAAAGAGTATTAAAGAAGGACAGGGTTTATTAAAATGAACAAAATTACATGTTTATTTTCTGAAGTTTAAGGGCTATCCCTTGAAGAGTAACCAATGCAAAAGTGCATGGCTCATTCCTTCTCTGATACAGTCTTGGCAGAGAGAGCTTTGTGTGATGTTCTGTTTCAGCAGGAAAGCTGCTGGTTGGTTGACAGGTGACACTACAACGTGTGATGTCCTCAAGTACCATTTCACAGCCTCCAGTGGCAAGCTACTACCATTTAGCCTGGTTTGGCCAGCTAGATCTAACCCCAGCCCACAGACTGCCCCGTCGTAGTCAAGCTGCACTGTACCAGAGCCTTTCCAAGGAAAGGTAGAGTCCTGCACCTGTCTCTGCAGCCAACCCAGGGCTGAAGCACTTTCACCTCTTCTTCTAAAGACCACACCATTGCAAATGAAGCACAGAGATGCTGGAAAGCCTGTCAATAACACCAAGTGCAAGCTGGGACGGGGTGAAAGTGGTGTCCCACTCGCATCTGAATTGCTACAATTTGCTCCCTACAGAATTTTACTATTTAAAAATGGTTTGACCTTACATTGTGAGCAATGAAAACCTTACAGGTAGAGAGAAATATGTTCATTCTCTGTTAGCTTTAGCTACACATACTGAATGAAAGAGGACAACGAGAAAGCAAGCTTGCAAGCTGAGAATGAAACGACCACAGAAAAAGACATGAGGGCAAAAATCTTAAATCTCTAACCTTCCTCCTTTAGTAAAGGAAAACCTTAACTCATACTACTTATTATTCCTGTTTGTTTAGACTCACTGAATCTGTAAACACGCTATGAAATGAAAACTTTCTTCTTCATACTTTCAATGAATTAGAACATAATACTCTGCCCAAATTCTTGAGTCAGCTTCTGACATAAAGGTCTCAGCCCTGACCTCTAGAACAACACAACTAAAAAGAATTTGGCTAGTTGATATGAAACAGAGCTTCCAAAATGGTTGTCATGTGAACCTTAATAAAGCTGTGATAAATTGTTTTCAGAATCAAAATAAACAAGAGCCTTGGAATACCCTGAAAACTAAATCTAAGGAAGTTAATCTATGATTAACACTTTTTCATCATATTCTACAGAAACAGTGTTTCTTCATTGGGAAGACAGTGCTTTCATGATGATTATTGGGAGGCTGGGTATAAGTCTCCCTTCATCTTGATTACTTACTACACACACACGCATGCACGCACACACACACTCCTCCCACCAGTAAGTTCTGATACAACCTTTACTTTTATATTCCTGGAGTGACTTGCAGCAGCACATTCCCCAGTGTGGCCATCATCTATCATGTGTGCTTTGCTCTGCCTCTGAATTAATCTGGGGGTCCTGTGTGGACTGTGATCTCTTGCTCCAGCACACATGCCACTGGCTGTTTATGATAATGGCAGGCAGTGGAGCAGCTTCTACTAACAGGAGTTCCTGTTTTATGGTCCCATACTAAGAGCCCCCTGGGGAAGTTACATGTCAGAGCTGAGTCATTCTCACAGTTCATCACTGCCAAAAGTAGCACGTCCCATGCTCCAGCCCTGCCCTTTCTTCTCTCCATCCCAGCCATGCTAACACACCCTTTCTTTTGCATCAAACTAATGTTCATTAGAGCCTTCACTGAGCTGATTCAGTTCATTAACCCAGGAGCAAACAATTCACTTTTTTGTCATGTTAGTTTTCTTCCAGGCCAGCGGGTTGAATCCGTTTCACCCGGGGCCTGCCGAGCACCAGACATGCTGCTGGCCAGGGGCAGGAGCCAGCCAGGGGCAGGGGCGAGGAGCCGTAAGAGGAGGACAGGCCCTGGATATCCCCAGCACAAAAAGGGATGATCAGCTGTAACATGTCTCTTTACCTTCAGCAGTCTGACCCTGATGGAAGGAGGTTTCTTTGCAGCCAAACAGTGAAATAGCTGCAGCTCTTCTCCTTGAGCTCTCAGCAATGTGCCGTGAACCCTCAGCCCAGTAAGGAAGGACCCTGACAACCAACAGGGACACTCTGAACCTTATCTAATACCCTATGGACAGCCAAGGCAAAAAGTAAGTGTGGTGCATTAATTACAGCTGCTGGTGGTGGAGAAATGCACACTGCAGCTTTCTGTGCTTGCCCATGGCTGACAGTTTTAAGACTGCTTGTACTGAGTGGGCATTTCACCACCTGCAACCAGGTGGGGTTTTTTGGGGAAAAAAACCAAACCCAAAACAGGTCTGCACAGAGTGAGAGATAAAGAAGATACTGGAAAGGTACAAAGCTTGTCATACTCCTAATCCTAAAGGCCTTCTTGTTTCTGTGCTTATTGCAGATCACCTGCCCCTCCCTGACTACTCCTGCTCCTTGCCAGCATTTCAGACAACTTCTTCCTATTTGCCTGCCTCCTCATGCACAGAGACCCTACTTAATTACCTTTATACAGCTCCTGCAGACTGTTCCTTTTATCAGGCCTGTAAGACCATTGCTATACCATGCACATTTACAAGAAATCAACTGCTAATTAACTGCGAGAAAGCAAAAATTTTACACTTATATGCTTGTATTTGCACACAAATATATATCAAATACATATATACTTAGGTATGTAGAGTATATTTAATATTACTCTTTCCCCTCTCCTTCTAATCTTTGAATGCCAGGGCAGCTGAATTCCACTGGAGCTTAGATTCTGTGACTTGGGAAATGTCATTTTAAGGTGCAATGCTACAGGACGATGGAAGTTTGCCTAGCTCCATCCAGTTCCTTCACATAAAAAAATAACACACATCACTGAACCTGACTGTGTGAGCTGGCACTCCCTTCCAACAATGAAAGTGTTTTGTTACTTTTCCTTAACAATAGCTAGGAGGGAAAGGTTCCTTCTCCCCAGCTGTTTCTTGAAAACCTCCAGTGCGCTACAATGACTGACAGACCTTTCAGTAGAGGAGGTTGGACATTTATTCATCACAAATTGATCCAAGCCTTTATAACCTGATAAACGGATGCAGTTGACTGCTTTGTAAAACAGTCAGAATTTCAAAGACTCTAAAACAGTGGATATCATAAGCATTTAACCCATTTTCTCAGAAGCAGAGTTAATCTGCATAACTTATTTTCTCAGTGATACTTATCTACATATTAGCCTTACACAGGCAATCTGACCTCCAATACATCTCAGCTTTCAGTTTGATTTCTGGCTTTACTTCCTCCTGTGTTTTGCATCCCAAATGCATTGCTTATAACTTCCCAACCAAAGTAAGTGAGTTCAATTCATAAAGCTTGTGCTAGCAGTTCCCTCAAAACCTTCTCCTGTCATCACCACAGCATCCATGACACCATCAGTACTGGGTAGAGTTAACATCTGTAACAGAAACTTCTCCTCAAGCCATTCTTGCCACCTTTCAGCTCTGCAATGAATTGAAGCGCTGCTGCTGTGCAGTGAAAGCACCTGCAGCTCTGAAATTTATAAAGGAGGAAAGCAGACAGGGTCCTTTAGGTTGTAGAAGAGGTTATGGTTTCCTTCCAATAACAGTTCCTATACCCTTTGATATTCTATCTACCTTAATCATTTCCCCCAGTTTTGCAGAATAGCAGCTGTCATAACAGAGCTCATCTTCTGCACTGCCTGTCACTGCACGGAGGGAGAGCGGTGAGGACGGAGAAACCACTTGTTAGGAATCTTCAGCTTGCCTTGGCTATGAGGCAAAGATGAGTCACTGCCTGACCCGGGAGTCAGGGGTCACCCCCTCTGGAGAGTCACTGCCTTGTTCGGTCCACTCGCAGCTAATCCCCCGTGAGTGGCTCTCGCCAAAAGATTTCTTTATCCCCTTGACTGAAAAAAAAATAACAACAGAGTTAACAAGCCCAGTAAAAATCCATGACTCAGGCAAATCCTCAAGGATCAAGTGGGGAGTGGGAGGGAACATATACTAATCCAAGACTCCAAAACGTCTTTTGCCAAAGCCTTTTAAAAAACAGAAACTTCACTAGGGTCTCCTCGTTAGTGGCAATTACAGGGGAGGCATTTCTTTCTTTCTTTCTTAACTAAGAATCTCTTCTCAACAACACAAACAAGGGTGCCCATTGACATGGTGCAGTGCTTTCTAATCCATCTGAGCAGCTGGCTTTGTATGTCTTTTATACATACTGATGGAGGAAAAAGGAAGGCTTCTTGGGGAGTAGAGCCTCTGTCTCCTCAGTGAAAATACTTATTTACTGCTGGATGGCCTGCAGTGTTCCTGGGGAATAGATACAATTCTATTTCTTTTATAGAAAACATTTTACAGTACATACTTTTGAATATTAGCAGTGACTCACAGAAGTTATAAGGGATCATTTCCTCCTTTCTTCCCCAAGAGAAAATTACAAACACCTCAGACATTGGTTCTGCCACTAGTTTTCAAATCTGAAAACATCAGCCCAGGTTTCCCGTGAATAAAATAAAAGCACTAGCAATGTCACTAAATCGCAGTAGACGCCTCACAAATGAACAGGAGAACAACCCAGGGCAGCACGTACACAAGAGCAAGCAAAAGCTTCCTATGCACAGAAGGGCCTGGATGTACCCGTGAATTGCCTGCAATACCTGCTCACAGAGTTAATTTCCTAGGTCTGTTTATGGGGTTCAGTGTGGGAGAGATGAACCCTCAGCTGCTCTCACACCTTTCAATGGTTCCTAGCTTGCACCAGCACCACTGCAACAGCTCAGAGTTGCAGAAAGCAAGCACTTCCCTCCATTCCCTGTCCCTGCTGTGTGGCCCCATCTGCTCCCAAGGGCACGATCCCCAGCGTTCACTGTTCACTTTTCCTTTCACAGAGCAAATAACACACAAAAAAACAAGCAAGCAGCCAAAAAAAAAGAAAACCAAAAAAACCAACAAACAACCAAAAAGAAGAGCTGTCATTACGACAGCAGGTGGGAACGAGCACTGAAGGGCACAATCCTCCTCATTGCATCCTACAACTTCCTCATTAGGGGAAGAGGAGGGGCAGGCACTGATCTCTTTTCTGTGGTGACCAGTGACCTGATGGAATGGCCTGAAGCTGTCTAAGAGGATATTTAGGCTGGATATCAGGAAAATGTTCTTCACCCAGAGAGTGGCTGGGCACGTGAACAGGCTCCCCAGCAAAATAGTCACAGCACCAAGCCTGACAGAGTTGAAGCGTTTGGACAATGCTCTCAGGCACATGGTGTGACTCTTGCACGTGTCTCATGTAGGGCCAGGAGTTCGACTCAATGATCCTTGTGGGTCTCTTCCAACTCAACATATTCTGTGGTCCCCTTTTTGTAGCATTATTATTCTCTTTGGCTCAAGCTACCTTACAACACGGTGTTGCAGGATTTGTCCTTACCTTCATACTCCAAGGCCTTAGTCCACAATCACTCTCCTTTCTCAAAGTGGTGTCTCCAAAAAGCACTTTTACTCTTAGCTTTCCTGTCCTACTGTCCAGACAAGTTGTCCCATTTTTATTTTCCAAATGCCAATATACAAACTATAGCAACAGTGTTGGACCCAGTACAGCTCTTTTTGCTGAATATTAATCCTTGTAAAAAGCAAAATTACACTCCACTTCCAATTTGAAATTTTACACTGGGTATTGTAGCTTTCCCCCACATACCATCTACTCAACTAGCTTTGGTTAGCTGAATTTTTGGTGGACTTCAATTTCTTGTTTCTTTGGATGAATCATATCAAATAAGATGAATGTTGTCTCCTTTGCTGTCTTGTTTATACTTCATTTTATTTCCCATGTCATGTCTTTTTAATCAAAGAAGTTTCCTCTGTTTTGCTCCACAAATGAGAGGAGAAAATTTTCCAAACCATCATTTCCTTAGCAAAAACTGTGGGCCCTGGGCCTAATTTGAGGGGCGCAGGTGTAGGTGCTGTAAGGGGCAGCACCAGGAGGTGCTGTGGCAGTGCAGAGCTCTGTTAGAGCAGGTGCAAGCAGGGGCTTGGAGTCAACAGTTCACTGTTTTGTGAAATGCTGTTAGGATTCACAGCTGTGTTTTGACCAGCTTCCATAACCTCATGCCTACCTGAGAGCCCTTCTCAGGCGCAGCTTACACCGAGCCCCCAAAGCAGTGCAAAGCCTTCAGTAGTGCACACTTGGCAAAGCTAACGCAAACACAGCCTTTATGAGCTCCAAAGATGTGAGTCAGAGCTCACCTCTTTATGCAGGCTCCTTCCCCTCCCTGCACGTCAGAAACATTTCCATCGGCCTGCTGGTGAAAGATATCTTCTAAAGCAAAATATGTTTGGATTTTGTGTTACATCTGTAAGGGCTGTTCTGCCCTTAGAAACAACACAGAAAAATTGCTTTGAAAGTTGCTAGCAAAGGAAATTTTAACTTTATGAGCAATTTAAAATGTATGTTGATTACTGGCCTGTGTTTCAAAGAACATATGTGCATATCTATAGTGAAACAATAGGGAGGCATAACTGAGAACTAGCATTTAGTCCTAGAAACTTTGAAAAACAGTTCAGTCATTGTTTTGAAGGTCCCAATCCTTTCCAGAGTTGACAGCTCTGAGGATAAAGTCACTTAGCCTTGTTTAATGCAGGAATGAAACAACATGGGGAAGCACTGCACAAGGCAGCCTGGGCAAAGATACACATCTTCTGGGAGCAGTCTAGCTATTCTTTTCCTCTTAAGCCAGTTTCCCCTCAAAGCTGTGAGTAAAGGAAACAAAAAGTTGGATATACTTAAGATTTTTTAAACATAACTAGGCTCCTTCATTTTTCATGTCTTTCATTTGCTGGGGCTTTGCAATTTGCCTTCAACCTCCCCGCTGTGAAGTCCTCAGTCAAGTCAAACCTGTTTGCCCTTTGTGTGTGCGCGAGTGCCCTTAGACCCAAACTCAGCCAAGAGTTTAGAGTAAACAGACCTACCCAGGGAGGAGCTGGAATTTGAACTGCAAATCATGTGTGTCCCAAACAATTACTCCCTCTCCAGGTGAGGGAATGCAGCAACATTTCTGGTGTCTAAGCAAATCTCTCCGCAGCAGTTTGCAAGATGGGAGATCGGTCTTTTTTCATCACAGGCAGGGCAGTGCCTTAGAGAGACTCATCAACAAAAAAACCTGCTTAGCTAACTAGTCTGCTCCTTATGCTTACCTACTGCTGATTTGATGAGCTAATATTTTAAGAACAGTGGATACATCCCGGAACCACCCTCTTACCTCAGTGATTATGTCTAAATTGTTCTGCCGAGTATCTTACATAAGAATTGCATAAGTGATGCATTCCGCTCCTGGTAAATTTGGTTGCTCTAGCTAATGAGGAGTACCACACTGTGAACTTCCCAAACTGCAGAGCTCCAGATTGACCAAAACCGCACTGTTTGACACAGTGCTCATCCTGTGACTACTTTTCAAAGAAGATTAAACCTAGGCAAACTATTGAAAAGTCTGAGCAAGCTGAGACCTGGCAACAAAGGCAAACACAAGCACAAAGGAATCACAAAGAGGAAAGAAAAGGGTAGGAATAAATTAGGGAGAGTGATAATCTCTCTCCATCTGAAAGAGCAGGGACCAGACACAGATCTGAGCATGGAGGGGTTTTGGTATGAAGCACCAAGATCTCCTCCCTCTACCTCCTCCTCTCACCACCGCTGGTTTAGGGGTGCTCAGATCTGGACCTGTGAACTCACCTGCTACATATGCATGTTCTAATTACACTGGATAGTCCACTCATCTCTTGACCACATAATTTAAAATGTAAATGACAGGCCTGAGATAAAGGCTACCTATTTGTGAAAAGAGCATGTCCCATGCAAGACCTGCACATCCTGCTCCCCACAGGAAAACATCTCTCTTCTGCATTGACTTAGACGATTTCTCTGAAGACAGGTCAGGGTGGTGGAGGCTGAGAAGGACAAGCTACATAATTGGTGTGGAGGGGTATCAATTCCAGGCCGTAAACTGGAGAAGTAAATCAGAGAGTTCCATTAAAACTCTAGATATTAATCATTATTTCATTTTACCTGACTCTTTTCCCAAAGCCCAGGGATTCAGGCTTTGTATGCATAGAAATGCAAGAAGATAACGTGCACAAAATACATGGCCTGCAATTGCCATACACACCCTGTTATCCTTAAGTCAGAACCCAGTGATACTTTGACTGACACACAGATAACATGCATGACCTTCTTTATGTAGAGACTCTGTATAGTGTTAGTTAAAACTTAACTAAATCTGTAAGAAAGGTGGCCATTGGGACTAAAAGAAAAATTTAAAAAATAAAGCAACCCATGAAACTCACAGTGGTTGAGAAATACACTAATGAAGGTGGATGGTGCAACCACCATTTGCCTCCCTTGTCATTATGAGGCAGTTCTTATTATGTGATCACATACTGCCTAGACTCCTGCCTCATTCTCTGCATAATTATAATGAAAAGGAAGGTAAAGGTTTTAACATGAAATGTCTTGGAAGTTTGAGCTAGGAGTCACATCAGCGTTGCTGTAAGACACATAGCACACTCTACGCGGAAACACAGCCAAAGCTAAAAAGCATGTCTTAAGCACCAAGTATTTTATTTGATGTGACTGGCCTGGTTATATAACAGGGGGCCAGTCTGGGAGAGGCACGAACTTGGGATCTAGATTTGCTTGTTGTCGGCAGGTGCTACGTTGTGTTGTGACCTGTTCCAGCCACACCTATAATCACACAACGAGCTACAGGTAACTCCTGAGATTGCCTTTTATCTTTAATCGCTTCCTGTTCACACTTCATTCTGCCAACACCCCCTGTCAGGATTATTGCTGTTTATTTCCCATGAATATCTAAGAATATCATTCATCCCAGCAATAAAGGTTTCCATGCAGTGAGGCATGCTTCAGAAGTGGCCTGCAGTATTTCCTAAAAGGTTACTTGACTGACTTGTTGGTTGGGAAAGAAAACAGGAAGACCTACATTGTCTGTCATAAAAAGCAACAGTATTAGGCAGGCAGAGATCACTGAAGCAGTTACTCCAGTGTAGTTTTCTAGAAATTAGAGTCTCGTACGCAGATGAACTCATCTACCAGTGGCACCACTGCTATGAGTCCGATCTTGAAAGCTTAGTCAGATTGACTTGTTTCTTCTTACAAATACCTGGATGAGACACAGTTACAGATTTTAGATAAACTGCATCTGTCACTAAGTACTCAGACACAAGATTTCTAACAGATGATGGTTTTATTTAGTTTACAATCCTAACTGCACAGTACAACAACTGAGTCATACCACAGCTTCTTAGACCATATCTCCGTCTCCCACCTACACATAATGATACCTAAGTGGTCAGCCTAATTGCTTTCAAGGCAGTCCTGAAGAGCCTAGTAACTAACTTCTCTCTCAGGAGGGCCTGCAGGTGTTGGCAGCAATAAATCCCATCATCCTTTCTACACCCCACCACACAACCAACTCAACAGATGGACATCACTGACCTTCAGGAAATGTTGTTTGACAAACACTTTAAAATATCAGAATCTGTTTGGGAGGCCACATGCAAAGTTATATCACACTATTTCTAGATCTGAAAACAACCTCTTTTTTATTGAAGAGAGAAGTAGTAACAGAGAAGTAGAAAAATGAGGGCACACTAAATGAAACCATCAGAAAGTTACCCTGAAACAAAGGGAAAAAAGACTGTTTCTTATACTAGTTAATATTCAGCTGTGGAGTGCATTGCTTGAGGATACTGCAAATGTCAGTGCTGAAAGGAGTCCAAAAGCAACTGCACCAAGACACGTAAGAGAGATCCATCAAGGGCTACTAATCTCAAGGATAGCAGCTTGAGCTCCAGAATGCAACGCACTACTGAAAACTGCGACAGTTTCACTGTTAGGAGCACCACGAAGTCTGTCCTTCTCTTTTAGTTCATTACTGAGCACTGTCAAAGGCAGGACAACGGGAGGTGATTATTATCATGATGCCCATTAAGCAAGGGTTCCCAAGTAAATCTTGTCTTTCCACCATTCTTCATACACTTTCTCACTTCACTGGACCAGACAACTGTGATAACCCCAGCCCTGGTGAAGGACTGCCAACAAAATGACGGACACTGGACACTCTAGAGACTCCAAGAGTCAGCATTCAGCCCCTGTTCAACATCTCCATCAGCTTCACAGAGTCTGACCAGTGAGAATTATTCTACATCTTCCATTTCACACACTCTTTCTCTCATTCTCTTTCTCAAATCACAATTTTGCCTTTGACCAGACTCATCTCCTCCCCAGAATGACAAAAGTAACACTTTCCAGTGTTGTTTTTTTCTTCTTCTGTTAAAAATGTCCCACTTTATAATCAACATAAGCTGGAGTGATTTTGACTGCTGTGTGAAGTTTCCCTACTGCCGTTACACAGTTTCATAACTAAGGCTTCTCTGCCTGAGTCAACCTAAAACTACTGAAAATGTCAACTATTTCAAAATTAACTCTTGCCAGAAATAGTCACATTGCTTTCAGACAATCTTACTTTTGGCAGACACCCACTGAATGAAGAAATTGCAGAATTTTTAAGTTTCCACCTATCCTTCATCCTCATTAGTATTCGATAATCCTGGTTATTGCATAACTCAATAATGAGTTGCAATTATACCTTTAAGAGGCTTTCAGAGGGCCAATTCTCTTCTGGTGTGTAAACTCTTCATTTGGTATAAACTGGCTACATTCTGCCTTATCTCTTGCAAAAATGTACTTAGCATTTATTCTCAATGACTCCACCTTCTTCCACTTTCTGATGGGATCAGCATTCCATATAGTCAAGAAATAAGGAGGGTTACACGAAGGATCAAAACAAAGTCCTGTACTGTTGAATGGGCTGATTTGTCACAGGTCTCAGGAACTTTCACACTCCTTGCTATGCAATATAATATCTTATTTTGTGCTTGGTACTATTGATTCTCCTACCTATAAATTACAGCAACTTCCCTTGTTGCTGAAAAACCAAGCATACTAAACTCCTCCTTCTTATGAAAAATCTTAGACAGTAGTCAGGAGGTGACTTCATGGTTTTGAGTAAAACAATATTGATTTATGTGAGTCTAACCACAGACTATAAAAAGCACATTGCCTGTTTACCCTTATTTCATGGGTGGCACATCAGCATTTTCTGTACCACAGTGCCATGAACAAATGAAAGATAGGAAAAAGTTTGCCATATAAAAACCATTCATCTCATTGTGGAGCTGCTGCACACATTGCTTTGTACACAGGATAGAAATGTCAGACTTTGCTAGTGCTTGGAGAAGGAACACAAAAATGATGGCCAGCAACTTCAGAAAAGCATCTCTCATTAATGACTGAGTGGTGGTTTATCTGGATTGCTACTGGAGCAAATGGCTATCTGCAAACGGAGTACAGAGAACCAGGATGAATTAGAGTACGCCAAACACTTACTCTATAACAGAATTCAGGCAGCCAACAGACTCTAATCTAGGACCTTGTTTCCCTCCAGGGGGGATTTTATAAAATGGTGGGATCTCAGTCCACAGACAGGATCTTTGTCTAACACCTCATCCTCTAAGATATCAATTACAAAAATTGATCAATTTATCAAAATACAGATTTTTTTAAAATTGCAAGTAATTGAACCTATATGAAAAATTACGGCCAGCAACAATTTTGTCAGTTCTTGCCTGGCTGGCTGGTTCAATATTTTGGTAGACACATGACTTCCACAGTGTGCTCCCTACCTTGTCTCATGCAATAGGAATTTGAAAACCCAGAATGTTTAATGGTTTGTTTTAACTGATGTCACCAAGATATACAAACACCTCTTTAAAACAGTGCCCTGAGAACAGAACAAAAATAAATCCTTTCCACATGAAAACTCACTTCTTTAGATCTTTCTTTCAGGCAGCAGAGTTCTTGTGTCCTCTTCCTGCAATAGGCAGAAGGACACAACCCAAGCTAGAGGCAATGTTTCCAAGCATGTTTCCTTTCATTTGGATTAGTCCTTACAACAGGCTTTCATATGTTCTGGAAAATGTATGCTGCTATAACTTAGCAGCTGCTGCTGGCTGTGACAGCCCTGTCTGAATCCAGCCCAGCGTAGGTCACCAAGAGTCAGTGCTGGGACAAGCACTTCTTCGTTCTCAGAATTGCATCATCACAGCAGTCCCCAGCGCAGTGTCTTATCACTGATCATCTGGGGACAGAGATTTTTGTTAATTTACCAGATGGAGCTTAGTAGGGCAAGAACATTCTGGAATACCTGAAGGACAGAAAGGCTATGTGTGGCCTTCTCTCTCATTTTCATTTTTACAAAAAAGTAAAGCAACTACTGTTAGCTTTGCAGGAAGATCCTCAGGGTTATTCACAAAACCAGAGAACCTCAAGTAAGTAAAGGTCTAAAATAAAGCAAAAATCAGTAACAAATGCATTGTTTTCTCTTGCTTCTAACACAATACATCCCACTAAGCCCCTAAACCCAATACTGAATGTATTTAATTGTGATTATGCTGAACACAAGATTACCGGAGCCAGAAAATGTCTTGGACTTGAATCAACAATTGTTTTCCATTTTGAAAACTTCACAATGAACATGGCTGGAGACTTGGCTTCCACTCCCTGAATGAAACTCAGCATCAGCTCTGTGTCCTGAGAGTCCCAAAACTGAAGTGACCCAGATGCTACAAAGGTCAGGACAACCAAGAATCACCATTGAATTTACTATTTTTGCTATCATAATATCTTTAGTCCCAGGTCAGGACCACTACTGCATTAAGAAATGTGCAAATCATCTTGCAAAAGTAGTCCCTGCACCAAAGACCTTACAGTACAAGTTTTAGCAGGCTCTATCAACTACGTAGAACAATCAAGGGGGGCAGGAGGGACCTGGTAACCCAAACACGAGCACATACTGGCACAATGAGCATTAGTCATGGCTTACCACCAACTAATCACCAAAATATATATATTTTCCAGTAACAGTTCTCACTTTTACCAACAAGAGACCCAAGAGCTTTTTTCTTTTTTTTTAACCTCTTTCCAATCTCAGTACTGAATCACCTACAGACAGAAAGCCCTTCTCTTTTTTACTAGCATCATGACATTTTGCTGCATCTTGTGCACTGGGCAGGGGGAGGGGAGTTAACCATGGCAAGCCAATCAATTAGATGCAGACTGGCCTTTCTTTTCATAGTGAAAGGGTTTTATTTTTTCCCCTAAGAGTGAGAAGACTCCAAAACTTGTTCTTATAAGGAGGTGTCAATGAGGTCTTTTATGTAAAAGCTGAGGGCAAACCTACAGTTCTCAAAAGCACGCTAATTTTTCCTCTCATGTGCTTTATTCTGAGCCTGCTGCTCTACGTGCATTCACCAGACCAGCTTTTATTAATAAGATTCAGTACTCTGCACAATAGTTCAGAAAGAGTCAGTGATCTTCTATGTGCTATTTATTATTTTGCTAAACTTAAAGAGTCCTCAGCTTATATGCTTATGCTTCCAAGCCTCCTGCTGGGTTGGAAAGGCAAGCCACCAATGGTGGTACAAGGTGCAGTTTGGCTCCAAAGTGGGGGCTGTGAACACATCCTGAGGGCTCTTCCCCTGATGGGACGTGAGCGTAGGAGACCAGCTTTGCTCAGCCAAGGACTACCCCGTGTTGGCTGGAGGCACTGGAGCTATGTGATTCAGCTCACCACTTTTTGTTTCCACCTCAGGCTGAGAACTGCAGAAAGGGGTTGTCTTTTAGCTCCTTTAGCACAGGTTCAGACCTCTGGAATTCTTGGATCCTGAAGAAGACTTCAAAAATGCAGGAGAGGCTGGCCTCTCCTTGCGAAGTCATGCTACCATAACACACAAGCCTCTATCCTCTATTAAATTAGAGGTCCCTTCTAATTATTAAATTGAAAAGGGCCTTCTCCATTTCTCCCTAAGATGAGAAATGCTAGGTGAGCCAAGCAAAGTAAGTGGATTCATGTGCTCTAAAAGCACACCGTCCAAGCAGACATGAATCCTTTCTCTATTCAAAGCAAGGCATTGTTTGTGAGCTAACTATATATTCCCCCATGGTCACGGTGCAAGAAAAACATTCATTCTGTCTTTGACATGATACTATAATTCTCCAGGCTTCCTCACTATAATGGGTTCAGGGTAAATTCCCCGTTTGTCCCGGCCTCACAGTTCCCAACAAACGAGTCCTAGAATGACAGAACACCATTTCACTGAACTAACTAGCTGCTTTTGGCTTTCTTCTCATTTCTGCCCTGTAACACAGGGCCTTTTATCTTGGGGCTGTCTCCTCCTGGGCATGCCTCCAGCCAGCCTTAGTGCCTGCTGCACATGAACACTGTCTATGCAATATCAGCATTGCTTTAAAAGTGTACCAAATGCAGGAAAACAGTTCCTTTTTCTCCCTCCAACCCCTCTTTTTTAATAAGAATTTTTCCATGTGGTTAGGGAAATAACATCTGGAATTACTGAAGGCTGCCAAAATGAGAGAATGAAAACAATGAGTTGAGTCACACTTGAACTTGCCAACTTCATATAATTCAGACCTTCTTGAGGCAGTTTGAAAAAAAAAAAAAAAAAAAGAAAAATGTTTTAGCTTGCTTTTTGCAATGCGACTTTTTTCATCTGCTGATGTCAGTTACAGAGTTGTCCAAGTCATAGCACCATGGCGTGGGCATTCATCCCTGGAGCACTCTGATATCACAATATTTCTGTATTTCATCTATACATATGCAACAGCAGATCAAGGTTTCTCTTACTAAGTGGAGACTCAATGAGCTAGTGGGATCTCTGCCAGGAAAAGATGTTGAGCCTCACTGGACCTTTTTATTCCATCCCACAATGCAGCGCGGAGAATTTGAAATTGTCTTAAAAACCCCTTCATTTTCCACACTTATGAACAGTACTAGTATGCTCTGGTCCACTTTAAAATGGTTGCATACTGTTCCAGTGTAGTCTCTGTAAAAGATCAGCTTCTGAATGATGCCCTAACCCTTATTAAGGACATTACATTTCTCTGTCTCATGTAGGAAAGGTCTTTAAGTGTTTCCATGGCCTGAATTTTTCCCCTCTTTTCACCTCACAGTTATGCTGTGCCAGCACACAGGCCCACCAAAGCTGCATTGCCAGGACCCATAGAATGAAGAGTTAAACTGCCTAGTGAAACAGGAAACTCAGGTGATACACAACACCAGCAAAATAGTGTGTGAAAAAAACACAAATATGAATCAAGCCAGGCAGCCTGAGGAGTTTTCTATGGAATTTAAATGCAAATGTGTGTCGGGTGGAGGAAGAAAAGAGCAAGCTGGAGCCTTGGATATATGAGAGAGAACACCAGCAAAGCACAGCAATCAATAGACAGCAGAGAAGGATTTGTAGCAATACTTTGGGAAAAGTCTAATAAAGAGCTCTGGATAACAGGTTTAGGTAGAAAGAACTACAATCAGCCACGAAACTTTCTCCTACTGATTAATACACAATATAGTCAGGGATTTGTAGATATTGTTTGTAATCTGCTTGAATCCCAGACATACCAAACTTCATTATCCATCCTTTTTTTTTTTCCTCCTTTAAGAAACCACTCCAAAGACTTAAGTCTAGCTGACCACTAAGTCAGGCAGGGTTACATAGCTCATATGTGGGCAAAGCATGTGAAATTATTATCAATCCTGTGTAGTATCATCTGGCAATGGAAAAAGATGGTGCAGAGTCATGCAGGATTTCCACAGGAGATGCTACACTCTCATCATGAGAGCAGCTACAGCAGCAACTCTTTTACAAAACTGCTTTTACTGGTATTTCAAAAAGCCCTTAGAAACAGCCCCATTATCATTTGCACTAACGTTCCTCTTGTCTGACATTATCTTACTGCCATCATTACTATTACTCCTGTGGCAGGAGCAGGTGGCACTCATAGCAGCTTTTGCAGCAGTATCCCAGTGTGATAATTCCACCCTGGCTTCAGCAGCCCATTCCTGGCTCGGGCAGAAGGCACCTACTCCGCCCGTTTAATTTCACAGAAGCTGCCATTTCATCGGGCTATGGCAAGCCACTTTCTGCACAGCTATCGCAGCCCCTTTCCCTCAGTGCAAACCTACTGGAAATTCTTATCAAGCTTGCCCACTCCATTGTTCCACACTATCACGTGTTATCAGAGAAGTCGCTGCACATTTAGCACATGTCAGCTTTTTTCTTTTCACTAACTCCCCTGGCAACAGTTCCAGTAGCTCTCCTCGCCTCAAAGGCTTTAAACAATCCTACCAAGATGGCTGAGCAGCTAGAGATGAATTACCACAGCTCCATTACGTGGATAGACCTTTGTTCCAGGATACAGCAGGGTAAGACTCACTATTTAGTTTAAAAGCCTTCATAAACAGTAAGCAAAAAGAACCCCATCTAGTTTAGTATCAAAACAGGAATGTCTACAAGATGTGGCTACATTGATTTAGGTTTACTCTTTTAAATTCACTCCTTATCTTATACCAAGAGTTCTGCCATTTAGACAGTGTTAAGCTGCTAAATGGTACTTAACCACCCACTATTTTGTACTTATTAACTTACTGTCATTTAACATAAAATGCTTAGGCAAACCATGAGAGAGATCAGGATTCTGATCCTCATATTAAAAAGAAAAGGGCTCCAGGCATTAGATTATGAAATATGATTTCCCAGGATATATTAAATTCTGGGTTCGTGTTCTTTTTGATATCACAGAAAGTCAAACCTCATTTCATAAGAGGGCACTTCAGCATGCTTTGCATACAGCATGCTTTCCCTTGATAAAGGCTCTGTGCTGCAGCAAACTTGGAATTTGATCAGAACCTCTGGAGCACCCAGCAGTGGGTGTGGAGGAGAGCAAAACCCACACCATGAACCTCATCTTACAGAAGTTCCTCTGATAGTTTTACAACAAACACAAACAAGAGGAACGAGCCAAGGGGCTCAGCAGAAAGCATCACAGGCTTGCATTATGCTGCAGGAGCGACTGCAGATGCAGAGCCTAGCTGGTACAGCACACATCACCTGTGTTTTAGCATGTTAACTATATTTCTGCAAGACCCACAGAAGAATGGCAAAAGAAGTGTGCATTTAGGACCACTGGTAACCAAACAGGTACTGAGGCCTAAACTTTTTCACATACTGTCAGTCTAACTACAGAAGAACTGTTGAGAAAAACTTATGACCAAAACCTAGTTGCAATATATGTGTTTGAGCCTCAGAGATTCTCACAGAGTTTTAGAGGGAAGTTCCCCTCACGGTCTTGCATAATTTGTTCACATGTTCCTTTACCTTTAGCATATTTGAAAGTGAAACACAGGTTGAAACACAAAAGCACAATTGTTTACAAGAAAACCCACCATGACTGATGTTATTAGAGAAAATCAACAGGAGGATGCATAGAGAAGGAAAGTTGGGAACAAATTCGAAAGAGTGCCCTGATAATCTGGGGGTAGACAAATTACCAAAAT